>CALNXK010000010.1:2102500-2210000 GCA_942486035.1 Porites lobata | reverse complement strand
CAGGCCACTTAAGTTTGTTGTTTTCTTTTAGAGCTATTGTTCTTTTTGCGGGATGCAAAAACGAAATGAAAAAACTGTCGTCATCCTAATTACCTACTTGCCTTTTGAAGGCAACCTCATGTGAGGGACTTAATGTTTCAATTCAGATTGTTGAAATGTTTTCCACAGCAAAGAAAGTTTGCTAAAAACGCACAGTATATAAGAGCTGGGACAGCAGTGGAGTAAGGGGGCAGCGGCACGAGGGAAAGAGGGCGTTCCCCATCCCATACTAAAGCTTGTTCAGTCACCCCCGTTTGTGAGCCTGAATTACTCTCAACAGGCTATTCAAAGACATTCACAAGTCGATTTGTTGAAGTGCAAAGAAGAGACAACTTACAGGTAATATTATTTTTAGGCCAAGATGGTTCGTTTCTCACTGTGCCCGATAATCACTCTTAGAAAGGAAAAGAGGAGGAAAAATAGCGAGAGCAGGGAAAATAATATAAGCTTAAAATGACGTATTGACACTTCACATTTGCACTGTTCAGCTCTTCTTGAATCATAGTTTATCAATTTCAGATATCTCCTCTTAAGAAGTAAAATATTTAAATTGAGACATTTTCAACAGCAGCGACAGTTTGGATATGGAATCCCCCTAGTTTCTAGAGAATGCTAAGAAGACCTCTGAGACTTCCTGCTTAATATTCTATAATTTTAAAAAAAGAGAAACAAAAAAATATTGTAAATGCGAAATGATTTTCCACAAATAACAAAAGAAAAGGGTTGCGAATTCCGCATTCCGGATTCCAGATCCCACGCGTTCCACAAACCCTACAAAAACATGGCCGACAGTAAATAAGCTCACGTTCACCGCCTTCTCTCTCTTCTTCGTTTGGTTAAAACCACAGCCACATGGAAAACAGTGATTGAAAGTATGCAGTCTTTAGGAATGGACAATTTTCGAGTGGCATATACCCGATTTCTCGCTTTCTATCCTGACAATCCTTCTGGACTTCACGATGCCGAAACGCCTGCGAAATGGCAAATAAAGTAAGGCAAATTTTAAAGATAAAGGCTCAATTAAATCAACTAGTAAATTGGAAGCTTTGGGTCGGATTCTTTTATCCGGAGCAATCGGTTGAGTTTTGACAAAATTTGCATATTTCATAAGCATCTCAGGTCCTCGTGTGGCGCCGAAAGAAAATTCGTTAAAAAAAATTTACAGAAGCGAATTTCTCCCATCTAGTTTCATATTTGTTATATACTTATTAAAAGAAGTCTACAGAAAAATTATGAGCGAAATCCATTTTGTGGGTAAAACTCGATATGAGGATCTTACAGAGACTGGCACTTAAAGTGAAATTAAAAAACAAAAAAGCCATTGGTCACATTAAGAGATGCCAACCTTGTAAACACCAGGAGTCCTCAACCAATCCCTCGTCGTCTTTGGTTTCCTCTTTTCAGATCCTCCAGTAATCGCAGATTTACACGATTTATCACTGGATTCATCTCCTGTCTCTTTTTTCTCAGATCCGTTCTCTTGCAGCTCAGATAAGCTCACTTTTCTCTGCGTCTCTTCGTCTGAAAATGCTGTCATCTCTGAATCAAAAGGATAAATTCCTGAATTACGGACTTCATTCCTTTCCGGAACAGAGAAACTCACTTTTTTGCCCGTTGTTGTTTCTGTAAAAGCTGACTTTTGTTTTTCGAAACCATGGATAATGGCATCGCCTTCACCGGCAGGCTGAATGGCCTCTTCTTCGTTTATTGTTCTCATCTCCAGCCCACAGGTTTCATTTTGGTAACCAAGGTTGTGTATTCCAAGCTTAAAGACTTCTTCTGGAGCCAAAGACATGCCTCTTCTCCGACGCCGGCTATATACTCTGTCAGCACCATTTAAATCATCTTCTCTTGTTTTCATATTTTGAGCTTCATTTCCCTCCATTATTTCTGTATTTTTCGTTCCGTTCATGTCAGTAATATGAGCAAAGATTAACTCACTGGGAAAACTAAAAAGTAAAATGAAATAAAATACGCTCATACAAGACTCTTTCAGGTGCGAGATGGCGATGTACAAAACTCTGAAAAGTGCAGTCGGTGATGATGAGGCTGTGGATGGGAACTGATTGGAAATCCCTCAACCTTTCATTAAACAACTGTCACTTTATGCACGTCACCTTAGGCACTAGTCCTGGGTACCAGCGTAAAATTGTGTTATAATGTGCCCATATTTACCCCAATTTGCCCTGTCAGACGTCATTTTAAAACGTTAGCGTAGCCGGGAGAAATGCGGGTATCCATAGCAGTGGATTGCCACGGAAGTAACAGTAAACTTGTGCGCACAGGTCGTTGCGACCACTTTGAAGCCTAAGAATACGGTCCTGCTTTCGTACTCAGGAACCGTCACGTGGGTACTTGAAAAAGCGGGTGTTCAACTCAAGAAAAACGCTTACCATACAGTACAATCTGTCGCGTCTTCAAAAATGTTCGTATTCTGCTTGTTACTTTCGTTTTCAAGATCCACTTTCCCTTCTTCGGCCGTAATGCTAGTCGCTTCCGGTTGCCTTTGACTCTCTTTATTAAGAAGCCCGTCTACTAAGCGAAAGACGAGACTCTGTTTGCGATCCTGGTCCAGTCTTGCTACGTGGGTTATCAGATCTACAGGAGAAATAACAATGGGACGTTCGTATAATGACGTCATTTCGCTTTAACTACCAGAACGCCTGAGGATTCTCATCCCTTGTAAATTTTGCCTCAATGTTTTCTAAATGTCACTAGGATTACTTGGTTTGTACTTTATTATAGTTGAATAGAATATATAGTGCGCTAAGCCGAGTCACTGTCCTTTTGAAATGACGTTTATTTAGTATACGTCACAGTATCCGCTAAAGTTGATGATACATCGATCGAACATTATGTCTGAATATTTGCATTTAAAGCCAGAAAAAATACCCGCTCATCGAGAATGTAAGAAGAAAACATTATAACGCAAATACCATTCTACATACCGCTTCCGAGTTTCTCTCGATTACTTGACACTCCTGATTTGACTTCGGAAATTTGAAGTTTGTCCTCTGAATCTTCATGACTGTTTCCACCGCCATTTGAAAAGAGAGCTTCCACAAATCGTTGTACCACACTTATCTTTTTAGATGCTGCTTTAGCAGTTGTTGTGTTGTCGACAACTTCCGTGTTTTCCACCGAAGACATAAAAATGCCAACAAGGGAATGGACTATGGTCGAAGTTTTCCTCTTGGCATCTTAAAAGAATTTTTTTTTTTAAAAAAATTCAATTTTCCCTGTACCTTATTAACAGGACCTGCAGTCTTTCGTCTTATTACTGATTCAAAGAGATCGTGTTCAAGTACCGAGTGCCTTTTAACTGAAAGAGGTAAAAAGACATCCCCTCTCTTTCCTTGATATTACCTTCCAATATTACCCGATGTTGGCCCGTGATGTTAAAGAAATATTTTTGGATATCTTTTTCTTTCCAGGATCCCTCCAGATCAGGAGGCCATAATGGGAGCTATTCTTTCTTGGTTGACTTCATCGTCTACTTCTTGTCGCAAAGAATTTATCGAGAAGGCAGGATTGGTGCGGAAGAGCGTTTTGGCTGCTTTTTCACAGCATCTGCACGTAAGAATCTAAGAAGCCTAAGGACCCGTTTCTCGAAAGGCCCAGTAACTTTTCGGGTCTGAAGGCAAATTTTGAAATCAAAACCTGTTGAATATTAGCAAAGTTCCAAACTCACAAACTGGTTAATTTTGTTCGCTAACAGATAGTTTCATTGCATCGTTTTCAAAATTATTGAAACTTTGATCTTGAATGCAAACACAGCAAACATAAAGTTATCGGGACTTTCGACAAACGGGCCCCAGACCCTTACTCGGTTGTTACTTGTGACGCGTAACAATGAACATACTGTAAGCAGTTAAAGTAACTTACAAGCGTAGCTATTGTTTTAGAGTATGAAAACAATAGCAACACTTGTAAATTACACTTGTAAAAGTTTTAATAAATTGCCCTGCTGATGTACGAGTGTGTGCTCCATCTTAGGTATCGTTCCATCGACAAAGTCTCCTTTTACCGACAAATAAGACCTCAATATACTAATATTAACGTTACTCATGTCTCAACGTACACTGCGAGGTGAAAGTAAAGTAGAAAGATTGGAACTAAAGGTAGAGTAATCTATTTCATTCAACTCACCATCAACTTGTTCGAAGACCATTGAATAAACAGACTGGCTAGCCTGAAATAATCCTTCACCGTTCTGGCCAAAGATAAAAACGATTTATTCATGTCACAAAATTGCCATCACTGTGAAACTCTTCTGGAGACAATTCATGGTCGACGTGACAAAAACTTAGATATTTGCACTTGCCGACATGCAAGAGTAGGTATTTGATTAATTGGTACAAACTCTAATTGTTTTAAGTACGGTGATATTTTCTAACAAAGAGAGATGGGCATCCTGGGGAGATGTGTCAAAGTGGACATTTTTTTATTACCAAGTGCTAGACGGCTTTGTGGCGAATTGTGACATGTGATCGGACTTAGTTACAGGTAATATAAAGTGCGATGACTACTACAAATTGCAACAGCACTAGGTATTTAACAATTATTCCTCGAGCTCGAATGGGCTCTGCGTCAATAGCCCATGAGACTGAAGGCCGAATGAGCTATTGACTCATCAGAGGCCATGAGGGCGAGAGGAATAATTGTTTTAGTAAAATCCAACTGGTTTTTCAAAAATATCGAGACAAAACAACTTAAGCTACCAAAACGTGATTCAGCCGCCATTGTTTTGGTTTTTAAAGCCGGCGTTTGTCGCTACTAGTGGGCTATAGTATATAGCCTAGAAGTAGCTCAACCAATCAGAACGCAGCATTGATAATTAATAGACCACTAGTTGGAGTTTACTAAAATGAGATACAACTGAGGGGTCGAGGTGAATGCAATCGGTGGACGAAAAAGGGGGGACCATGGCTTAAGCTCTCATGAAAATCAATGTGAATTAAGAGAGATTATTCTCTCTTGTGTTGATACATACATATCAGGCAAACCTTACAACAATATCAACGTCTCATAATTTAGCAGGAAAAGTCCATATAATGCCGGACTAAATGTGATGTTATAAGCATGGATTCGCCACAACAATTTTCAGCGCAAAACAAGGAGCGTTGCAATGAAACAATGTTGGAATCATTCGAAACAATATCGCAACAAGGTTACAACTACGCTTTCTTGCGATAAAAATCGTGGTTGCGAATCGTCCATGGCCAGGGGCTAAGAAAGATGGCTAGACGTCGAGGACAGAGCAATCGATATCTTATGTTGCTTCATACCACTGGATCCATGAGTGTGCTGATCTTTCTTAGAGGGCGTACGACTGGTTCCTTTGTTCCAATATAGAAAATGGTTGTAAAGACTATTCCTGTACCAGTGACAATCCATGCAAGATTCTGTGTCGAAAGGGAAAGAAATATAATTAAAACATTGGAAAATAATTTAAATACGATTTTTTTGAATTTAAATATAGTGTTATTTCAGTTTAAACTTTTATTGCTGATACATACCTAAGAATACTCTAGGAAAAAGTTTTTAGGTTTTTTGAAAAATGAATTACACCTGCTTCACTAGCTAGTTATAAAAAAGAATGCAGGCACCATAAAAAACGTGCCTTTGGTTGGGTGCCGGAGCAATATGGTATTATGAATTCAATATCATCATCATCATCATTAATCCAATCAATTAGATTGCTTCGGTTCATTAATGCAATTTCCATATCGTCACTTTATTTATGTATACTTACCGCAAACTGTGCTACACTTTCCGGCCCCAGATCGTCTCCGCCATCCTGACCAAGCAGTCCCCAGGCAACCACGTAAACGTATATTCCACTAACGAAACTAAGGACTGTCCTATATAAGAAAAAAAAAGGGTCGACCTTTACGGCATAAATTCTGGATGAGGGTATCTTTATTCCTATATACCACGTCTGGGTATAAAATTCTCTTGAACCGAACTTACTCACTGACGTTATTGTAGCCTGTCAGATCAGCTGTCATTTGAGATTCATAGCGAAAAAGAAACAAGGATTTGACAAGTAAGAAAAGGAGAGGCAAAAATGTGCACTCTTCAGTTTATGCTGCGTTGATTTTCAATATACACTCATAACCACTGGTGAGATCACATTCAGTCAGAGAATGGAATCCAAAAAATCAGAATCAAGAAATTGTGAACAAAAGAAAATAGTGTTATTGCTGTTAACCTTATAGCAGTTAACGCTGCGCCTTCTTGCACTGTCCCAGCTGCAGTGAAGGTGATTGAAAGATGATTGATCTCCAAAATGTTGTATGCCGCATTGATAATAACCATGACACAATAATAGTAAAAAGGTTGCAACCAACTGACACCCTGATAATCGTTGCATACTAAACACCGATTAAACAGAAGAGGAAATCCACCGGCCATCATAATCGTTCCCACTAAGTGCCACGACTTCCTTCGACCCAGCTTTTTGGAAATAAATGGAATTTGAACACGGTCGCCCAAGAAACCAGTTATTGGAGAGGTAAAGGCGTCAGTTATATATCCAATAAACATAGCCAATCCGGCTTGGGATGCCGATAAACCAATCACTTGCATCAAAAATATGATGGAAAAAGACATGTACATTTGGTTGACAATTTCGTTGAGAACGTTCCCGAGGCCACAGGAATAGCGCTGTTTGATGTTTAACTTGGATTTTTGATGGTTCTCCATCGCTGAATTCAACTGTAAAATATTAACATATAAATGAATTTTCTTCCAGTACATAAGAGTGCCGTAAGGGGTAGCTGACTCTGTAAACTGAGGAGCTTCGATAGATGAAGTTCATCATGTTCCGGCGGAAGTTGAGCAAGCGTAATAATCCATTGTAATATATAACACTTTCTATACAGGCTGAGCTTATTTAACCGCCAAAATATTTCAATGCAAAAATCGACCTCAAAAATGCCCAGAAAACGAGGTTTTGAATATTAATATATTTAACAAAGAAATCCTGGATGGTAGGCAGCAATCATTTTGCGGTTTCATATTTTCGGGTCAGTTTGCATTAGATTTTCATAAAACTTGACATTTCACTAAATGAAGTTTGATAAATCGACCTATGAAGAAGTGTTTTTGTTTCAGTGCCTAAAAGTATTAAAATTGCAAATATTTTTGTGCCGAGAACTCTTTAATAATAAACCATAGTCACTCTAGTCGCAATTCGATACGAAATATCCAGATGATATGAGAACAAATAGCATCTTTAGGACATAATTGATATAGAATTGAAAGTTGTCACAACGTTTGATGTTTGAGTTTCGCCGGAATGCACAACGGTGACGTCCTTGGACGTTATAACTAAGAAAACCTAGCCACTTATAAAATTCTTTCGTACTTGATTAGGTCGCTTATATTTACGTTGTGGAGCTGAAGTATTTACTAGTAAATATCCCTCAACTGAGCGTGTAACAACACTGAAACACTAATGGCTTACTATAATTACGTAGCACTTAAATTTGTGTGGATTTATGTCTTTTCATCAACACAATGTGATTCGAATTTCTTAAAACAGCCATCTGAAGTTTTTCTTACTAGTTGAAGAATGTTTCTCAAAACCTGTTTAAAAAGATCTTTAATGGCTCGTTCTAGCGACTTAATTTTTTCCAAATATCAGAAACAAATTAGAATAAATTCTTGGCTCGGTGTCAGACTGAGAACTAAGTTAAAATGAAATCGGAGCGGTTGGATTATATCTGCTTGCCTAGATGTTCCGCACAACAAACCTCGTTTTTAAAGTGACATTGTCAATTGAAAGTGATTCAATTAAATAAACTGTTAAAGTCAAATTCAAAAAATCAGTTAAAATTTAAGAATCTGACTCACCAATGTAGCCGTCTGTTTGAGTGCAACGTGACTGAACTGACCTTGAAAGGCTGGTCTGAATTTTAAATTAAGTGCAAGTGACGCGAGTTTCGGCTTTTTTTGGACTATTTATGTCTCGCCCATTATCATGTGAAAGAGTTTCTGAAATTGGAGTGAGAGGTTGGTCAATCATACTAGGCTAGCGTTAATCTAACGTCCACGTCCTGTTAACGTTCGTCTCTCAAAAAAGTCTTTGCTGTAAGCTCCTTGAAATCGAGTTTACCGCGGCCCTTCTCAATTAAGGCTGGTCTCGCTTATAATAAAGTTAACATTCAACAAACATCTGCATGGTACTCGTTTTAAAACTGTCAGCTGAACGTCTGAGAAACGACAGCTGCATGAGGCCCAGAAGACGTAGGAAATTGACTGATTTTAAAAGGGACAAACGTTTAAGGGCGAGGTGGACATTAATAAACAGAAATTCCAACGTTTACATGATCCTCATATTTGTTAATATTTTTTTAAAAAGTTTTCAACATAATTTTTAACGTAATTCATATATTAATCAAACAGTCATAACTCAGCAATAAATCAGTTTCTTCAGGTAAACTATGAAAACCGACTGGCTCACACTGGTAGGTTAGTCTTCCTTCTAGCGCTTAACCAAAACTTTCTTCGAACACCCACAAGTAATCCTGCTCGCAGGCTAAACCGATGAGAGGGGTGTGATTGTCTGACCGAAATTTGCGACTAATATCTTCACTGTGCGCGATGAAGATACGATTTTTTAGTAAAAGGAAAAATCCTGGTATTTCATCAGTATCTATATATAATAAAGACATATTTTTATCCCTTAAAATTTTTCATCTGTTCGGATTTCCTAGCTTATAATTATAGGGATCAAAACTTGCCTGTTCGAAAATTTCAGCCAGAAAAAAAGGTCCTGCCCAAAAAATCTAGGTGACCTTTTTAGGGTAAAAATCCGTTAAAAATGGGCAATTATAGCAAAAAATTTTACAACAAATGTTCCGAAAATTCTAGATCTCAAATCGTCTTCCGAACAGATATTTTCCGAAAATGGACGTTGGGTGCCCCTGGCTAATTGCTTGACCTATACATTAGGTCTTCCGATTCAGTCGGTCAGTCATATGTGATAAGAACATGAAATACTAGGGGGATTTAGGATCGGGGCATAGAGCCAAGGGAAACTTCAATTCGTACGTGCTTTCCCTTAGTTAACTGTTCTTTAATTTATTTTGTGTTTTTTTAGGGTGTTTTTTTTGCCTAATTCTTGCAAGAGTCACGCCAAGTGATTCTGTGGTCAAGTCTTATCAAATGATATTCTAATTTATACGTAAACCTTCTGCTAAGATGTCTAAACAAAGAATAATAGTTACAATCCGTTTTAATCTGGGAAACTTTCTACCGAAGTATTTCAAAAACAGCTGGAGAAAATCTTCATGTTGTAATCTCTGCCTTTTTCCGATAAAGCGTCAAACGGCAGAGGGCGAGCGGGAAACGGCCGTATACTTGAGGCTTGGAAGTCATACGAATGTCTTTATTGATCATACATCCCGGGTTGTCGTCAAAGAAAGAATACCGTGAGCACCAAAATATGAAGAAATAAAACCTAAAAATAAACAAATAAACAACGTTAAAAGCACTGTTTACATCTGCGAATGTAAAGTTAATTTGAAATATTGCATGATGATATCATGATATGAATGATAAAAATTAAATACTATACCTCCGACTGCCTTCCGACTCCGAAATTTAGATAATGCGCCTGGTTTATTACAACCATATTATTGGGTTTTAATTGTTTCCTCTAACTTATACCAAATCGCTTCAACTTATAAGACATACTAACTAACGTAATAAACGTGACTCTCAAGTTTCAAGTCCCAAACTTGACCAACAACAAGTTTCTCCCAACAAAATCAATACACAACCAAGGGAAATGGTTATGAGAATTAGAAAAATGATCGCCTAAAGGGAAATGCTCTGATCTGTTATCAAATTATTGTTCTTAGCTAATCTTTTAAGGAAATTTATGGACATCAGCTTGGAGAATTTGTACTGTGCCTATTATAATGGGTCAATACATAACAGTAATGCAGTATTTGATGAAATAATTGATGAACTTTTTACAGCCTAGCGAATCCTGCGGGCTAGTGATTCGGCGTCCATTTTTTTGTTCCGCTCAAACTTGATCATTAGGACTTTAATTGGAGGGACAGAGGCAAAATTCTGACTTTCATCTCAAAAGTAATCGATGAGGCTGTGTTTTGTCAGTTTGAGTACTTTGAGAGACTGAGCTCATTAGCCTGCGAGAGCATCCGGGTTTTTCGGCTCTAGTTTCGAAGGGAGAAAAAAGACGACCGGGAATACGTCTGCGGTTCGCAGGCTATGAGTTCATTGGCCGGTTTGCCTGACACAATTTGGTGTTCCTCAACGTTCGGTTCTAGGGCTCTTTTAACATCTTTAATATAATTCCCCTTGGGAGGGCAGTGTTCAAAAGATGAACGAGGCGTTATAAACCTTGTTGTTTCACAAATTTATTAAATTTCAAGCTATTATGAACTATGCTACGCTAATTTCTGAGTTATCAAACAGTAGTATGATCACATAACGATTTCCTTTTTCGATCAAGCTTCCTTGAAATTGGTTCCGAGTCAGTTCACTGTTTTAAGAAAAACTAGCAAGACGATCGAGTAAGCCGCGTCCTCTACTGAACCTTGGTTAGGTATAAAAACGAACTTGTCGTCCAGCGAAGAAGCCAAAATTGAATGGCTGTTATTTCAGTGTGCAAATGGTAGCTGGATAGGATTCTCTTCAGTTTTGTCCAGATGTTCCAAAAGGAACTCGGCGTCCTTCTAATCTCTCTCAGGTTCTACGACAACGTTGAATGATTGAACGTGACTTGCTTCTGATTGATCACGAACTTGAGCATTTTCATCAAGTGAATATTCTACAAGAAAAACAAAGAAACAAATAAAACAAGCAGTGTGCCGTCTACAATGAAGAGATTAGATTGAATTAGATGTTCCTAAAATGAACAACGCGTTAATTTGTTAGACAAGACAAGACAGCAATTTTATTTATACCACACACCGAAAAAAAAAGACATTAAAAAACAGACACTACTACTTATGTTAGGTACAAGCCACCTGGAAAATAGCTAAAAAGCTAATCTAGCTAGGAGGTATTATAGATTAATTAAGAATATTAAAGAGGTTGTTTCATGGAGACGTAAGTGGAAACGCCCCCATGAACTGCTCACTGCTCCTCTTGTTCCGTTTCCGTACACGATCAATGCCAGGGATGTAAGATCCAGAAAATTTAGAAAACACTCTGAGTGCATATAGTGATAAATTAAGTTTTTTGAAGAAAAATTCAACTTAAAATTCTATAAAACAAGTAATTTTAGAAAAAAAGAGTGAAGGGCGTGCCTCCCCTTCGGCCCCCTCTAGATACAACCATAATGTATATTTGGGCAAAAGAAATGCAAGACTAACTGAAATTGATGCCTGTTAATTTATTTTAGCCCGGCTGCCAAAACAGCCAATCCTCGCCGCTTGAGAGGCTTCTCCAGGAGAGCCTCTTCTGGCGAAACGTCCCAAGCGGGGTGGAGCGAGGTGAAACGGCTGTTTTGGCAGGCTAGTTAAATTGAAAGAAACGGCCTCTTAACATTATATATCTATAGCACAAGCAAACGACAGCTAAACGACAGCATTAGGCTGAAAGGCTGATGTAAAACAATCCATACAGGGCGGCCTAGCAAAGGAGATAAAATTCGATCATAATTTCATTTACAAACTGCATTGACATAATCAGTGTCCAGAGATGATTTTTGTCATATTGATTGTGTTTATTGTACAGAAGCTACATCTTAACCAACTTAGGTGATGATAAGACATAATTGCATGGGAAGCTTTGAAACTGCGCGTACCAACCTCTTTTTGTACGACATGAAGGTGGACGGAAGAATAAAACCATCAGCGAGCCAGCAAGCGCCAATAGAGCGGGAACTACAGAAAATACATGATGCACGTAGTCGCTTTCACTCAAACTGGACGTAGAGCTATAATAAAATAAAATAATTATAAATAACTAAAAATCGCCCTCCAGGCATTTTTTCTTGCGCGCTTTTGGCTTGACGAACTAGGAATAAAAAGGGACAGCTTTTAGTATATGCCTCAGAAATGACAAAGACGCATTAGGTAGCGGGACATTTTAATCACCCAAATCATGTATATTCTAGCCACCCGTAACCATGGCAATCTGCAGCCTTTCCTTGCATCAAAACAGAGAATACAGTAAAGTTCCAGCCGAGAACAAACGTTCCTAGAAATCGGCACTTAATTAAATTAAATTTTTCACCCGACCACAAAAATATGGATTTTCCAAATTAAGGTAGGAGATCCACTTATAATCTCACCCGTTTTCTGGATAAAACTCTTGTATAGCCATCAGCAAACCACCGCTGGATATTCTCCCTAGAAAAATAATGATGGCGAATGCCGAACCACTAGTTTCCTGTAAAAGACAGCACAACTGTTTCAGATACTTTAAAAAAAAACGCACATACGTTTAACCTGCTGGTAGCTTTATATGTTGAAAGTTTAGGAAATGGCTGTGTTTATAAATAGCTGTGCCTGATCTCTTGATCTGATAGTTCAATCATAGTGGACTCTTTATCAGTTAATTGTGGCACTCTAATATAAAGTCTAAGTTAAAGGGAGACGTGTCCATTTTCACGGTCTTTCATGTGTATTCCGGTTAACCGGAAATCTATTTACGAAAGCAAGTTGGAAACGGGTCTGCATAGATTTTCCCTTTACGTCTTGACGTTTTATTTTAAGAGGGTGACTATAGCTAAAAGGACTTATACAGTTGGATTTTGGCTACAAGGCTCTTATATTATACAATTGTTTTTAAACCAATCAGAACGAGCTAAGTATTTTCATCAGTTTGTTAACCAGGTGGGGACACCTGTAGCGTCTCAGTTATTTTGACCAGTCAATAGGCATGTGACTTTAAGTTATTTTGACCAATAAGAGCGCGTGTCGTCTGTCAGTTATTTCGACCACTTAGAACGCGCGTTGGTTTTCCAGTTATTCTGACCAATCAGAATTTCTTTAGTACCTCAGTTTTTTAAACAGTCAGAAGGCGGGTGGTAATTCAATTATCTTGACCAAAGTATTTAGGTTAAATTTTGTAAAATAAGATAGCTTTGTCTTAAATTACGGTCATTACTCTATTTCCATACAATGTTTGCGTAGGCGCACCTTGTCTGCTTTGACTAGTTCGGCGACGAACGTCAGAGCCATGACGTACATGATGGACATGCCGGTGCCTGTTAGGATTACGGGCGCATATGTGAACAGTTTCAAGTGAGTGGTTTGGAAATAATAGTATACAGATGCACCAATCACCAGAAGTGAACCAATGAGGTAAGTTCCCTGAGGAAAGATATCAAATACAGATCAAAGTCAGGAGCGAGCGGCTGGGTTTGCTCAGCGGGAGTTCCGATAAAAGCCGGTAAGGAGATCGTCTCGCTTAGCAGTGCAAGTTGCAAATATTTTGTTACTCCCTTATTTTTAATTTATTATCAGTTGAACTATTCAACTTGTTACATGTATAGAAAAATTGAAAGGAGGAAAAGCCGCTTACCATGTTTCCCAGTCTGGAGTTAAGTTTATTTGAAATAGTGCTGCCTATTGCTCCGCTAACAAGAAGAACAATGGGAAAATAGGCAATGGATTGCTGCAAAAGAATCGACAAAAAGCTCAAAGTAAAATGAAATGAGAAGAAAATTAACCCTAATTCACTGCCAAATTTAGTAAAAAAGCAAATTCGACCAAATGTTCAAATTTCATTTTGTGAAATTTTGACAAACAAATAGACTTATGTGAAAGAACAGGCAGAGATCTTTCATTTGAATGGTCACATCACAGGATTTCGTCCACAGACTCAAAAGTAAGAGTCACCTTATAAAACTCCATCAAGCTCTCTGACAGTGAACAAATTTAAGGGTTAATGACCCCTTTATGTATAAGCGGTGTGGATGCTATCACATTGAAACATTCAGTCTATCATAGAGGTACTGTTGTCTTTAAGCGCATTTCTGACTTCAATGGGCTTTACACGAATAAGAATAGAATAAATAAAAGGATCTTTAGTCCTAGCCGACAGTGATATAACAGGCAGTTTTGTATATAACAAAGTTAAAATACTTCGAAAAATAATGTTAAGAATAAAGGCTAATGAAAATATTTGCTAAATAAAATGTTTTAAGTTTTGCTTTAAATGCAGCAACGTTTTCTGCATCAATTTTGTCACACAATTCTTGGACGGTTTTCCAGAACTTGTGGTGGAGAACGCTGTCCTCCGTCGATATTAGTTTAGATTTTAAGGCTGGGGTGTATAAATTAGCGAACGGTGTGATGATCGTAGAGCCATTGATGGAAGATACTTCTTAACACATTGGCAAAAAGGGTGCAATCTTGATTATTCGTCTTACCTGCCCAAAGCCCAGTCTTTCTGTCAAGTACAACGGCAAATATGCATAAACCGCATCCTGCACAAGGCGAGAACACGTGACGATAACGGCGACCTAATTAATGAAATAAACTAGATAAATTTGTCAATGACTTTATTTTTTAGTACGATTTTGTTTTAAACAGGGCTAATACCTTACAGCCTTCTTGGGGTCCAATTAATGTATTAAGTGATTGCATTTTTGACAGAAAAATGAAATTTGTTGTTTACTTGTTTGTGTGAACTGCATAAGGTTCTAAACTGACAAAAAGGTTCTAAACTGACGTAAAGGTTCTAAGGTTCTAAACTGACGTAACCAATATTGTTAAACGGTACGCTATTCAGGTATCTTAAGGTGTTGGCAAAGGTTAGCCTTTCGGTATATATAATTGACTCGGTAAATTTACAAATGATGTGATTTTCACACGTCAATCTTGCAGCTTCTTTAAAGGCAAGTCATTTCATAAGGGGATATACCGATAAGACTTAAAGAGAAATTAAAAAACAAAAATGCCATTGGATACATTAAGAGATGCCAACCTTGTAAACACCAGGAGTCTTCAACCAATCCCTCGTCGTCTTTGGTTTCCTCTTTTCAGATCCTCCAGTAATCGCAGATTTACACGATTTATCATTGGATTCATCTCCCGTCTCTTTTTTCTCAGATCCGTTCTCTTCCAGCTCAGATAAGCTCAGTTTTCTTTGTGTCTCTTTGTCTGAAAATGCTGTCATGTCTGAATCCTGAAGAGGATAAATTCCTGAATTACGGACTTCATTCCTTTCTGGAACAGAGAAACTCACCTTTTTGCCCGGTTTTGTTTCTGTAAAAGGTGACATTTGTTTTTCGAAATCATGGATAATTGCATCGGCTTCACCGACGGGCTCAATGGCCTCTTCTTCGTTTATTGTTCTCATCTCCAGCCCACAGGTTTCATTTTGGTAACCAAGGTTGTGTATTCCAAGCTTGCAGGCTTCCTCTGGAGCCAAAGACATGCCTCTTCTCCGACGCCGGCTATATACTCTGTCAGCACCATTTAAATCATATTCTCTTGTTTTCATATTATGATCTTCATTTCCCTCCATTATTTCTGTATTTTTCGTTCCGTTCCTGTCAGTAATATGAGCTAAGGTTAACTCACTGGGAAAACTAAAAAATAAAATGAAATAAAATACGCCGCGATACAAGACTCTTTCAGGTGCAAGATGGCGATGTACAAAACTCTAAGAGGTGCAGTCGGTGATGAGGCTGTGGATGGGAACTGATTTTAAAGCCCTCAACCTTTCATAACAACTGCCACTTTATGCACGTCACCTTATGCTATGTAATCACTCTTGTTGTCTGGATACTCGTTCCTGGGTACGATATAAAATTGTGTTATAATGTGCACATATTTACTCCAATTTGCCCTGTCAGACGTCATTTTAAAACGTTAGCGTAGCCGGGAGAAATGCGGGTATCCATAGCAGTGGATTGCCACGGAAGTAACAGAAAACTTGTGCGGACAGGTCGTTGTGACCACTTTAAAACTAAGAATAGGGTCTTGCTTTTGTACTCTGGAACCGTCACGTAGGTACTTCAAAAAAGCGGGTGTTCAACTCAAGAAATTAACGCTTACCATACAGTACAATCTGTCGCGTCTTCAAAAATGTTGTTACTTTCCTTTTCAAGATCGACTTGCCCATCTTTGGCCACAATGCCAGTCGCTTCTGGTTGCCTTTGACTCTCTTTATTAAGAAGCGCATCTACTAAGCGAAAGACGAGACTCTTTTTGCGATCCTGGTCCAGTCTTGCTACGTGGGTTATCAGATCTACAGGAGAAATGACATTCGTACAATGGCGTCATTTCGCTTGAACTGCCATAACGCCTGAGGATTCTCATCCCTTGTAAATTTTGCCTCAATGTTTTCTAAATCTCACTAGGATTACTTGAGTTGCACTTTATGATAGTTAAATAGAATATTACAGTGCGACCGCTGACACGGTTTTAATCACCACTAAACCGAGGTTTCCTTTTGAAATGACGTTTATTAAGGTTAATTCAACTAATATTGATGATGCATCCATCGAACATCATAAATATTTACATTTAAAGCCAGAAACACTATCCCCCCCCATAGATAATGTAAAAACAGTAACGCAAATACCATTTTACATACCGCTTCCGGGTTTTTCTTGATTACTTGACGCTCCTGATGTGACTTCAGAAATTTGAAGTTTGTGTTCTGAATCTTCATGACTGTTTCCATCGCCGTTAGAAAAGAGAGCTTCCACAAATCGTTGTACCACACTTATCTTTTTAGACGCTGGTGTAGCAGTTGTTGCTTTATTATCGACAACTTCCGTGTTTTCCACCGAAGACATAAAAATGTCAACAAGGGAATGGACTATGGTCGAAGTTTTCCTCTTGGCATCTTAAAAGAAATTTTTTAAAAAAATTCAATTTTCTCTGTACTTTATTAAGAGGAACTGCAGTCTTTCGTCTTTCGATATCTTGTTCAAGAACTGAGTGCCTATTAACTGAAAGAGGTAAAAAGACATCCCCTCTCTTTCCTTGATATTACCTTCCAATATTACCCGATGTTGGCCCGTGATGTTAACGAAATATTTTATTGAATATCTTTTTCTTTTCAGGATCCCTCCAGATCAGGAGCCCATAATGGGAGCTATTCTTTCTTGGTTGACTTCATCGTCTACTTCTTGTCGCAAGGAATTGATCGAGAACGCAGGATTATGGGAAGAGCGTTTTCGCCGCTTTCATAGCATCTGCACGTGTGAAACTAAAAAGCCCAGACCCTTACTCGGTTGTTACTTGTGACGCGTAACAATCAACATACTGTAAGCAATTAAAGTAATTTACAAGGGTAGCTTTTGTTTGATAGTATGAAAACAATAGCAACACTTGTAAATTACATTATACCTTGTAAAAGTTTTAATAAATTGGCGCTGCTGATGTACGAGGTTGAGCTCCAACTTAGGTATCGTTACATTAACAAAGTCTCCTTTTACCGACAAATAAGACCTCAATATACTAATATTAACGTTGCTCATGTCTCAACGTACACTGCGAGGTTAACGTAAAACAGAAAGATTGGAACTAAAGGTAGAGTAATCTATTTCATTCAACTCACCATCAACTTGTTCGAAGACCATTGAATAAACAGACTGGCTAGCCTGAAATAATCCTTCACCGTTCTAGCCAAAGATAAAAACGATTTATTCATGTCACAAAATTGCCATCACTGTGAAACTCTTCTTGAGACAATTCATGGTCGACGTGACAAAAACTTAGATATTTGCACTTGCCGACATGCAAGAGTAGGTATTTGATTAATTGGTAGAACTATTAGTGTATAAGGTACGGTGATATTTTGTAACAAAGAGAGATGGGCATCCTGGGGAAATGTGTCAAAGTGGACATTTTTTTATTTTGCGACATGTGATCGGACTTAGTTACAGGTAATATAAAGTGCGATAATTACTACAAATTGCAAAAGCACTAGGTATTAAACAATTTTTCCTCGAGCTCGAATGGGCTCTGAGTCCACATGGATAATATCCATGGAGTCCATAGCCCATGAGGCCGAAGGCCGAATGGGCTGTTGACTCAGAGGCCATGAAGGCGAGCGGAATAATTGTTTTAGTAAAATCCAACTGGTTGGTAAAAAATATCGAGACAAAACAACTTTAGCTAGCAAAACGCAATTCAGCCTCCATTGTTTTGGTTTTCAAAGCCGGCGCTTGTCGCTACTAGTGGGCTATAGCATATAGTCTAGAAGTAGCTCAACCAATCAGAACGCAGCATTGATAATTAATAGACCACTAGTTGGAGTCTACTAAAATGAGATACAACTGAGGGGTCGAGGTGAATGCAATCGGCGGACGAAAACGGCGAACCATGGCTTAAGCTCTCATGAATATCAATGTGCATTAAGAGAGATTATTCTCTCTTGTGTTGATACATCAGGCCAACTTTGAAAGAACATCAACGTCATAATTTGCAGGAAAAGTCCATATAATACCGGATTAAAGGTGAAGTCGTAACAGGAGGAATTCGCAACAGCGATTTTCAGCGCAAAACAGCGAGCGTTGCAATGAAACAATGTTGTAATCATCTGAACCAATATCGCAACAAGGTTACAACTATGCTTTCTTGCGATAAAAATCGTGGCTGCGAATCGTCCATGGTCAGTGGCTGAGAAAGATGGCTAGTCGTCGAGGACAGCGCAATCGATATCTTATGTTGCTTCATACCACTGGATCCATGAGTGTGCTGATCTTTCTTAGAGGGCGTACGGCTGGTTCCTTTGTTCCAATATAAAAAATGACTGTAAAGACTATTCCTGTACCAGTGACAATCCATACAAGATGCTGCGTCGAAAGGGAAAGAAATATACACATTTGAAAATAACTTAAAGATTTTTTTAAACTCATATATTGTTGGTTTTCACATGACGTCACTAAAATTCAAACTAAAAAATTATGGATCCTACGGAGATTTTACTTTCACGATGCATTAGAGCAGCTGAAAACTAATTTTGATACAAGTTTTCGCTTCAAAAGGGTTCTTGGTTTTGTGATAGAGTACGCTTGAATTTCGAATGATGGCCACGAGATCTGTCACGTAGTTTAAAAAATGACTTATTTCGGGAAATTTTGCTAGCTAAACAGTTCATGTAATAGAAAAAGTATTACTTTAATGTTTATGAGTTTCTCGAAGAATAAATTCACACTTTTTTTGCAAAACTCGGTAACTGATGTTTCTGTTGGTTTCCGTGCGCCATGTTGGAGCTCATCCATGTGAGCACCAGCATGGCGTCTTCATACAAATCTCTATAAGTTTGGGTAAAACATTTCTGCGGATATCTCGTATACGAAATATTCCTCTGACCTGAATCTTGGCGAGGGTCTTTGTATATGTACCTCCTTTCATTTCCCAGATTGTGGATCTATTGAACGGTTTTGATTTTTATTTTGATCTATTTTGAATGGCGTGACACTGAAAACCAGTAACAGTGTTATTTCAATTTATACTTTTACTGCTGATACATACCTAAGAATACTCTAGGAAAACGTTTTTAGGTTTTTTAAAAACTGAATTACACCTGCTCCACTAGCTAGTTGTCAAAAAGAATGCAGGCACCATAAAAACGTGCGTTTGGTTGGGCGCCGGAGCAATATGGTATTATGAATTCAATCTCATCCTGATCATCATTAATCCAATCAATAGATTGCTTTGTTCATTAATGCAATTTCTATATCGTCACTGTATTTAGGTATACTTACTGCAAACTGTGTTACACTTTCCGGCCCCAGATCGTCTCCGCCATCCTGACCAAGCAGTCCCCAGGCAACCACATAAACGTATATTCCACTAACGAAACTAAGGACTGTTCTATATCAGAAAAAAAAAGAAAAAAAGTAGGAAAAAAGGGACGACTCTTGCGGCATAAATTCGGGATAAGGGTATCTTTATTCCTATGTACCACGTCTGGGTTTAAATTTCTTGAACCGAACTTACTCACTGACGTTATTGCAGCCTGTCAGATCAGCTGCCATTTGAAATTCAAAGCGAAAAAGAAAAAAAAAACATTTGAAAAATAAAAAAGAAAGCAGAGTCAAAAATGTGTACCCTTCAGCTTTAGCTGCGTTGATTATCAATATACACTCATAACCACTGGTGAGATCACATTCAGTCAGAGAACAGAATCCAAAAAATCAGAACCAAGAAATTGTGAAAAAAGAATAGTGTTATTGCTGTTAACCTTATAGCAGTTAACGCTGCGCCTTCTTGCACTGTCCCAGCTGCAGTGAAGGTGATTGAAAGATGATTGATCTCCATAATGTTGTACGCCGCATTGATAATAACCATGACACAATAATAGTAAAAAGGTTGCAACCAATTGACACCCTGATAATCTTTGCACACCAAACACCGATTGAACAGAAGAGGAAGTCCACCGGCCATCATAACCGTTCCCACTAAGTGCCACGACTTCCTTCGACCCAGCTTTTTGGAAATAAATGGAATTTGCACCCGGTCGCCCAAGAAACCAGTTATTGGAGAGGTAAAGGCGTCAGTTATTTGTCCAATAAGTATAGCCAGTCCAACTTGGGATGCCGATAAACCAACCACTTGCATCAAAAATATGATGGAAAAAGAAGAGCACGTTTGGCGGACAATTTCGTTGAAAACGTTCCCGAGGCCATAGGAAAAGCGCCGTTTGATGTTTAACTTGGGTTTTTGATGGTTCTCCATCGCTGAATTCAACTGTAAAATATTAACATATAAATGAATTTTCTTCCAGTACATAAGAGTGCCGCGAGGGGTAGGTGACTGTGTAAACTGAGGAGCTTCGATAGATGGTGTTTAACCAAACAGAGGACAGATAGATATGAATATGAAGTTCATCATCTTCAGGCGGAAGTTGAGCAAGCGTAATGATCCATTGTAATATATATCACTTTCTATACAGGCTGAACTTATTTAACCGCCAAAGTATTTCAATGCAAAAATTGACCTCAAAAATGCCCAGAAAACGAGGCAGCAAGCATTTTGAGGTGTCATATTTTCGGGTCAGTTTGTATTAGATTTTTATAAATCTTGACATCACTAAATGACGTTTGATAAATCGACCTATGAAGTATTAAAATTGCAATTATTTTTGTGACATCGGTAAAAAGATCACGTTTGAGTGAAATACCGAGCGCGTACCGAGAGCTGTTTAATAATAAACCATAGTCACTTCAGTCGCAATTCGATACGAAATGTCCAGATGATATACTCACTAAGAACAAATAGCAACTTTATAGGATATAATTGATACAGAATTGAAAGTTGCCACAACGTTTAATTTGATAATTGAGCTTTGCCGAAATGCACAACGGTGACGTCCTCGGATGTTATCACTAAGAAAACCTGGCCCCCTAGGAAATTTTTTCGTACTTGATTGGGTCGCTGATATTTACGTTGCTGAGCTGAAGTATTTACTGGTAAATATCCCTCAATCGAGCGTGTAACAGCACTGAAACACTATTGCTTATTATAATTAATGAAGACTTAAATTTGTGTGGGTTCATGTCTTTTCTTACTAGTTGAAGAATGTTTCTCAAAACCTGTTTGAAAAGATCTTTAATGCCTCGTTCTAGCGACTTTTTCAAAAAAGCGTTCAAGAATGATAAAACTGATTTTTAAGTTTTCCAAATATCAGAAACAAATTAAAATAAATTCTTGGCTCGGTGTCAGACTGAGGACTACGTTTAAATGAAGGGCGGTTGGATTGTATCTGCCTGCCTGGAGGTTCCGCACTATACAAACCTCGTTTTTAAAGTAACATTGTCAAAGTGATTGAAATAAACTGTTAAAGTCAAGTTCAAACAATCAGTTAAAATTTAAGGATCTGACTCACCAATGTAGCCCTCTGTTTGAGTGCAACGTGACTGAACTGACCTTGGAAGGCTGGTCTTTTGAATTAAGTAGAAGTGACGCGAGTTTCGGCTTTTTTTGGACTATTTTTGTCTCGCCTATTATCATGTGAAAGACAGAGTTCTGAACTTGGAGTGAGAGGTTGGTCAATTATACTAGCGTTAATCTAACGTCCTCTTCCTGTTGACGTTCGTCACTCAAAAAGTCTTTGCTTTAAGCTCCTTGAAATCGAGTTTACCGCGGCCCTTCTCAATTAAGGCTGGTCTCGCTTATAATAAAGTTAACATTAAACAGACATTAGCTGCATGGTACTCGTTTTAAAATTGTCAGCTGAACGTCTGAGAAATGACAGCTACATGAGGCCCAGAAAACGTGGAAAATTGACTGATTTTAAAAGGGACAAACGTTTAAGGGCGAGGTGGACATTAATAAACAGAAATTCCAACGTTTACATGCTCCTCATATTTGTTAATATTTTTTTTAAAAAAAGTTTTCAACATAATTTTTAAGGTAATTCATACATTAATGAAACAGTCATAACTCAGCAATAAATAAGTTTCTTCAGGTAAATTATGAAAAACGACTGGCTCAAACTGGCAGGTTAGTCTTTTGAATAAAGTCGAAACGAGAACGCTTTAGTGGGGTTTTTAATTATTATTTCAATTTTTATTTATAGACTATATTTTGTCTTTTGTGTGGTCTCATGAAAGACATGGTACTTGAATTTGGAGTCAAAGGTTGGTTAACTTTACTTTAATCTAACTGTTTTCTCATACATATGAGATGGTAAAAGACATCCTTTTCTAATTTCCCAGCCCTTTTACTAGTTACTTAAGCTTTTAAAATGATATTAAGATTAAGATTTGTGTCATTTGTGACGTGGTTTTTTTTTATTATCAATAGGCTATTTGTACTAGCTAGGACGCCTTTATCACTACTATTAGAATCCTTAAGGGTTCGCTTTCTTGTGCAAATTATGACTTTTGTCATTCAAACCTAATCGGTGGGATTACCAAATTTTGATATGAAAGAAAAATCGAAAAGAATTCTGGTAGTAGCAGTAAAATGACGCCATCGAGCAAATGGCCTATTATTAATGAACGTCAATCTTGAGTATCAATCGTGGTCCAGTTTACTCCGGAATCATTCGTCGTGTTTTACTCGTCCCACTCTTGAGATTAACCAATATTCTAGGAGTTTATTCCAGAAGATGCAGTTATAATTGCGGAAATGGATATGTCTCAATTTGAAGTCAAGGCCTGGTGGACGTTAGTGGACGTTCTGCAAGAGTAATTATTAAATGCAGATTACATTTTCACAGTATAAAATCTCTAATCTGATGTTAGCACCAGACAGTCACTTTGCGTGTTTAATTTCCCTACAGAGCTATTGAGAAACTATTACTTCGCAATCCATGCAGTTACGGTTGGTAGTGAAAAGGATAGTAATATATATAAGAGGCTTGAAAAGTCTATGATCTGATTTGAAGTCGCGTGGAATTTTTGTTGGTTACTCTATGTCGTGCTTTTGAGGCTGTGTAGCTGAATGAATACGTGACTGAGGCTTGGAAGCCTCTATTGATAATGCATCCCGTGTTGACGTCAGACAAAGAATACCGTGAAAACCAAAATATGAATTAATAAGACCTAAATTTAACTTAAAGTGCTACTACGACGAAAATTTTTGTTTTTGTTTCCGAGTTTTTTTAACATAAATCTTGTGTATATGTTCAAAATTATACAAATAGCGAAAAATTGGAACGATACTTGCGTACGGGGGCTGGAAATTTCCCACTGAAAAGTGCGTAAATACCGTCCGCCATTACAAAGTTCGCAAAGCAATAGCCCGCGAGATCTCCGCAAAGCGGTCGTGCGTTTGACCACGTGATTTATGCACTGTGACGTAGAAACATCAACCAAAAGATTCGCATTTGAGAAAAGTTTGTGAGTTTAGAGCCTTTTAACAAGACGTTTAAGATGTCATCTCCGTCGAATTCCTCTTCCTGCACATCTGAAAGTGATCTAGAAAGTTTTACAGTTGACGAAGTGATGGGGGAATTGTCTGAATTTGCGCCGTACGACGACAGTTGCGAACCCCTTGCTACCGAGGAAGAAGCCGCGGACTACAACGAAAGAGTTCATCGCGAAGAAGAAGAGGAACAACAGTTTCAACGAAGATATTCGGGAGAGGTGCCAGCGAATGAATGGTATGGTATTATCATGGAATGTAGATTTATATTTTTATTTTCCAATTTCAACATACCCGTTAAATCCCCCGCGTGACGAACGCGACTGAGTGTTTTGTTTAAGTTTACAATTTCGTTGCTATGTGATTAGCTGTAGTCTTGATTTTATGCGATAGTTTTATTGAAGAGGTCAGACAATTAATAATTTTATACAGACGTATTTTCCTTGTGTTTGACGAATTTTTCACATTATTTTGCAGGTGTTCGTGCTCGAACTGCTCTGTCAGCCTTGTTACAAAAGCGCAGGAGTGCATTTGCTGCAAAGAGATCGGTCGCTGCGAATAGGTCATGGAAGAAGCCATTGGAGACCGGACCGTATGCATAACCCTCCATCCAGGGTTTGAAAGCGTCTGCTTAAACCGCCACGTATTAGAAGTAGCTGCACTGGGCCTAAAAAAGCGAGCTGGAAAGTCGTACACAACTGTTCGTGAGCAAAGCAACAAAAGTGATAATGAGTAAGTTGGGGTATTGTTGACTTTGTATCGGAACGATCGAACCTTACATAGCATTGAATAATTGATACATCTAAGCTTATCGCCGTGGACTGATCTCATAGAATCACATTTTTTATTTTCTAAATGGCTTTATTGCCCCAACTGCTTATTTTTAAAAGGAGTATTTATTTATCTCCATCCAATCCCTCCTTGAATTAACAGTGATCTCATTTCTCTAACTAGATTCCTGAGGTCTGTGGCCTATCGCCAATTTACAAGACTGCTGTGGAGTTATATTGGTAGTTTTAGGCGATATCCCTTGCCCTGTTGTGCCTACAATAAAATCAGGAAACAATTTCCGAGTCAAAATGGCCATTATCGTGGATTCGAAGATGAAGAAAATTAATAATAAATGCACTGTTTGTTCTTGAAGAGTGTCATGTATGCCATTGGGGCCAAGAAGGACCTACAGTAGTTGCTTAAGTAAGCACTTAATTTTATGAGCCAAACTTCAGAATTCTGAGCCACTTACTCGCTTTTTGTTGAATGACAAACTTGCCCACTGTGTGAAGCCCTGTTCTTCTAGCTTTCAGTTAAACTCAAGTTTAGTGGCTGGGAATTCTGATGTTGCTCCAATTTTCATGTACACAAGTAATAAAAATTAAATCGAATTCAGCCTGAATTTAATTACAGTTTTAATGTATCATTTCTTTCTTTTCACTCGGCTCACAGAGCACTGCAACATTTAATAGCAGGTTACCTGCTGGAAACTTTCCTAGCAGGTCTGGTTGACTCTTCCAGACTTTTGTCTGGCTACAGTTTCTGTAGAAACTTTCTACGGTTAACAAGGTACCTGTCTGTGATACAGAAAGTTTGGGTTTTGAAAAGAAGCACAAGTGGCAGAACTGAAACAAAGGAAGAAGTTTGGAAAGGAAAACAATTCCCTTCGGTTTCTCTCGAATGTTTTTTCCTTGTAGATCCAACCTGTAAAAAATGATTGAAAGGAAATACTCATTTAATCATAGCATCTGAAATCATAAAATAACAATAAAAAAAATGATTATCATTTTTATTGTTTTTCTCAGGGTGTTGCCAGTTTTTCAACTTGTTGTAAACCTGGCTAATTGTGGGTTGGGATTTTATTCTCACATACATCCTGAAAAATCCTTTTTTATAATAATTCTGTTGATTGGACACATGACAACGTTGAGCCCTTAAGCTATCTAGCCCACCCCAACGATGCACAATTTATTACAAGTGGTTGAGTGGACAAACCAAACAATTTTAGGCCAGGGACTTCCAGTCTATGGGCTGGCTATGCTCTTTTTTTTTTTTTTTTTTTTTTTGTGCAATTCTTATCTGAGTAAATTAAAAACAAATTTCATGTACTCTTGTTTCTGAATAGATCCTCTCATAATGGAAGTTAGTTTTAGGCCTAAATCACTTCCCAGAGGATACTTAGAGCTAAGATGTTAAAATGCGATAAATTTTGCATCTTTGTACCTTGGGTTCTGATGAGTCTTCACTGAGTCATCATCTTCCTTTAGTATTTTATATGCATCTTCGATTTCTTCAGGACTCCATGTAGGGTCTTCATCACACTCAAACTCCTCATATGCGTCATCCTACATTTCCTGCTCATCTTCTGATTCATCCTCTAGCCCTAACTCTGTCTCATTTGTTACTGGCCATGGTTCAGTTTGAATAGCTTAAACAAATGGAAAATTAAAAAAATTCTATCACCATTAAAATTTTAATTATTATTAAATAATCAAATATTGATAAAATGTAATAAAAATATAAAGATAGGCAGTTATGCCTATATGACTCATCAACATCAATTATTGTTGACTCACCAGCATTCACCATCAGCAACTGCTTCGGCTCTTGTATGCTCTTAAAGGTTTCAACCCACTGATCTTGACTGGAGATTAACTTACTCTTCAGTCTTGTGACTTTGCCCCTTAACTGAGTCACCTCACTCCTCAGGGTTTTGCATGTTGTGCAATTCTCAGCATATCCAGTTGGAGTATCCTACAAAAAACAAACTTTCAACATTGATACAGGCTGTAATAACAAGACTTAAGAATTTTTGTGTTTTAGTATTGTTGTAAAATAACTGCACATGTAGTTTTCCATTGTTATGATAATACAAAGATGCAAATAAACATTAATTAGAGTTATGCGCCTACCATAGAAACCTGTTCAAGTTCAGGAATCGTTAATGATTCATCGATCTGCATAACTTCATCCATATCCTGCACTTTTTCGATTCCTTGAGCCTCCAGGATCTGCATGGTCTCAGTAACCTCATCAGTGCCTGAAATCCCTTGGCTCTCGACAGCTGTCTTATCACCAGGAGTACCTAGGACCTCTGAAGCCATCTCAGCATCAACACTTATCTCACCCGTCTCAGTCTCAGGGATGCAGCCCTCCTTTTCAGGATTTACCTCAAGCAAAGAACCCTGACTAGTATTCAGAACACCCTCGACTTCTGGAGACTCCTTAGCGTTGAGATTGGGAGCCCCCATAGTGTCAGCACTCTCCTCAGGTGCAGAACTTCCTTTCAAAGAGATCACCTCTTCTTCAGGATTGTCTTCTTCCTCTGTATCCTCATTAGTAGTTTGACCAGCCAGAATTTCATTTAGTAGCTAAAAATGAAAATAGGGACGACCATTTTTTATATCTCCCCTTCAAAACAAGTTTAAATTTGAGCTTTATGTTGATGTTTTCAAAACTAGAAATGGAAGCAAGGTTTAACCACATCTTTGCCTTAAAATGTATGCATCTTTTGCAGACAGTGAAAATAGAATTAAAATACAAACGAAAAAAAACCCGCAAACAGTAACTGAACTTATAGAATGTAGAAATCAGACTAAGTCCATTTTTGGTCGTTTTAAAAGACTCGCGTGTAACTCTTAATTTGCTGTAAGATTTCTTGGAGGGAAGTTTGGAGTACTGTCAAATCTCAAAGTAACAGCAAGATAATCTCTCAAAAAATAGAGAGCCAGATTTCTATGTAGCTTCATTTTTTCTAAATTTTACGCTTGAGTGGAAAGGTCTGGGAATTGGGGAATTGACTTCACGTCCACTCAGCGCAAATGCCCGTTTTACTATAACTATGAGAAGAAAGCAGAAAACTATGAAAACACATGCAACAATATGGGAAGTTCAAATAGTCAGAGCATTCATTACACGAATATTGAACAACGATGCCAGAAAAAATCATGTCACAGGTAAATGGGGAAATAAATATAATGTTGATAAGCACAGCGCAAATACATTGTAATTTCACTCACCGATCGTCTACTCCGCTTTGATAGTGTTTGAGAGGATTTTTTCCAAATGGTTGGAAACGTCCCCTTCTTCAAATTCCTTTTCATGCCTTTCATCGGAAAAGCAAGCGTAAAACAATCCCTTGTAAAATACTCCGAGCACACAGCAAATTTTCCCACTGTGTTGAAATCCTTCCGATGAATGGACACCACTTTAATCTAACGCTGCCCGAATCAGGAGAATTATGAATAGAAATCCCCAATTCATCGTTCTTTACGTTTCCACAGTCCTGAACAACACAACGTCTACCAGGCATACTTTCGCTTTAAGTCAAAAAAGCGAAGAAAGAACCTCCAAAAGCTTCCAAAAATATCTCGTCCTTCATGCAAAATTAGCCACGTTTGTTTGCCTTGTTTTGACGCGTTGATGTTTCTACGTCACATCTCGCCCCAACTCCTTCAAATCTACTCCCGGTCATTTTTTGAATCGAGTAATGGCGGCAAGACATTTACGAAAATTGTCGTGCAAATAAACACACTTCCAGATCATATTTGGACTCCAAACTTGGCACGGTAAGTCACTTTTACATACATTTTCGAAATACGTAATAAAAAGCAAATTCCCAAATTTGATCGTAGTAGCACTTTAAAGGTCCTAAACATAAACAAATGAACAACGTTAACAGCACTAGATTTGTAATTGCTAGATTGTTCCGTCATTCTCCTATCCTTTTTTAAATAAAAAATCAAACTTGATCATGAGGACTTTAAGTGGAGGGACAGAGGCGAATGCAAAATTCTGACTTTCATCTCAAAAGTAATCGATGAGGCAGTCTTTTGTCAGCTTTAGTACTTGGAGAGACACTGAGCTCATTAGCCTGCGAGAGCATCCGGGTTTTTCGGCTCTAGTTTCGGAGGGTGAAAAAAGACGACCGAGAATACGTCTGCGGTTCGCAGGCTATGAGTTCATTAGCCGGTTTGCCTGACACAATTTGGTGTTCCTCAAGGTTCGGTTCTAGGTCTGTTTTAACATCTTTAGTATAATTCCCCTTGGGAGGGTAGTGTTCAAAAGATGAACGAGGCTTTATAAACCTTGTTGTTTCACAAATTTATTAAATTTCAAGCTATTATGAACTATGCTACGCTAATTTCTGCGTTATCAAAGAGTAGTATGATCACATAACGATTTTCTTTTTCGATCAAGCTTCCTTGCAATTGGTTCCGAGTCAGTTCATTGTTTTAAGAAAAACTAGCAAGACGATCAAGTAAGCCGCGTCCTCTACTCGACCTTGGTGAGGTATAAAAACGAACTTGTCGTCCACCGAAGAAGCCAAAATTGAATGGCTGTTATTTCAGTGTGCCAATGGTAGCTGGATAGGATTTTCTTCAGTTTTGTCCAGATGTTCCAAAAGGAACTCGGCGTCCTTCTAATCTCTCTCAGGTTCTACGACAACGTTGAATGATTGAACGTGACTTGCTTCGGATTGATCACGAACTTGAGCGTTTTCATCAAGTGAATATTCTACAAGAAAAACAAACAAACAAACAAATAAAACAAGCAGTGTGCCGTTTACAATGAATAGATAATTATTAGATGCTCCTAAAATGAACAACGCGTTTGTTAGACAAGACAAGACAGCAATTTTATTTATACCACACACCGACAAAAAAGACATTAAAAAACAGACAGTACTACTTATGTAAGGTACAAGCCACCTGGAAAATAGCTAAAAAGCTAATCTAACTAGGAGGCATTATAGATTAATTAAGAATATTAAAGACTGAGGTTGTTTCATGGAGACATAAATATAAACGCCCCCATGAACTGCTCACTGCTCCCCTTGTTCCGTTTCCGTACACGATCAATGCCAGGGATGTAAGATCCAGAAAATTTAGAAAAAACTCTGAGTGCATAGTGATAAAGTTTTTTGAAGAAAAACTCAGCTTAAAATTCTATAGAACAAGTAATTTTAGAAAAAAAAGAGTGAAGGGCGTGCCTCCCCTTTGGCCCCCTCTAGATACAACCATAATGTATATTTGGGCAAAAGAAATGCAAAACTAACTGAAATTGATGCCTGTTAATTTATTTTAGTCCGGCTGCCAAAACAGCCAATCCTCGCCGCTTGGGACGTTTCTCCAGGAGGGTCTCTTCTGGCGAAACGTCCCAAGCGGGGTGGAGCGAGGTGAAACGGCTGTTTTGGCAGGCTAGTTAAATTGAAAGAAACGGCCTCTTAACATTATATATCTATAGCACAAGCATACGACAGCATTAGGCTGAAAGGCTGATGTAAAACAATCCATACAGGGCGGCCTAGCAAAGGAGATGAAATTCGATCATAATTTCATTTACAAACTACATTGATCAGTGTCCAGAGATGATTTTTTTCATATTGATTGTGTTTATTAAAAAATATTGTACAGAAGCTACATCCTAACCAACTTAGCTGATGATAAGACATAATTGCATGGGAAGCTTTGAAACCGTACCAATCTCTTTTTGTACGACATGACGGTGGACGGAAGAATAAAACCATCAGCGAGCCAGCAAGCGCCAATAGAGCGGGAACTACAGAAAATACATGATGCACGTAGTCGCTTTCACTCAATTTGGACGTAGAGCTATAAAATATAATAATTATAAAGAACTAAAAATCGCCCTCCAGGCATTTTTTCTTGCGCGCTTTTTGCTTGACGAACTAGGAATAAAAAGGGGCAGCTTTTAGTATATGCCTCAGAAATGACCGTAGACGCATCAAGGTAGCGGGACATTTTAATCACCCAAATCATGTTTATTCTAGCCACCCGTAACCATGGCAATCTGCAGCCTTTCCTTGCATCAAAACAGAGAAAACAGTAAAGATCCAGCCGAGAACAAACGTTTCTAGAAATCGGCACTTAATTAAATTCAATTTTGCACCCGACCGCAAAAATATGGATTTTCCAAATTAAGATAGGAGATCTACTTATAATCTCACCCCTTTTCTGGATAAAACTCTTGTATAGCCATCAGCAAACCACCGCTGGATATTCTCCCTAGAAAAATAATGATGGCGAATGCCGAACCACTAGTTTCCTGTAAAAGACAGCACAACTGTTTCAGATACTTTTAAAAAAAACGCATGTACGTTTAACCTGCTGGTAGCTTTATATGTTGAAAGTTTAGGAGATGGCTGTGTTTATAAATAGCCGCGCCTGATCTCTTGATCTGATAGTTCGATCATAGTGGACTCTTTATCAGTTAATTGTGGCACTCTAATATAAAGTCTAAGTTAAAGGGAGACGAGTCCATTTCCACGGTCTTTCATGCGTATTCCGGTTAACCGGAAATCTATTTACGAAAGCAAGTTGGAAACGGGTCTGCATAGATTTTGCCTTTATGTCTTGACGTTTTATTTTAAGAGAGTGACTATAGCTAAAAGAACTTATACAGTTGGATTTTGGCTACGAGGCTCTTATATTATACAATTGTTTTAATCCAATCAGAACGAGCTAAGTATTTTCATCAGTTTGTTAACCAGGTGGGGACACCTGTAGCGTCTCAGTTATTTTGACCAGTCAATAGGCATGTGACTTTAAGTTATTTGACCAATAAGAGCGCTTGTCGTCTGTCAGTTATTTCGACCACTTAGAACGCGCGTTGGTTTTCCAGTTATTTTGACCAATGAGAATTTCTTTAGTATCTCAGTTTTTTAAACAGTCAGAGGGCGGGTGGTAATTCAATTATCTTGACCAAAGTATTTAGGTTAAATTTTGTAAAATCAAATAGCTTTGTCTTAAATTACGGTCATTACTCTATTTCCATACAATGTTTGCGTAGGCGCACCTTGTCTGCTTTGACGAGTTCTGCGGCGAACGTCAGAGCCATGACGTACATGATGGACATGCCGCTGCCGGTTAGGATTACGGGCGCATATGTGAACAGTTTCAAGTCAGTGGTTTGGAAATAATAGTATAAAGATGCACCAATCACGAGAAGTGAACCAATGAGGTAAGTTCCCTGAGGAAAGATATCAAATACAGATCAAAGTCAGGAGCGAGCGGCTGGGTTTGCTCAGCGGGAGCCCCGATAAAAGCCGGTAAGGAGATCGTCTCGCTTAGCAGTGCAAGTTGCAAATATTTTGTTACTCCCTTATTTTTAATTTATTATCAGTTAAACTATTCAACTTGTTACATGTATAGAAAAATTGAAAGGAGGGAAAAGCCGCTTACCATGTTTCCCAGTTTGGAGTTAAGTTTATTTGAAATAGTGCTGCCTATTGCTCCGCTAACAAGAAGAACAATGGGAAAATAGGCAATGGATTGCTGCAAAAGAATCGACAAAAAGCTCAAAGTAAAATGAAATGAGAAGAAAATTAACCTTAATTCACTGCCAAATTTAGCAAAAAAGGAAATTCGACCAAACGTTCAAATTTCATTTTGTGAAATTTTGACAAACAAATAGACTTATGTGAAAGAACAGGCAGAGATCTTTCATTTGAATGGTAACATCACAGGATTTCGTCCACAGACTCAAAAGTAAGAGTCACCTTATAAAACTCCATCAAGCTCTCTGACAGTGAACAAATTTACGGGTTAATGACCCCTTTATGAATAAGCGGTGTGGATGCTATCACATTGAAACATTCAGTCTATCATAGAGGTACTGTTGTCTTTAAGCGCATTTCTGACTTCAATGGGCTTTACATGAATAAGAATAGAATAAATAAAAAGATCTCTAGTCCTAGCGGACAGTGATATAACAGGCAGTTTTGTATATAACAAAGTTAAAATACTTCGAAAAATAATGTTAAGAATAAAGGCTATATTAGTTTAGATTTTAAGGCTGGGGTGTATAAATTAGCGAACGGTGTGATGATCGTAGAACCATTGATGGAAGATACTTCTTAACACATTGGCAAAAAGGGTGCAAAATTATTCGTCTTACCTGCCCAAAGCCCAGTCTTTCTGTCAAGTACAACGGCAAATATGCATAAACCGCATCCTGCACAAGGCGAGAACACGTGATGATAACGGCGACCTAATTAATGAAATGAACTCGGGAAATTAATTTGTCAATGACTTTATTTTTTAGTACGATTTTGTTTTAAACAGGGCTAATACCTTACAGCCTTCTTTGGGTCCAATTAATGTATTAAGTGATTGCATTTTTGACAGAAAAATGTAATTTGTTGTTTACTTGTTTGTGTGAACTGCATAAGGTTCTAAACTGACACGAGACTTAACCAATATTGTTAAACGGTACGCTATTCAGGTATCTTAAGGTGTTGGCAAAGGTTAGCCTTTCGGTATATATAATTGACTCGGTAAATTTACAAATGATGTGATCCCCACACGTCAATCTTGCAGCTGCTTTAAAGGCAAGTCATTTCATAAGGGGATATACCAATAAGACTTAAAGTGAAATTAAAAAACAAAAATGCCATTGGACACATTAAGAGATGCCAACCTTGTAAACACCAGGAGTCTTCAACCAATCCCTCGTCGTCTTTGGTTTCCTCTTTTCAGATCCTCCAGTAATCGCAGATTTACACGATTTATCATTGGATTCATCTCCCGTCTCTTTTTTCTCAGATCCGTTCTCTTCCAGCTCAGATAAGCTCAGTTTTCTTTGCGTCTCTTTATCTGAAAATGCTGTTATCTCTGAATTCTGAAGAGGATAAATTGCTGAATTACGGACTTCATTCCTTTCTGGAACAGAGAAACTCACTTTTTTGCCCGGTTTTGTTTCTGTAAAAGGTGACATTTGTTTTTCGAAACCATGGATAATTGCATCGCCTTCACGGACAGGCTCAATGGCCTCTTCTTCGTTTATTGTTCTCATCTCCAGCCCACAGGTTTCATTTTGGTAACCAAGGTTGTGTATTCCAAGCTTGCAGGCTTCCTCTGGAGCCAAAGACATGCCTCTTCTCCGACGCCGGCTATATCCTCTGTCAGCACCATTGAAATCATCTTCTCTTGTTTTCATATTATGATCTTCATTTCCCTCCATTATTTCTGTATTTTTCGTTCCGTTCCTGTCAGTAATATGAGCAAAGATTAACTCACTGGGAAAACTAAAAAATAAAGGAAATAAAATACGCCGCGATACAAGACTCTTTCAGGTGCAAGATGGCGATGTACAAAACTCTAAGAGGTGTAGTGGGTGATGAGGCTGTAGATGGGAACTGATTGGAAAGCCCTCAACCTTTCATAACAACTGCCACTTTATGCACGTCACCTTATGCTATGTAATCACTCTTGGTGTCTGGATACTAGTTCCTGGGTACGATATAAAATTGTGTTATAACGTGCACATATTTACTCCAATTTGCTCTGTCAGACGTCATTTTAAAACGTTAGCGTAGCCGTGAGTAATGCAGGTATCCATAGCAGTAGATTGCCACGGAAGTAACAGAAAACTTGTGCGCGTAGGTCGTTGTGACCACTTTGAAGCCTAAGAATAGGGTCTTGCTTTTGTACTCAGGAACCGTTACGTGGGCACTTGGAAAAAGCGGGTGTTCAACTCAAGATAAACGCTTACCATACAGTACAATCTGTCGCGTCTTCAAAAATGTTCGTATTCTGCTTGTTAGTTTCCTTTTCAAGATCCACTTGCCCTTCTTCGGCCGTAATGCTAGTCGCTTCTGGTTGTCTTTGACTCTCTTTATTAAGAAGCGCATCTACTAAGCGAAAGACGAGACTCTTTTTGCGATCCTGGTCCAGTCTTGCTACCTGGGTCATCAGATCTACAGGAGAAATGACAATAGACTTCGTGCAATGGCGTCATTTCACTTGAACTACCAGAAAGCCTGAGGATTCTCGTCCCTTGTAAATTTTGCCTAAATGTTTTCTAAATCTTACTAGGATTACTTGAGTTGCATTTTATGATAGTTATGACAGTTAAATCGAATATCATAGTGCGACCGCTGACATGGTTTTAATCACCGCTAAGCCGAGGTTTCCTTTTTAAATGACGTTTATTTACGTCAATTCAACTAATGTTGATGATGCATCCATTGAACATCATAAATATTTACATTTAAAGCCAGAAACACTATCCCCCCATAGATAATGTAAAAGCAACGCAAACACCATTCTACATACCGCTTCCGGGTTTCTCTTGATTACTTGACGCTCCTGATGTGACTTCAGAAATTTGAAATTTGTCTTCTGAATCTTCATGACTGTTTCCATCGCCATTTGAAAAGAGAGCGTTTACAAATCGTTGTACCAGGCTCGTCTTTTTAGTCGCTGCTATAGCAGTTGTTGCTTTATCGACAACTTCCGTGTTTTCCACCGAAGACATAAGAATGTCAACAAGGGAATTGACTATGGTCGAAGTTTTCCTCTTGGCATCTTAAAAGAAATTTTTTCAAAAACATCAATTTTCTCTATTCTTTATTAACAGGACCTGCAGTCTTTCGTCTTATTACTGATACAAAGATATTGTGTTCAGCTACTGAGTGCCTATTAACTGAAAGAGTTAAAAAGTCATTCTCCCTCTTTCCTTTATATTACCGTCCAATATTACCCGATGTTGGCCCGTGATGTTAACGAAGTATTTTTTTGAATATCTTTTTTTTTCCATGAATATAATAATTTAATACAGGGTATCTAACTAATAATTATTTAAAATATACTATAATAAAATTAAAATAAACAACATATGTTAAGATATTAGTAATTCTCGTGATAAAAATTAATAAAAAGCTTCCCTAAAGAGGTGGGTTTTCAGATAGCAGTCTAAAATCCCTAGATCTGTAATAGAACGAATCTCACGCGGTAATACATTCTAGAGTGCCGGAGCTGCGACCTGGCTTGATCTGTCTCCTAATGTAACCCTACTTCTATAGGTTGGCGTTGCAAGCAGCAAACCATCCGAGGAGGATCTTAAATTTTAATTTCCTGATCTTTTAATCGACACAAGCTCTCTTAAATACGTTGGCACGAATCCATGGATGGCCTTAAAAACAAATGTGACCCTCCACAGGAATTTGATGCTAAAGGTGAAAGCACGCGCACGACACGCTTGCACGACACGCTTAGCGTGCCGTAGATCACGGATATGCGCATATTAAATTGAAAAAACAAAGACGGACACACTTGCCTTTGTTTTGGCAAATTTAACACGCTAGACCTTTTGTTTTTTTGTAGCGTGCCATATGTCACGGTAAGTGTGCGAATTATAGCAATTTGGGTAAGACGCTGAACACGCTTGATTACTAAAACTGCGGAGATGATAAAAATGGCTTGGCTTTTCAGCGGATTTAATCAGCATTGATAACTGGTCGAAGTGAATCAAATATACCAATTGAGACTGTTTTGGAATTTGATAGTAACCGTGGCCATTTGAAAATCACGACTTAATGGTGGTCTAGCCTGGAATTAACGCGAGATCAGTGTAAACCAATTCCTCCGGCTGTCGGCCGTTGACCGGAATTGCAAAGAGGCCTGCTATCGCATGCGAGGCACTGAAGTTATGTCGCCTGAAAATCATAGTTATGCCACCGGAATATATATTAGCAGTAATGCACAGAGAAATGAAGTTGAATAAATTAGTTTAATATATTTCTTTAAGCCATGCTGAGACGAACGAAGGTAATTAGATCGGAGAAACAAAAACTGCCTAGAATTTTCTATAGGTTGAGGAAGGCTAAACATTTCTAGATGACCGTTCCATGTATGTACAATTTTCGAAGGTTATCTAATAGTTTCCTTACGATTTTCTGAAGTTTAATTTTTTCCATTTCATTCCCCAGTTAAGCTATTTTTCGTAGAGAATTAAGGAATCCTAAAATTTTCGGAACCGAAAATACGATAAAATTCTCACTTTCCTAAAACTTTCAATTGGAAGCTAAATTTTTCGGAAAATAATGCTGAAGCCCTTGTAATTTCGAAAAGACTGAAGTTGTCCTAGGATGCTAGGATGCATTTAGGAGGAAATCGCCGTCAGGTACCCCTGACGAACGAAGCGCTATCAATCATAATTTATGTAAAGATATCTCGTTACGCTATGCTAAGACGAATCAAGCGCTGTAAACGTGTACTATATCTCGTTCTTCACAGGACGAAAAAAACAAGAATCTGTAAACTAAAAACACTGTAGAATGAGGGAGGATTGCTGGCGACTTTTCTTTGAATTTTGGGCGACAAAACTCATATTATCAGGTTTTGGACGATATAACTTCAAACGACATCACTTTCGAGTAGCTTGACCGTCACCCCTTTAGATCGAGCTCGATGAATTAATTCAATGACCGAACTTTATGGAACAAATGATTGCCTTCAAGAATTTCACGCGGACTACTTTTAATTTAGTTCTTTTTCTCTTTTCTCAGTGTGTGACTGACAGAGATTTAATTCTCGGATCGAACTTTAGTACTCTAAACAGGCCGTATTATCGTGGCAAAAACAAAGAATCAAACAAAAAAGCACCATACAATTTCGGAATTCTGTTAAAAAATACATTTTTTGCTTACTATTCAAAAAGCGGTGAAACAGTCATTAATTAACTGATGTTTCGCTTTTTGTGTTATTGTCGGCCGGATCAATTAAGCAACGTTGGAAACGTTTTGGAATTTTGGTGCATCTAGAAAAGCAGGCTGGTTTTTATTTGATCACTACGATCCTTGCAATCGCTAAAAAATAAATAGAATTTAGTGATCCTGGCACTTGATGATTTCTATTATATTTGATCACGATTGCTACGATCGGCAAGAAAGTGTCTTAAGTCCGAAAGATCACTGTTTCTGAGAAAACTGCAAATGTGTTTTAAATTAAGGAAAGTTAAGATAACCTTTGCACAGCTTCGTCAGTAAACATTTCTGGAAAGAACTTTGATTTTGCAATTGTAATATAGTTCTACCCATAAATCCAGTAGGTCACACTGTTCACTGTTTATACTTTTCAAGCGACAACGTTTTTTCAATCAGATACTATCGCTGGGGTATAATTTTTTCTTTCTCGATAGTTACCAAAAAAGGGTGCCGTTCATGATCATTTACGGTTCCTTTTTGTAGAGGAAATTTATTTAGCTTATAGATAACACGCCTTGCGTGCTTTTGCGCACACTGAGGGCGTGTTGTGCTTTTTCGCACGGAGCTTTTGTTTGAAAACTTTAACACGCTCTTTTGTTCGACTTGCTCACGCTTAATTGTCTCAAGCGTGTCCGCTGAAACAAAAGAAATTGCTAATGAGGAAAGATTGCAAGCGTGCTAAAGCGTGTTAAAATAAATTCTTTTGTTTTAAAGTGAAAGCGTGTCGTGCGCGTGCTTTCACCTTTAGCATTAAAGTCCTGTGGAGGGTCACAAATAGTACAATCTTAAAACTAATGCGTTGCCTAACCGGTAGCCAATGCAGCTCGTACAGCAACGGCGTTATGCAACAGTAGCGTGGGGCGCGACAAACTAGTCTTGCTGCGGCATTTATAACGCGCTGAACCTTATTCAGGTGAGAAGCTGGCAAGCCATATAAAAGACTATTACAATAATCTACGCGCGAGGTAACAAACGCATGTACGAGGGCTTTAGTGGTATCTGTACTTAAAAACCTACGGATCCGACTTATATTATGCAAATGATAGAATGCCAAGGCGCTTTGCTTACCATGACGAGATTCATACGACTTTGAAATTCACCACAGGGAGGAAGTTTCAATTTCCGGTGTCCTTATAAAAACGTAACCTAATTAGGATTCAATTAATAGCCACTAATCTGTCATGACTTGTGTACTATTATCCATGGCGTCACTGATGGAAGACGAGCTGAGACGAAAGACAGATACTATTATTTTGTATCACAATGCGATCTCGCGCGAATTTCAAAGCCGGCATGAAAGTGGCGCGTTCGTCGGGAAAAGCATCTTCAGTCTTTGGACCCTCGCTTGCCAAACAAAGGTAATCTCGTACGCAGTATCAGTGACCAAATGGTTTTACCGACAGATATAATTCATGGCAAGTCAAAATTTTATGCTTTTTATGTAGAGATGATGTTTGGAAGGAGCAGGGCCGATTATTTATAGCTAGTTATGATTTGGTCGATACTACAGATAGTACTGGCGCTCGAGTCAACCCATCAAGGTTTGGTTTTTCAAAGAGGAAAGATCATGTTGTTGTCGTTTCAACCTTAGCACGAGCCTTTAACTTGCGCCGATGAAATGCAGACGAAAGCGGGTTTAAAGCGATCAAAGAAGGACTAAATTGCAGCTGCTAGAAAATATAGCGGGAAGCGGTCAGAGAAGTCAGAGAAAGCGTTTCGTCGTGCGTAGAAGATTTCGTAAAGGTACTTGGTCGTGGATTAATGAATTGGGGAAATTAAAATGAGGGATTCATTCGAGAAGCAATATCGTACGATTTCCTGACTGTGGCAGATGACCGTCAAGTCAGAAACTCGGGCATTCACGTCGTTGTTGATTATGTAAGCTTAAATGATTTTTATTAACGGTCGCTGACTGGATTTAGCCTGAACGGTGATGCTCTCCAGCCCTTTTCAATTTTCTAAACATCGCCCGAAACTTGGTAAGTCTATTTTGGGTTCCTTTGTATCATCTTCAAATGGATACCTATTATCATTTTGGCGCAAAAGCGTTTTAAGGTCGACACTGATCTCTCGATCATTTCGTAAATTCTCAATAACTGCTAATAATGTGAAAGTGTAATGTTCATGGAGAATGTTGATGGAGATCACTACTTCTTAAGCCTGATCGCAAACGAGTCAGAGTTCAGTTTTTAAGTGTGGATCGTAGTGGATATTTTCAATTTTATCGAATCCCTTTTAAGAAAACAGGAAAATATAATTTGCCAAAGCCAGTGGCTATCAACAGTCAGTAAAAGTGAGTAAAATTTCATAAACCAAAAATTGATTTACAGATTAAAGCTTTATTTAATTTTGCACTGATTAGATCTGTGAAGATGATAGTGCATGCCCCACATTAAGTAAAAAAGTTTGGCCTTCCTGATGCAACAGAGCAGCTTAGCCTTTTAATTTTAGGCTGTGGCTCTGTGAGAATTTTATTCTCCGGGTGTCTCAGAGGGAACTAAAAACTGGCTTTTAGATATTGTTTGAATCTCTGTCCAGCATTATGAAAAAAAGTTTGGCCTTCCTGATTCAACAGAGCAACTTAGCCTTTTTAGGCTGTGGCTCTGTGAGAATTTTATTCTCCGGGGGTCTCAGAGGGAACTAAAAACTGGCTTTTAGATATTGTTTGAATCTCTGTCCAGCATTATGAAAAAAAGTTTGGCCTTCCTGATGCAACAGAGCAACTTAGCCTTTTTAGGCTGTGGCTCTGTGAGAATTTTATTCTCCGGGTGTCTCAGAGGGAACTAAAAACTGGCTTTTAGATATTGTTTGAATCTCTGTCCAGCATTAAGAAAAAAAGTTTGGCCTTCCTGATGCAACAGAGCAGCTTAGCCTTTTTAGGCTGTGGCTCTGTGAGAATTTTATTCTCCGGGTGTCTCAGAGGGAACTAAAAACTGGCTTTTGGATATTGTTTGAATCTCTGTCCAGCATTAAGAAAAAAAGTTTGGCCTTCCTGATTCAACAGAGCAGCTTAGCCTTTTTAGGCTGTGGCTCTGTGAGAATTTTATTCTCCGGGGGTCTCAGAGGGAACTAAAAACTGGCTTTTAGATATTGTTTGAATCTCTGTCCAGCATTAAGAAAAAAAGTTTGGCCTTCCTGATGCAACAGAGCAGCTTAGCCTTTTTAGGCTGTGGCTCTGTGAGAATTTTATTCTCCGGGTGTCTCAGAGGGAACTAAAAACTGGCTTTTAGATATTGTTTGAATCTCTGTCCAGCATTAAGAAAAAAAGTTTGGCCTTCCTGATTCAACAGAGCAGCTTAGCCTTTTTCGGCTGTGGCTCTGTGAGAATTTTATTCTCCGGGGGTCTCAGAGGGAACTAAAAACTGGCTTTTTAGATATTGTTTGAATCTCTGTCCAGCATTAAAAAAAAAGTTTGGCCTTCCTGATGCAACAGAGCAGCTTAGCCTTTTTAGGCTGTGGCTCTGTGAGAATTTTATTCTCCGGGTGTCTCAGAGGGAACTAAAAACTGGCTTTTAGATATTGTTTGAATCTCTGTCCAGCATTAAGAAAAAAAGTTTGGCCTTCCTGATGCAACAGAGCAGCTTAGCCTTTTTAGGCTGTGGCTCTGTGAGAATTTTATTCTCCGGGTGTCTCAGAGGGAACTAAAAACTTTCTTTTAGATATTGTTTGAATCTCCGTCTAGCATTAAGTAAAACGGTTTGGCCTTCCTGATTCAACAGAGCTGCTTAGCCTTTTTAGGCTGTGGCTCTGTGAGAATTTTATTCTCCGGGTGTCTCAGAGGGAACCAAAAACTCGCTTTTAGATATTGTTTGAATCTCTGACCAGCATTAAGACAAAAAGTTTGGCCTTCCTGATGCAACAGAGCAGCTTAGCCTTTTTAGGCTGTGGCTCTGTGAGAATTTTATTTAGTGTTTCGCTTACGTTTGTATTTAACCCCATCCAGATCCAGTGAGGCCTTTAAAACAGCGCGTCAATTTTAAAAGTTTTTTCATAAGGCAGTTTCCGTTTATTGCTTAGTGTTAGTTCTGCCCTTGAATAAAGTTACCATTAAAAAAGCCTTGCGTTCAGACATAAAATTAGGGAGATCTTGTAACCATGAATTGAAATATATGAAATGCGGACGGAGGTATGAAAGTGACCATGATCATCGCATTAAATTCGCAGCCTATTCGGTTGAAAAATAATCTGAAATATTTTGCAGTGTTATCGCAGAAAGTTAGAGGTAATATTATTCATTGTTGGGGAAAATACTCCGCGGCTTTAAATTAATAATTTCCTCGATGTTTTAATTCCGGTGGTGTAGTAACCTTTCCGTTAAGGCAGCTTCTAAAACGCACTCGAGAAAACCGCACAGTCTATGTGAACTCTCACTTTCACTTGCGAGAGAGGCAAAAAGAAAATAGAGTGACATTACTTTCAAACCATTACGTGTTACCTTAGGCCGCGGTTTCAGAAATCATTGGACCTCCAGGCCTCTTTCTTGGTGGGTTAGTTTAAGAAAATAAGTGCTTTAGTTTTCCAGTCTGCCTTATATGCTGTATTGAAATTATTCACGATAAATGGGGTTTGATAAAAGCGTTGGTTAAACAGAAAAGGGCTTAATTATGACGCGATTTTGTAATATACCAGTTAAATAACTGGCGCTTACAAGTAAACAAAATATACAGTGGAAAATTCCCCAGTAAGAAGTGCGTAAAATCACTCTTCTCGAAGTACAATAAATTTTAAGAGAAGCCACTACAGAGGCAAATGCATTCCGGTTCGGCAGAAAGACTTCCAATGCGGCTAATTTGTAGTTGAGTTTTTTGTTGAACCGAAATCTTGTTGACGTACAGGAATTCCGTTGATATGAGAATTTGTCACCTCCAAGCAAATGAGCCGTAAAAAGTTGATTACTTCTACAGAGCTCCCCTGCTGATGTTCGCCTATTGAATAGGCGAACATCAGCAGGGGTCTGTGATTTCAGATCTCTATGAATCTCGTCATGATGTGGGATGACATATCTAGATTACGATGAAACCATGACCCAAGATTTCACGCAACTGATGTCGCCTCTATGACTGTGTCACCTACAGTAATATCATTCAAATTGACTTTCTGTAACTGTTGCCTAGAACCTATAAGCATCAGTTCAGTTCATCGTTTAACATCAGTCGGTCTTCAATCATCCAGTCCCTCAATTCACGTATGCAGTCACGCAGAGCATTCAGCGCGGCCTCGTCCTCCCCTTGCACATCAGGACTGAATGCCAAATACAGCTGTGTTTCGTCTGCGCGGCAGTGTACACTTGGGAGGTGCTTGCTGACGATATCAAACAGCTTACTGATTCAGACCGTAAACAGAAGAGGCCCGAGACAACTCCCTTGAGGAACTCCTTAGGCCATCATTTACAGTGACACGCTGTGTACGATCCTCAACGTACGACGAAAACTATTCTAGAGCCTTGCCATCCACACCAAATCTCGACTTTAAACGATTTAGAAGAGTGTCGTGTCGAACAGTGTCAAAAGCGGCGCTTGCGCCTCCATATTCAACAAAATATCATTCTTTACTTTGAGCAGTGCTGACTCGGTGCTATGGTTTTGCTTATACGCGAACTGGAGTGGCATATGCAAATCATTAGTTGTCATATGGTCAATGAGCTGATTAGCCGCTGCCTTCTCTGACAGTTTGGAAACATAAGGGAGGTTGGGAGGTTATAGTTTTCAGGATCTCTCCAGATCAGGAACCCATAATGGGAGCTATTCTTTTTTGGTTGACTTCATCGTCTACTTCTTGTCGCAAGGAATTGATCGAGAAGGCAGGATTATCGGAAGAACGTTTTCGCTGCTTTCACAGCATCTGCCGGCGTGAGCCCATACCCTTACTCGGTTGTTACTTGTGACGCGTAACAATGAACATACTGTAAGCAATAGGCCATTTGCACGATGGCGTCATTTTACTACTACGACCAGGATTCTTTTGGATTTTCTTTTCATTTTTAAATTTGGTAGCCTTAGTGAGGTTTCAATAACAAAAGCCCTACTTTGCACAAGAAAGCACAACCCTGAAGGATCCTGGTCATAGTAGTAAAATGACGCCATCATGCAAATAAGCGTAGCTATTGTTTTAGTCAGAGTATGGAAACAATAGCAACACTTGTAAATTACACTATGCCTTGTAAAAGTTTTAATAAATTGGCCCTGCTGATGTACGAGTTTGAGCTGCATCTTGGGTATCGTTACATTAACAAAGTCTCCTTTTACCGACAAATTAGACCTCAATATACTAATATTAACGTTGCTCATGTCTCAACGTACACTGCGAGGCGAAAGTAAAACAGAAAGATTGGAACTAAAGGTAGAGTAATCTATTTCATTCAACTCACCATCAACTTGTTCGAAGACCATTGAATAAACAGACTGGCTAGCCTGAAATAATCCTTCACCGTTCTGGCCAAAGATAAAAACGATTTATTCATGTCATAAAATTGCCATCACTGTGAAACTCTTCTGGAAACAATTCATGGTCGACGTGACAAAAACTTATAGATATTTACACTTGTCAACATGCAAGAGTAGGTATTTGATTAATTGTTACAAACTCTAAGTCTTTTATGTACGGTGATATTTTCTAACAAGGGGAGATGGGCATCCTGGGGAGATGTGTCAAAGTGGACATTTTTTAATTACTAAGTGCGACTCGGTTTTGTGGCGAATTGCCACATGTGATCGGACTTAGTTACAGGTAATATAAACTGCGATGATTACTACAAATTGCAACAGCACTAGGTATTTAACAATTATTCCTCGAGCTCGAATGGGCTATTGACTCAGAGGCCATGAGGGCCAGAGGAATAGTTGTTTTAGTAAAATCCAACTGGTTGGTCAAAAATATCGAGACAAAACAACTTTAGCTAGCAAAACACAATTCAGCCGTTATTGTTTTGGTTTTCAAAGCCGGCGCTTGTCACTACTAGTGGGCCATAACATATAGTCTAGAAGTGGCTTAACCAATCAGAACGCAGCATTGATAATAAACCACTAGTTAGAGTCTATTAAAATGAGATACAACTGAGCGGTCGAGGTTAATGCAATCGGTGGACGAAAACGGCGAACCATGGCTTAAGCTCTCATGAAAATCAATGTGAATTAAGAGAGATTATTCTCTCTTGTGTTGATACATACATATCAGGCAAACCTTGGAAGAACATCAACGTCATAATTTGCAGGAAAAGTCCATCTAATACCGGATTAAAGGTGATGTTATAACAGGAAGGATTCGCAACAGCGATTTTCAGCGCAAAACAGCGAGCGTTGCAATGAAACAATGTTGTAATCATCCGAAACAATATCGCAACAAAGTTACAACTACGCTTCCTTGCGATAAAAATCGTGGCTGCGAATCGTCCATGGCCAGGGGCTGAGAAAGATAGCTAGACCGTCGAGGACAGAGCAATAGATATCTTATGTTGCTTCATACCACTGGATCCATGAGTGTGCTGATCTTTCTTAGACGGCGTACGGCTGGTTCCTTTGTTCCAATATAGAAAATGGTTGTAAAGACTATTCCTGTACCAGTGACAATCCATACAAGATGCTGCGTCGAAAGGGAAAGAAATGTAAACATTTGAAAATAATTTAAATACGAGTTTTTTTAAACATAAATATAGTGTTATTTCAATTTAAACTTTTATTGCAGATACGTACCTAACAATACTCTTGGAAAAAGTTTTTAGGTTTTTTAAAAAATGAAGTACACCTGCTCCACTAGCTAGTTATCAAAAAGAATGCAGGGACCATAAAAAAACGTGCGTTTGGTTGGGCGCCGGAACAATATGGTATTATGAATTCAATCTCATCATTATCATCATCATTAATCCAGTCAATTAGATTGCTTTGTTCATCAATGTAATTTCCATATCGTCACTGTATTTAGGTATACTTACTGCAAACTTTGTTACACTTTCCGGCCCTAGATCGTCTCCGCCATCCTGACCAAGCAGTCCCCAGGCAACCACATAAAGGTATATTCCACTAGCGAAACTAAGGACTGTCCTATATCAGAAAAAAAACAAGAAAAGAAAAAAAAAGGGTCGACTCTTACAGCATAAATTCGGGATGAGGGTATCTTTATTCCTATATACCACGTCTGGGTTTAAATTTCTTGAACTGAACTTACTCACTGACGTTATGGTAGCCTGTCAGATCAGGTGCCATTTGAGATTCAAAGCGGAAAAGAAAAAAAATATTTGAAAAATAAAAAAAAAGCGGAGGCAAAAATATGCACCCTTCAGTTTTAGCTGCGGTGATTATCAATATACACTTATAACCACTGGTGAGATCACATTCAGTCAGAGAACAGAATCCAAAAAATCAGATTCAAGAAATTGTGAAAAAAATAGTGTCATTGCTGTAACCTTATAGCAGTTAACGCTGCGCCTTCTTGCACCGTCCCAGCTGCAGTGAAGGTGATTGAAAGATGATTGATCTCCAGAATGTTGCCTGCTGCATTTATGATAACCATGACGCAATAATAGTAAAAAGGTTGCAACCAACTGACACCCTGATAATCGTTGCATACCAAACACCGATTGAACAGAAGAGGAAGTCCACCGGCCATCATAACCGTTCCCACTAAGTGCCACGACTTCCTTCGACCCAGCTTTTTGGAAATAAATGGAATTTGCACACGGTCGCCCAAGAAACCAGTTATTGGAGAGATAAAGGCGTCAGTTATTTGTCCAATAAGCATAGCCAATCCGACTTGGGATGCCGATAAACCAATCACTCGCATCAAAAATATGATGGAAAAAGAAATGTAAATTTGGCGGGAAATTTCGTTGAGAACGTTCCCGAGGCCACAGGAAAAGCGCTGTTTGATGTTTAACTTGGATTTTTGTTGGTTCTCCATCGCTGAATTCAACTGTAAAATATTAACATATAAATGAATTTTTTTCCAGTACATAAGAGTGCGGCAAGGGGTAGCTGACTGTGTCAACTGAGGACTCGACCGATTTCTACCCTACCTGCCATCTCGAAAATTATAGAAAGCACGGTTATGCACACTCAGCTGTTAGAGTACTTTCAAGCGGGTAATCTTTTAACTGGGTCTCAATCTGACTTTAGACCTCTACATTCAACCTCTACAGCTTTGTTAAGTGCAGTAAACCTTTGGCTTGCCAACACGGATGCTTGTAAACGTAATGGTAGTGTATTTATTGACTTAAAGAAAGCCTTCGACACTGTTGACCATAACATCTTACTACGTATAAGCTGTGTTGTTATGGCAATGTTCTTCCGTTCCTTAAATCATATTTGACTGGCAGAACACAGAGATGTTATGTAAATGTAGTCTTATCCACAGAAAAACATGTATCATGTGGCATTTCCGAGGGCTCTATACTTAGACCACTACTGGTCATAATTTATATATTACACGATTTTCCCAAATATCCCCAAATGTCTACGGCATACAGCACCTTTTATGTTTCCCGATGATACTTATACAACTACAGCTCATGAAGATATATCCACAATTGAATGTTCTTTAAATAGTGACTTAACTGCAGTACATAATTGGCTTTAGACAAACAAATTGAGTTGCAATACTTCTAAAACTAGTTATATAACAATTGGCTCTCGGCAAAATTTGGCAAATGCCAAGTTCATGAATCTAGAGTTGGATAATGGTTACAGCTATTGAGCATAAACCTTTTACTAAGTTATTGGGGGCTCATATTGATGAAATGCTAACCTGGGATAATCAGATCAAACATATTTCATCCAAAGTCTCTAATGACTTGGGAATGCTGTATTTAGCTAGAAAACTAACCGATAATCAAGAGACTCATAAAACTATTTACTATTCACTTGTCCAGCCCTACTTTGACTATTGTGATGTTGTATGGGGTGACTGCTCCAAAATACGTGCTGACAAATTGCAAAATTTGCATAATAGAGCAGTACGGATTATCACTCGGGTTAAATAAATAAATAATGACTGTTTATTAAGACTCATTGCAGCAATATACAGAATGGCTGGATTACAGAGCTATTTACAAAACATATAATACTAAAATATAATACAATAAATCCAATAAATACTAGAAAATATAATTGTACAAGCCACTAGGTATACTTATGCGTGACAAACTCTTGCGTGCGCTTGGTCCTACAGGTAGGACGAGTGGAGCGGCTAATGCCAGATCTAAGATTATAATTATGCACAACCTCCTCCTGTTTAGGGAGCATAAAATGTAAGGGGTGATTCTCATTCCGGAGTCTATCAATATAAACCTGGCATAGATGGGCGCGTCTGTCACTTAGAGTTGTTAAATTAAGGGCATTTAATGCCTCGTTGTAATTCATTAAAGGAAAAATGATGCGCATGCTGCCCTTTTCTGAATACTGTCAATCTTATAAGATAGAAAATCTGGTATATTTTGCCAGACAGGGGCAGCATATTCCAGAAGAGGACGAACAATGGTTGTATAAACCTTAGCCAGTGAAGCTGGAGGTGCACCACATTGCTCAAGGACCCTTAAAGAGTAAAGCCTCCTGTTTCCCTTTTGCACTATAACTTCTACATGATGGTTCCATTTCAGGTCATTACTTACATAAACGCCTAGTAACTTATATGTCATGACTCTCTCAATTGTGTTACTACCAATTACAATAGGATTCACAATAAAATTATGATTACTCATAAAATTAATTAGCATCTCCTTGCATTTAGTAGGGTTCAATTTCATTCTGTGATCTTCAGAAAAAGCATATAGATATCGTTTGTAACAAAATTGAGTAGACTGGCACTGTTCCTCGGGATTATTTCAAGGGCTGTGGTATCATCAACAAACTTTATTCTAAGGTTCCATGAGCGCAATCAATTATTTGTCATGATTGTAAACAAAATGACTCCTAACTTGGTACCTTGTGGTAAACCGCCCTTGGGAGTTTTTCACTCAGATATAACGTTCTCAATCCTCACAGCCTGAGTCCTGTTATACAGAGAAGCTATTATCCATTTAACTAGAACAGGGTGCACATGCATGTTCCTTAGCTCCTCACATGCATGTTCCTTAGCTCCTCATGCACATGCATGTTCCTTAGCTCCTCAATCAGCTCACTGTGGTATCAGATGTACTAAATTCTCTAGAGTGGTCAAACTTAGAGAAAGAAGCAAAAGCACTTACTAGTTACGATGTTTAAAGTATTCAATAATAATTGTCCGACGTACCTTCGGGAGCGGTTTCATAGAACCTCTGAAATTCATGAATATAATTTGTGGGGTTCTAACTATGATATCCGACTACCACTACCTAAAACAAATTTTCTTAGGCGTTCCTTTTCTTATCGGGGTGCAATGGCTTGGAACCAACTGTCAAATCAAACACGTGAGATGGGGGATCTTACTAGCTTTAAACTCGCGATATCCTAGGATATAACTTTTTATTATGTTTTTATCTCATTTCTTGTTATTATATTGTATTTTAAATTATTACTATTTTTTTTAATAGTACTATTAGTCTTGCTTACCATACAAACTAGATAGTCACGTTTATGAGAGTCGATGGGAACAGATAAAATTGTCAATTCTTGTGCTAATTATTGTTAGTTAATCACTAGTCTTAATTTTTATAACTAGTAATTATCACACAGCATGTCTGAAAACCAATACCGTGTTTAAATAAAGTTGATTGATTGATTGTCCTCAAAAGCAACGCAAACGATTCGTTAAAAGTAAATTAGCTGTAGTTTTTTTGTGGTTTATTTCAACAGCTCGCTTCCAGCATCCCTCAGGCAATAGATAATAGAGAGATTTTCAGAAACAGCTAAATAAAGATCATTTCTTATGGATAAAACTGGCGTGAATCTTATGATTTCCGTGTAGTTATAATGAACAGTAAACGACAGCTAAAGGGAAACTTGGTCACGCCGTACAAATTTATGTTTGTCGTTTGCCTTGAACGTGACTCTAAATCTCTCTGATGAGTACGTTAGCCAATCAGACGGCAGAATTCGTGGTAGTATGCTGGTTATATAACGTTATTGGATAAGGACTGGTGGAGACTGAAAACATGATTACTGGATAACAAATCATAATCTTTATCTTTAGAAGCCTGTGCGAAAGCTTCAATCTGTACATTAATTCAAGTCATCTCTGCATTCTGGCATGTGTAATAAGTAGTGGTAGTTACTATGAAATTTCTACCAGCTCAGTGTCCTTGAATTTGGTGCAAGTGTTTTATCCATTCAAAAATCTTTGAATCTGATCGAATACAGAGAGCTTATTGTAAAAAATTTACTATTCATCATGACACATCACATCTGAGTGCGCGGATATTTTTCACCAGGGTCCAGTTGTTCGAAAGCCGATTAGCGCTTAACCCGGGGTTAAATTTAACCCGGGTTTCTTTTTCTGGCGTTCAAAAGCATTTTGTCGCGTAATTTTCTCTGTTATTTTTAGAGCTTCCAATCATCAACTAGTAGACAAAAAGAATTAAAACTGAAATGTTTTTTAAGCTTTCAAATCTGAATTCAAATCTCGCACTAACCCTGGGTTATCTTAACCCAGCTTTGAACAACTCGGCCCAGAGCTTTTTCTGGTTGTTACGCCATACTGACGAGCCCCAAAGAGGGCGAAACAGCTGTCTATGGCTACAATCCCGCTCTGTTTTGAGTTCTTTCGGTGTCGTGTTGATGTCTTGCAGAGTTAATTTTCACGTAGTACGATCAGCATTGCAGTATTCTGCTTGCAGAATTTAATATGTCTACTTTTCATTTTTGCTGATCAGCTCTTTATAGACTCTACGTTCTCCGGCATATTCGTTTGCGGTCCTTTGCAGTCCTTTGTGGTTAATGTTTGTACCATTCATCCTGTATGCAGGAGTGCAGATTTGAATTTGATACTGATTGCGCAACGACTAACAGATTCATGAATGGAATATTGGTAGGTACCCTTGACCTGGCGTAGCTATGATGAAAACGCGGATTTCAAAGGCGCAGGATTGCATTGAATTACCTAATTTGTATTAACTAAAAATATAGATTTGTATACTTTTTATCAGCAAATGATGAGTGTCGGATTGAGCTAAAAACGATCAAATAAGAAGTAACTGAATGCTTGACGAAATTAACCATAATTGCATGGTGGTTAAATTTATGGCACTTTCATTTCGTTGAACGCATTTCGACATATTAGTTAACAAAAATTTAAAGTTTTTTTGGGAAACTATTGGCTTGGAATAACATATTCGTAACCAGCCTATTTTTCAGTACTTGCTATCTCCTTTAATTCGTGCTCCGTGGAAGCGAATCAGCTGATTGGAGTCTTTCGCTGGGGAAAAATGGCTTACAACGTGCAATGAATTAATGACTTCTTTTCCTTGCAGCGGCCATTAATTTTTAATTTGTGAACATTGACTTAATTTACAAAGCTATTTTAAAATTAACTTTACATTGACTTATATTTGTATTATCTTTCCTTTGAAAGCAAATTTCGCGCTTAAGCATAAGGGGTAAGCATTGATGAATGAATGACGCTTTATTGCATAATTAAAGTCAGACTGTAGTCTCCCTTATGGGCCTATTAAACGTAAATACAACAATTACGAAAACACTAAAATCTTTAAATACTAAATACTAAAGTACTAAGGTTAATTTTAAAGCATAAGCTTTAAGCATAAGAATAAAGACTCCCAAGCTGTTGAAGCTAGGTAAGCAGTTAGCGATTTATGAGGATTCAAATGGTGTTAGAGATTACGTAATCACGTCTCGCGTCAAGTAATTGTATTAAAAAATACTGGGGTAAAAAAGGCTGTTGAAGCTAGATAAGCGGTTAGAGATTTGTGAGGATTCAAATGGTGTTAGAGATTACGTAATTTCGTCTCTCGTCAAGTAATTGTACTAAAAAATACTACGGTCACCTGTCGATCGATTGTCAACCGATTGACTCGCGAAGTTTACGATTCGGCTGACACTCGAGATATAGAATAAGACTCATGTGTAATCAAGCTTTTTTTTTACGAAAAAGAAACATTGAAAAGTTTCTGAAAACGGTTCAAACAACTGTTTTTATTTTAACCCTTCTCTTAGGGGCCAATTGAGTTGGGTTAGCGACAGGAATTTCAAATTTAATAGAATTAATTGTCCCTGGATTAAATACATCCTTGCACCTATTAATTGTTGTGGACTTCGCGCAAACGTATTTTTTCTGTTTTCAATGCAAGGAAATGAAGCAAGCATTTCTTCTAGCGCTTAATCAAAACTTTCCCCAAACACGCACAAGTAAGCCTATTCGCAGGCTAAACCGATGAAGAAAGGGTGTGATTGTCTGACAGAAATTTGCGACTAATATCTTTAAGGCCGGAGGGTATTAGTTAAGCCCGGTATTTCTACCCACTCTGATCTTTAAGGAATAATAATATTGCAAACTTAGCATTTTTTGTTGGTCATTTAAACAAGAAATATTCATAGCCAAAAAAAATGGCTACCTGACTCACCTTTGAGAGGTCTTGAGAGGCCTGTTTTTCAGCGAAACCCGAGTCTAAACAGACGGTTATAGCTAAACACTTTGGGTCGGTTATTTAAACGAAGTCTAACTTAGACTGCGGTTTAGGAAATCTTTGGACGTCCAGATCTCTTCCTTAGTGGGTTATTTTGACAAGACATTAATGCTTTTCTAGTCTACGACATGTGCTTTCATGAAATTGTTCACGATAGCTGGTGCTTACATTAATGCGTTCGGCAAACTGAAAATGCCAGTGGCGTAGAACGCGGTTTTGTTAAACACTAGCTAAACTTCGTTTAAATAACTGGCCCTTTGAATTTTATCCCTCTGAAGCCAATCAGAAAACTTCTTTATTTATAGACACCTTCTAGACATCGAAGGGTCGAATTAAACGTGAGGCTTCTATTGATCATGCGTCCGGTGCTGACGTCATGATAAGAGAGCCGTGGTCCGGCACTAAAATATGAGCAAACAAGACGCTACGGAGCTAGCGTACACTTCGGCGTCGTGGTTGTGGAACTAATTAATTGTAAATGTGGAGGAATAGTAAGAAATCAAATATGGAAAGAGTAAGATGTGAAATTATGGGATTTGTCAGGATATTCTGAAAAGAGCAACATCCAAGAGGCCTACTTGCCAAAAACTAGCATATCAGGACAAATTGTCTCCGCGATATTAGGCCAGTTATGCTCCGAGGACTCCATACAAATCCTTCTAAAAACAATTCTCTATTTTTCTTAGTCACTTCAGGCGTCAAAAACAGCATAGCAGTCTCATGTACTGATTAAAGATATGTAAGGCATGGGTAAGGAGTCAATTACGTTGAGCATGGAATTGGCTAAAACTCAAAGTCACGAGTTCGAATGTTTTGAGGATAATTATTCACTGACTATCAGCACGCAGGGATGTCGGATTAACACAAGGAAGTTTAACACCAAAGGAACATAGCCTTTACAGAGCTTTAAAACACAGCATCCGCCAACACTCACTTGACTTGAACTTTGAGTAAAACTAAACAGCCTCTACCAATAATAACAAACTCTCACTTGAACTTCAGATATCTTACGGCTTCCGGGAACTTGTAAACACAGATATCTTACGACTTCCGGGAACTTGTAAACACAGATATCTTACGGCTTCCGGGAACTTGTAAACACACAGAACCCGAATAATCGACCTTCGTCACACTTGACTAAACACAGCAGTCCAGCTCGTGGGAAAAAACTTAGTTCGTCAAAAGAACTCGCTTGGAACCTGTATACCTTTTGACATAAGGTTCTAGAAAATACTAAACAGGCGAATAGTAGTAGCTTTTCGACATATTTTATGATTTCAGTAACTGATGCAAATCTGCTGACTCATGCTGAAATGTAAACATGGCCTAATTAATTATTCATGGCTAATCCAAAAACGTAAAGAACGTTCGAGAAAGTCACGCAACGCATGAAAGCAATTTTACTATGTAACACTCAACAAAGACAAAATGTCTTTGTGCAGCATTTTGTAACTTTAAATTCATCATAAAACAGTTCGAAAGGAGGGCTCACTCGTGAAATGTTTTTCAACACTCGAAGAGAAATTTCGTGTCTCTGCGCGGCCACGAAATATCCTCTATTTATTCCTCCAGTAATTAAAGACTAAACTCGAAATGATCTCAAGATATCACGAAGTAGTCCGATCTCATTTCGTGAAATAGTTGAAACCAGCCGAAAAGTCACGAACTTGCACGCTCAATCTTGTCCCGAAACTAGTGCATCATTTCATAACTATTTTTCCTATCCCAAACTACCCTGGGTCGCAGTAGCGCAATCGGCTAATCCCTCAACTTAAAGTCTCCTCTTATCTGACGGGTCACACAGGTGAGTCGGTTCAAACCCCGGGAAAACCAAAATAATAATTCTTTCTTCCTCGAAAAAGTTAAAGAATAAATCAAAGAAATCGAAGTGATCTCGAGATATCTCGAACTAATTCGGCTCTCACTTCGTCAAATAGCCGAATAGAGCCGAAAACCTACAAACTTTGCTTGCCCAATCTTGTCAAAAAATTGCAACTTTGATACATTCCTGAGCGTCGCGAATCCTTTACTTCGCGCTCCGCCGAAGTAATAAGATCTAAACATGGTTCATGAATTTAAACTGTAATTAGAGAGATTTAGAATCACGTTTACGCTATCTTAAATCAGATCTTCGGCATAGGCTGTCCAAGTCTCTTTGATTCTTTCCTTTTCACTGAAAACGAAGCTTTGCAAAGGCAAGCTAATCAGGGGCACCCAACGAGAATATAATTCAAAACCACTTAAACATAGCTGCATTGTTGAACGTATTTTAGTATTTAAACGGTAGATAAAGGCATATTTTTATCCCCTAAACATTTCCCATCTGTTTGGATTTCCTAGCTGAAAGTCAAGTGATCCGAAAATTATAGGGATCAAAACTTGCCTTTTCGAAAATTTCAGCCAGAAAAAAGTCCGGGCCCGTAAATTCTAGGTGACCTTTTTAGCTTAAAAATCCGTTAAAAATGGGCAATTATACCATTTTTTTACGTGTTCGAAAATCCTAGGAGAGGCGGGCAAGCAAGGAATTTTACACCAAATGTTCCGAAAATTCTAGATCTCAAATCGTCTTCTGAACAAGTATTTTCCGAAAATTGACGTTGGGTGCCCATGGCTAATTGCTTGACCTATACATTAGGCCTTCCGATTCAGTCGGTCACTCATATGTGATAAGAACACGAAATACTAGGGGGATTTAGGATCGCGGCATAGAGCAAAGGGAAACTTCAATTCGTACGTGCTTTCCCTTAGTTAAATGTTCTTTAATTTATTTTGTGTTTTTTTAGGGTGTTTTTTTGCATAATTCTTGCAAGAGTCACGCTAAGTGATTTTGTGGTCAAGTCTTATCAAATGATATTCTAATTTATACGTAAACCTTCTCCTAAGATGTCTAAACAAAGAATAATAGTTACAATCCGTTTTAATCTGGGAAACTTTCTACCGAAGTATTTCAAAAACAGCTTGAGAAAATCGTCATGTTGTAATCTCTGCCTTTTCCGATAAAACGCCAAACGGCAGAGGGCGAGCGGGAAACGGCCGTATACTTGAGGCTTGGAAGTCATACGAATGTCTCTATTGATCATACATCCCGGGTTGTCGTCAAAGAAAGAATACCGTGAACACCAAAATATGAAGAAATAAAACCTAAAAATAAACAAATAAACAACGTTAAAAGCACTGTTTTTACATCTGCGAATGTAAAGTTAATTTGAAATATTGCATGATATCATGATATGAATGATAAAAATTAAATACTATACCTCCGACTGCCTTCCGACTCCGAAATTTAGATAATGCGCCTGGTTTATTACAACCATATTATCGGGTTTTAATTGTTTCCTCTAACTTATACCAAATCGCTTCAACTTATAAGACATACTAACTAACGTAATAAACGTGACTCTGAAACTGGAAAACTAGCACTCGGTTATGATCCTTAGATTTTTACAGTAAGGTTGCCTCAATTTCCGCGATGACTGAGTACGGGTATATTTTATCCAACAGAGGCTGGTAATCGAGCCTTATAATAATAAAGACGACGACCCTTGTAAGATTTCTTTGATGCAAGGGAATCTTTGAATATTTTCATAGCTTCTGGGGTGTGAAAAATAGAGTTCACATAAAGGACGCCTTAATGACGGCAGGTAAGAAAGAGAATTTACAAAGCTGTGGTTTAAAGTTTCAAGTCCCAAACTTGACCAACAACAATTTTCTCCCAACAAAATCAATACACAACCAAGGGAAATGGTTATGACAATTAGAAAAATGATCGCCTTAAGGGAAATGCTCTGATCTTTTATCATATTTTTCTTAGCTAATCTTTTAAGGAAATTTATGGACATCAGTTTGGAGAATTTGTACTGTGCCTGTTATAATGGGTCAATACATAACAGTAATGCAGTATTTGATGAATTAATTGATGAACTTTTTACAGCCGAGCGAATCCTGCGGGCTAGTGATTCGGCTTCCAGCCCATTTGTCACTAGATTTGTAATAGCTAGATTGTTCCGTTCAAACTTGATCAGTAGGACTTTAAGTGGAGGGACAGAGGCAAAATTCTGACTTTCATCTCAAAAGTAATCGATGAGGCTGTTTTTTGTCAGCTTGAGTACTTTGAGAGACTGAGCTCATTAGCCTGTGAGAGCATCCGGGTTTTTCGGCTCTAGTTTCGGAGGGAGAAAAACGACGACCGGGAATACGTCTGCGGATTCGCAGGCTATGAGTTCACTGGACGGTTTGCCTGACACAATTTGGTGTTCCTCAAGGTTCGGTTCTAGGGCTGTTTTAACATCTTTAGTATAATTCCCCTTGGGAGGGTAGTGTTCAAAAGATGAACGAGGCTTTATAAACCTTGTTGTTTCACAAATTTATTAAATTTCAAGCTATTATGAACAACGCTACGCTAATTTCTGCGTTATTAAACAGTAATATGATCATATAACGATTTCCTTTTTCGATCAAGCTTCCTTGCAATTGGTTCCGAGTCAGTTCATTGTTTTAAGAAAAACTGGCAAGACGATCGAGTAAGCCGCGTCCTCTACTGAACCTTGGTGAGGTATAAAAACGAACTTGTCGTCCAGTGAAGAAGCCAAAATTGAATGGCTGGATAGGATTCTCTTCAGTTTTGTCCAGATATTCCAAAAGGAACTCGGCGTCCCTCTAATCTCTCTCAGGTTCTACGACAACGTTGAATGATTGAACGTGACTCGCTCCTGATTGATCACGAACTTGAGAGTTTTCATCAAGTGAATATTCTACAAGAAAAACAAACAAACAAACAAGCAAATAAAACAAGCAGGGTGCCGTTTACAATGAATAGATAATTTGATGTTCCTAAAATGAACAACGCGTTTGTTAGACAAGACAAGACAGCAATTTTATTTATACCACACACCGAAAAAAACAAAAAACAGACACTACTACTTATGTAAGGTACAAGCCACCTGGAAAATAGCTAAAAAGCTAATCTAGCCAGGAGGCATTATAGATTAACTAAGAATATGAAAGACTGAGGTTGTTTCATAGAGACATAAATGGAAATTTAAACGCCACGTACGAACTGGTCACTGCTCCTCTTGTTCCGTTTCCGTACACGATCAATGCCAGTGATGTAAGATCCAGAAAATTTAGAAAAAAGTCTGAGTGCATAGTGATAAATTAAGTTTTTTGAAGAAAAGTTCAACTTAAAATTATATAGAACAAGTAATTTTAGAAAAAAAGAGTGAAGGGGGTGCCTACCCTTCGGCCCCCTCTAGATACAACCATAATGTATATTTGGGCAAAAGAAATGCAACACTAACTGAAATTGATGCCTGTTAATTTATTTTAGCCCGGCTACCAATTAAAAACAGCCAATCCTCGCCGCTTGGGACGTTTCTCCAGGAGAGTCTCTTCTGGCGAAACGTCCCAAGTGGTGTGGAGCGAGGTGAAACGGCTGTTTTGGCAGGCTAGTTAAATTGAAAGAAACGGCCTCTTAACATTATATATCTATAGCACAAGCAAACGACAGCATTAGTTTACGAAAGGCTGATGTAAAACAATCCATACAGGGTGGTCTAGCAAAGGAGATGAAATTCGATCACAATTTCATTTACAAACTGCATTGACATAATCAGTGTCCAGAGATGATTTTTGTCATATTGATTGTGTTTATTAAAAATTATTGTACAGAAGCTACATCTTAACCAACTTAGCTGGTGATAAGACATAATTGCATGGAAAGCTTGAAACCGTACCAACCTCTTTTTGTACGACATGACGGTGGACGGAAGAATAAAACCATCAGCGAGCCAGCAAGCGCCAATAGAGCGGGAACTACAGAAAATACATGATGCACGTAGTCGCTTTCACTCAAATTGGACGTAGAGCTATAATAAAATAAAATAATTATAAATAACTAAAAATCGCCCTCCAGGCATTTTTTCTTGCGCGCGTTTGGCTTGACGAACTAGGAATAAAAAGGGGCAGCTTTTAGTATATGCCTCAGAAATGACAAAGACGCATCAAGGTAGCGGGACATTTTAATCACCCAAATCATGTATATTCTAGCCACCCGTAACCATGGCAATCTGCAGCCTTTCCTGGCATCAAAACAGAGAAAACAGTAAAGATCCAGCCGAGAACAAACGTTCCTAGAAATCGGCACTTAATTAAATTAAATTTTTCACCCGACCACAAAAATATGGATTTTTCAAATTAAGGTAGGAGATCCACTAATAATCTCACCCGTTTTCTGGATAAAACTCTTGTATGGCCATCAGCAAACCACCGCTGGATATTCTCCCTAGAAAAATAATGATGGCGAATGCCGAACCACTAGTTTCCTGTAAAAGACAGCACAACTATTTCAGATACTTAAAAAAAAACGCATATACGTTTAACCTGCTGGTAGCTTTATATGTTGAAAGTTTAGGAGATGGCTGTGTTTATAAATAGCCGCGCCTGATCTCTTGATCTGATAGTTCGATCATAGTGGACTCTTTATCAGTTAATTGTGGCACTCTAATATAAAGTCTAAGTTAAAGGGAGACGAGTCCATTTCCGCGGTCTTTCATGCGTATTCCGGTTAACCGGAAATCTATTTACGAAAGCAAGTTGGAAACGGGTCTGCATAGATTTTCCCTTTATGTCTTGACGTTTTATTTTAAGAGAGTGACTATAGCTAAAAGAACTTATACAGTTGGATTTTGGCTACAAGGCTCTTATATTATACAATTGTTTTTAATCCAATCAGAACGAGCTAAGTATTTTCATCAGTTTGTTAACCAGGTGGGGACACCTGTAGCGTCTCAGTTATTTTGACCAGTCAATAGGCATGTGACTTTAAGTTATTTTGACCAATAAGAGCGCTTGTTCTCTGTCAGTTATTTCGACCACTTAGAACGCGCGTTGGTTTTCCAGTTATTTTGACCAATCAGAATTTCTTTAGTATCTCAGTTTTTTAAACAGTCAGAGGCCGGGTGGTAACTCAATTATCTTGACCAAAGTACTTAGGTTAAATTTTGTAAAATCAAATAGCTTTGTCTTAAATTACGGTCATTACTCTATTTCCATACAATGCTTACGTAGGCGCACCTTGTCTGCTTTGACGAGTTCTGCGGCGAACGTCAGAGCCATGACGTACATGATGGACATGCCGCTGCCTGTTAGGATTACGGGCGCATATGTGAACAGTTTTAAGTCAGTGGTTTGGAAATAATAGTATACAGATGCACCAATCACGAGAAGAGATCCAATGAGGTAAGTTCCCTGAGGAAAGATATCAAATACAGATCAAAGTCAGGAGCGAGCGGCTGGGTTTGCTCAGCGGGAGTTCCGATAAAAGCCGGTAAGGAGATCGTCTCGCTTAGCAGTGCAAGTTGCAAATATTTTGTTACTCCCTTATTTTTAATTTAAAATCAGTTGAACTATTTAACTTGTTACATGTATAGAAAAATTGAAAAGAGGAAAAAGCCGCTTACCATGTTTCCCAGTTTGGAGTTAAGTTTATTTGAAATAGTGCTGCCTATTGCTCCGCTAACAAGAAGAACAATGGGAAAATAGGCAATGGATTGCTGCAAAAGAATCGACAAAAAGCTCAAAGTAAAATGAAATGAGAAGAAAATTAACCCTAATTCACTGCCAAATTTAGCAAAAAAGGAAATTCGACCAAATGTTCAAATTTCATTTTGTGAAATTTTGACAAACAAATAGACTTATGTGAAAGTGCAGGCAGAGATCTTTCATTTGAATGGTCACATCACAGGATTTCGTCCACAGACTCAAAAGTAAGAGTCACCTTACAAAACTCCATCAAGCTCTCTGACAGTGAACAAATTTAAGGGTTAATGACCCCTTTATGTAAAAGCGGTGTGGATGCTATCACATTGAAACATTCAGTCTATCACAGAGGTACTGTTGTCTTTAAGCGCATTTCTGACTTCAATGGGCTTTACATGAATAAAAATAGAATAAATAAAAAGATCTTTAGTCCTAGCCGACAGTGATATAACAGGCAGTTTTGTATATAACAAAGTTAAAATACTTCGAAAAATAATGTTAAGAATAAAGGCTAATGAAAATATTTGCTAAATAAAATGTTTTAAGTTTTGTTTTAAATGCAGCAACGTTTTCTGCATCAATTTTGTCACACAATTCTTGGACGGTTTTCCAGAACTTGTGGTGGAGAACGCCGTCCTCCGTCGATGTTAGTTTAGATTTTAAGGCTGGGGTGTATAAATTAGCGAACGGTGTGATGATCGTAGAGCCATTGATGGAAGATACTTTTTAACACATTGGCAAAAAGGGTGCAAGATTATTCGTCTTACCTTCCCAAAGCCCAGTCTTTCTGTCAAGTACAACGGCAAATATGCATAAACCGCATCCTGCACAAGGCGAGAACACGTGACGATAACGGCGACCTAATTAATGAAATAAACTAGATAAATTTGTCAATGACTTTATTTTTTAGTACGATTTTGTTTTAAACAGGGCTAATACCTTACAGCCTTCTTGGGGTCCAATTAATGTATTGAGTGATTGCATTTTTGACAGAAAAATGAAATTTGTTGTTTACTTGTTTGTGTGAACTGCATAAGGTTCTAAACTGACAAGAGACTTAACCAATATTGTTAAACGGTACGCTATTCAGGTATCTTAAGGTGTTGGCAAAGGTTAGCCTTTCGGTATATATAATTGACTCGGTAAATTTACAAATGATGTGATTCTCACACGTCAATCTTGCAGCTGCTTTAAAGGCAAGTCATTTCATAAGGGGATATACCGATAAGACTTAAAGAGAAATTAAAATGAACAAAAATGCCATAGATCACATTAAGAGATGCCAACCTTGTAAACACCAGGAGTCTTCAACCAATCCCTCGTCGTCTTTGGTTTCCTCTTTTCAGATCCTCCAGTAATCGCAGATTTACACGATTTATCATCGGATTCATCTCCCGTCTCTTTTTTCACAGATCCGTTCTCTTCCAGCTCAGATAAGCTCAGTTTTCTTTGCGTCTCTTTGTCTGAAAATTCTGTCATGTCTAAATCCTGAAGAGGATAAATTCCTGAATTACAGACTTCATTCCTTTCTGGAACAGAGAAACTCACTTTTTTACCCGGTTTTGTTTCTGTAAAAGGTGACATTTGTTTTTCGAAACCATGGATAATTGCATCGCATTCACCGACAGGCTCAATGGCCTCTTCTTCGTTTATTGTTCTCATCTCCAGCCCACAGGTTTCATTTTGGTAACCAAGGTTGTGTATTCCAAGCTTGCAGGCTTCCTCTGGAGCCAAAGACATGCCTCTTCTCCGACGCCGGCTATATCCTCTGTCAGCACCATTGAAATCATCTTCTCTTGTTTTCATATTATGATCTTCATTTCCCTCCATTATTTCTGTATTTTTCGTTCCGTTCCTGTCAGTAATATGAGCAAAGATTAACTCACTGGGAACACTAAAAAATAAAATGAAATAAAATACGTCGCGATACAAGACTCTTTCAGGTGCAAGATTGCGATTTACAAAACTCTAAGAGGTGCAGTCGGTGATGAGGCTGTGGATGGGAACTGATTTTAAAGCCCTCAACCTTTCATAACAACTGCCACTTTATGCACGTCACCTTATGCTATGTAATCACTCTTGGTGTCTGGATACTAGTTCCTGGGTATCAGCGTATTTGCCCTGTCAGACGTCATTTTAAAACGTTAGCGTAGCCGGGAGAAATGCGGGTATCCATAGCAGTGGATTGCCACGGAAGTGACAGAAAACTTGTGCGGACAGGTCGTTGTAACCACTTTGAAGCCTAAGAATAGGGTCTTGCTTTTGTACTCTGGAACTGTCACGTGGGTACTTGAAAAAAGCGGGTGTTCAACTCAAGAAATTAACGCTTACCATACAGTACAATCTGTCGCGTCTTCAAAAATGTTCGTATTCTGCTTGTTACTTTCCTTTTCAAGATCCACTTGCCCTTCTTCGGCCACAATGCTAGTCGCTTCTGGTTGTCTTTGACTCTCTTTATTAAGAAGCGCATCTACTAAGCGAAAGACGAGACTCTTTTTGCGATCCTGGTCCAGTCTTGCTACGTGGGTTATCAGATCTACAGGAGAAATGACATTCGTACAATAGCGTCATTTCGCTTGAACTACCATAACGCCTGAGGATTCTTACCCTTGTAAATTTTGCCTAAATGTTTTCTAAATCTCACTAGGATTACTTGAGTTGCACTTTATGATAGTTAAATAGAATATCATAGTGCGACCGCTGACACGGTTTTAATCACCACTAAACCGGGGTTTCCTTTTGAAATGACGTTTGTTAAGGTTAATTCAACTAATGTTGATGATGCATCCATCAAACATCATAAATATTTACATTTAAAGCCAGAAACACTATCCCCCGCCATAGATAATGTAAAAACAGTAACGCAAATACCATTTTACATACCGCTTCCGGGTTTTTCTTGATTACTTGACGCCCCTGATGCGACTTCAGAAATTTGAAGTTTGTCTTCTGAATCTTCATGACTGTTTCCATCGCCGTTAGAAAAGAGAGCTTCCACAAATCGTTGTACCACACTTATCTTTTTAGACGCTGGTGTAGCAGTTGTTGCTTTATGATCGACAACTTCCGTGTTTTCCACCGAAGACATAAAAATGTCAACAAGGGAGTGGACTATGGTCGAAGTTTTCCTCTTGGCATCTTAAAAGAAATATTTTTAAAAAATTCAATTTTTTCTATACCTTATTAAAAGGAACTGCAGTAACTTTCGTCTTATTACTGATATTGAGCTTTTCGACAAAGAGATCGTGTTCAAGTACAGAGTGCCTTTTAACTGAAAGAGGTAAAACGACATCCCCTCTCTTTCCTTGATATTACCTTCCAATATTACCGGATGTTGGCCCGTGATGTTAAAGAAATATTTTTTTGGATATCTTTTTCTTTTCAGGATCCCTCCAGATCATGAGCCCATAATGGGAGCTATTCTTTCTTGGTTGACTTTATCGTCTACTTCTTGTCGCAAGGAATTGATCGAGAAGGCAGGTTTATGGGAAGAGCGTTTTCGCCGCTTTCACAGCATCTGCACGTAAGAAACTAAAGAGCCCAGACCCTTACTCGGTTGTTACTTGTGACGCGTAACAATGATCATATTGTAAGCAATTAAAGTAATTTACAAGGGTAGCTATTGTTTGATAGTATGAAAACAATAGCAACACTTGTAAATTACATTATACCTTGTAAAAGTTTTAACAAATTGGCCCTGCTGATGTACGAGTTTGAGCTCCATCTTAGGTATCGTTACATTGACAAAGTCTCCTTTTAACGACAAATTAGACCTCAATATACTAATATTAACGTTGCTCATGTCTCAACGTACACTGCGTGGTGAAAGTAAAGCAGAAAGATTGGAACTAAAGGTAGAGTAATCCATTTTATTCAACTCACCATCAACTTGTTCGAAAACCATTGAATAAACAGACTGGCTAGCCTGAAATAATCCTTCACCGTTCTAGCCAAAGATAAAAACGATTTATTCATGTCACAAAATTGCCATCACTGTGAAACTCTTCTTGAGACAATTCATGGCCGACGTGACAAAAACGTAGATATTTACACTTGCCGACATGCAAGAGTAAGTATTTGATTAATTGGTAGAATTTTTAAGTCTATAAGGTACGGTGATATTTTCTAACAAAGAGAGATGGGCATCCTGGGGAGAGGTGTCAAAGTGGACATTTTTTTATTACCAAGTGCTAGACGGCTTTGTGGCGAATTGTGACATGTGATTGGACTTAGTTACAGGTAATATAAAGTGCGATGATTACTACAAACCGCAACAGCACTAGGTATTTAACAATTATTCCTGGAGCTCGAATGGGCTCTAAGTCAATAGGGATAAAAATCGTGGTTGCGAATCGTTCATGGCCTAAGAAAGATGGCTAGTCGTCGGGGACAGCGCAATCGATATCTTATATTGCTTCATACCACTGGATCCATGAGTGTGCTGATCTTTCTTAGAGGGCGTACGGCTGGTTCCTCTGTTCCAATGTAAAAAATGACTGCAAAGACTACTCCTGTACCAGTGACAATCCATACAAGATGCTGCGTCGAAAGGGAAAGAAATATAAACATTTGAAAATAATTTAAATACGATTAAATATAGTGTTATTTCAATTTAAACTTTTATTGCTGATACATACCCAAGAATACTCTAGGAAAACGTTTTTAGGTTTTTTTAAAAATGAATTACACCTGCTCCACTAGGTAGATGTCAAAAAGCATGCAGGCGCCATAAAAAACGTGTGTTTGGTTGGGCGAGGGAGCAATATGGTATTATGAATTCAATCTCATCATCATCATCATCATCATCATCATCATCATCATAAATCCAATCAATTAGATTGCTTTGTTCATTTATGTAGTTTCCATATTGTCACTTTATTTAGGTATACTTACCGCAAACTGTGTTACATTTTCCGGCCCCAGATCGTCTCCGCCATCCTGACCAAGCAGTCCCCAGGCAACCACATAAACGTATATTCCACTAACGAAACTAAGCACTGTCCTATATCAGAAAAAAAAAAAAAAAAAAAAAAAAGGGGTCGACTCTTGCGGCATAAATTCGGGTATCTTTATTCCTATGTACCACGTCTGGGATTAAATATCTTGAACCGAACTTATTCACTGACGTTATGGTAGCCTGTCACATCAGGTGCCATTTGAGATTCAAAGCGAAAAAGAAAAACAGATTTGAAAAATTAAAAAAAGCTGCGGCAAAAATGTGCACCCTTCAGTTTTAGCTGCGTTGATTTTCAATATACACTCATAACCACCGGTGAGGTGACATTCAGTCAGAGAACAGAATCCAAAAAATCAGATTCAAGAAATTGTGAACAAAAGAAAATAGTGTTATTGCTGTAACCTTATAGCAGTTAACGCTGCGCCTTCTTGCACTGTCCCAGCTGCAGTGAAGGTGATTGAAAGATGATTGATCTCCAGAATGTTGCATGCCGCATTGATAATAACCATGATGCAATAATAGTAAAAAGGTTGCAACCAACTGACACCCTGATAATCGTTGCATACCAAACACCGATTGAACAGAAGAGGAAGTCCACCGGCCATCATAACCGTTCCCACTAAGTGCCACGACTTCCTTTGACCCAGCTTTTTGGAAATATATGGAATTTGCACATGGTCGCCCAAGTAACCAGTTATTGGAGAGGTAAAGGCGTCAGTTATTTGTCCAATAAGCATAGCCAATCCGGCTTGGGATGCCGATAAACCAATCACTTGCATCAAAAATATGATGGAAAAAGAAAGGTACATATAAAGGAGAATTTCGTTGAGAATGTTCCCAAGGCCATAGGAAAAGCGCTGTTTGATGTTTAACTTGGATTTTTGATGGTTCTCCATCGCTGAATTCAACTGTAAAATATCAACATATAAATGAATTTTTTTCCAGTACATAAGAGTACCGCAAGGGGTAGCTGACTCTGTAAACTGAGGACCTTCGATCGATGGTGTTTAACCAAAACCAAACAAAGGACAAATAGATATGAATATGAAGTTCATCATGTTCAGGCGGAAGTTGAGCAAGCGTAATAATCCATTGTAATATATAACACTTTCTATACAGGCTGAAATTATTTAACCGCCAAAGTATTTCAATGCAAAAATCGGCCTCAAAAATGCCCAGCAAATGAGGACTGAATTAATTTAACAAAGAAATCCTGGATGGTAGGCAGCAAGCATTTTGCGGTTTAATATTTTCGGGTCAGTCTGATTTTTATAAAACTTGACATTTCACTAAATGAAGTTTGATAAATCGACCTATGAAGAAGTGTTTTTGTTTCAGTGCCAAAAAGTATTAAAATTGCAATAATTTTTGTGACATCGGTAAAAAGATCACGTTAGAGTGAAAGTACCGAGCGCGTACCGAGGACTCGTTAATAATAAACCATAGTGACTCTAGTCGCAATTCGATACGAAATATCCATATGATATAAGAACAAATAGCATCTTTAGGACATAATTGATATAGAATGGAAACTTGCCACAACGTTTGATGATTGAGTTTCTCCGGTATGCACAACGGTGACGTCCTGGTATGTTATAACTAAGAAAACCTAGCCACTTATAAAATTTTTTCGTACTTGATTGGGTGGCTGATATTTACGTTGTTGAGCTGAAGTCAGATTTACTAGTAAATATTCGTCAATTGAGCGTGTAACAACCCTGAAACACTATTGCTTATTTTAAGATTTAACTTTGTGTGGGTTTATGTCTTTTCATCAACACATGTGATTCGGATTTGTTAAAACAGCCATCTGAAGTTTTTTTAATAGTTGAAGAATGTTTCTTGAAACCTGTTTTAAAAGATCTTTAATGGCTCGTTCTAGCAACTATTTCAAAAAAAGAGTTCAAGAATGATAAAAATGATTTTTAAGTTTTCCAAATATCAGAAACAAATTAAAATAAATTTTTGGCTCGGTGTCAGACTGAGAACTAAGTTTAAATGAAGGGCGGTTGGATTATATCTGCCTTCCTGGAGGTTCCGCACTACAAACCTCGTTTTTAAAGTAACATTGTCAATTGAAAGTGATTCAAATAAACTGTTAAAGTCAAGTTCAAAAAATCAGTTAAAATTTAAGAATCTGACTCACCAATGTAGCCCTCTGTTTGAGTGCAACGTGACTGAACTGACCTTGAAAGGCTGGTGTTTTAAATTAAGTGGAAGTGACGCGAGTTTCGGCTTTTTTTAGACTATTTATGTCTCGCCTATTATCATATGAAAGAGCTTCTGAACTTGGAGTGAGAGGTTGGTCAATCATACTAGGCTAGCGTTAATCTAACTTCCACTTCCTGTTAACGTTCGTCACTCAAAAAAGTCTTTGTTGTAAGCTCCTTGAAATCGAGTTTACCGCGGCCCTTCTCAATTAAGGCTGGTCTCTGGGGCACCCCACGTCAATGTTTGGAAAATATCTGTTCGGAAGACGATTTGAGATCTAGAATTTTCGGAACATTTGTTGTAATATTTATTGCTTGCCTATCTCTCCTAGGATTTTGGAAGATCCAAAAAATGGTATAATTGCCCATTTTTAACGGATTTTTACCCTCTGAAAGGTCACCTAGAATTTTCGGGAGCCTTTTTATGGCTGAAATTTTCGAAAAGGTAAGTTTTGATCCCTATAATTTTCGGATCACAAGACTTTTAGCTAGGAAATCCGAACACATTAAAAATTTTTAGGGGATACAAATATGCCTATATCAACCGTTTAAATACTAAAATACGTTAAACAATGCTGTGTTTGCGTGGTTTTAAACTATATTCTCGTTAAGTGCCCCTGTGGTCTCGCTTATAATAATGTTAACATTCAACAGACATCTGCATGGTACTCGTTTTAAAACTGTCAGCTGAACGTCTGAGAAATGACAGCTGCATGAGGCCCAGAAGAAGTGGGAAATTGACTGATTTTAAAAGGGACAAACGTTTAAGGGGGAGGTGGACATTAATAAACAGAAATTCCAACGTTTACATGCTCCTCATATTTGCTAATATTTTTTTTTTAAAAAAAGTTTTCATCATAATTTTTAAGGTAATTTATATATTAATTAAACGGTCATAAATCACCAATAAATCAGTTTCTTCAGGTAAACTATGAAAACCGACTGGCTCACACTGGTAGATTAGTCTTTTGAATAAAGTCGACACGAGAACTCTTTTAAGCATTTTTTTAATTACTATTTTCAATTTTTATTTATAGACTATGCTTTGTCTTTTGTGTGGTCTCATGAAAGACATGGTACTTGAATTTGGTTAACTTTACTTTAATCTAACTGTTTTCTCATAGATATGAGATGGTAAAAGACATCCTTTTCTAATTTCCCAGCCTATTAACAGTAAATTAAGCTTTTAAAATGAGATTAAGATTAACATTTGTGTTATTTGTGACGTGGTTTTTTTTGTATCAATAGGATATTTGTACGAGCTAGGACGTCATTTTTACGACTATCAGAATCCTTAGGGGTTTGCTTTCTTGTGCAAATTAGGGCTTTTGTCATTCAAATCTAATCGCTGGGATTACAAAATTTTGATTTGAAAGGAAAATCGAAAAGGATTCTGGTAGTAGCAGTAACATGACGACATCGTGCAAATGGCCTATTATTAATCAACATCAATCTTGAGTATCAATCGTGGTTTAGTTTAGGTCGGAATCATTCGTCGCGTTTTACACGTCCCTCTTGTGAGATTAATCAATATTCTAAGAGTTTATTCTAGGAGATGCATTTATAGTTTCGGAAATGGATTTGTCTCAATTTGAAGTCAAGGTCTGGTGGACAGTACCGGACGTTCTGCAAGAGTAATTATTAAATGCAGATCACGTTTTCATAGTATTAAAATCTCTAACTGATGTTAGCACCAGACAGTCACTTTGCGTGTTTAATTTCCCTACAGAGCTATTGCGAAAAACCATCACTTCGCAACCCATGCAGTTACGGTTGGCAGTGATAAGGATAGTAATATAAGAGGCTTGAACAGTCTATGGTCTGATTTGAACTCGCTTGGAATTTTTGTTTGTTACTCAATGTCGTGCTTTTGAGGCTGTGTAGCTCAATGACGTGGCTGAGGCTCGGAAGCCTCTATTGATAATGCATCCCGTGTTGACGTCAGACAAAGAATACCGTGAAAGGTCGTGAACATAAACAAATGAACAACGTTAACAGCACTGATTACATCTGCGAATATAAAGTTAATTTGAAATATATCATGATATAATGATATAAATGATAAAAATCAAATACTACCTCCGACTGACTGCCGACTCCGAAATTTAGAAAATGCGCCTGGTTTAACAACCATATTATTGGGTTTTAATTGTTTCCTCTGACTTATACCAAATCGCTTCAACTTATAAGACACACTAACTAACTTAATGAACGTGACTCTCAAACTGGAAAACTAGCATTCGGTTATGATCGTTAAATTCTTACAGTAAGGTACCCTCAATTTCCGCGGTGATTGACTACGGGTATATTTTCTCCAATAGAGGCTGGTAATCGAGACTTCTAATAAAGACGAAGACCCTTGTAAGATTTTTTTGATGCAATGGAATCTTTAGATATTTTCATAGCTAGTGACATGTGAAAAGTAGAGTTCACCCTGAAAGAACGCCTTAATGACGGCAGGTAAGAAAGACGATTTACAAAGCTGTGGTTTAAAGTTTCAAGTCCCAAAATTGACCAACAACAATTTTCTCCCAACAAAATCAATACACAACCAAGGGAAATGGTTATGAGAATTAGGAAAATGATCGCCTAAAGGGAAATGCTCTGATCTTTTATCAGATTTTCTTGGCTAATCTTTTAAGGAAATTTATGGACATCAGTTTGGAGAATTTGAGTGTGCCTATTATAATGGGTCAATACATAACAGTAATGCAGTAATAAATGAATTAATTGATGAACTTTGTACAGCCGAGCGAATCCTGCGGGCTAGTGATTCGGCTTCCAGCCCATTTGTCACTGGATTTGTAGTTGCTAGATTGTTCCGTCATACTCCTATCCTTTTTTTAAAAATCAAACTTGATCATGAGGACTTTAAGTGGAGGGACAGAGGCGAATGTAAAATTCTGACTTTCATCTCAAAAGTAATCGATAAGGCTGTCTTTTGTCAGCTTCAGTACTTTGAGAGACACTGAGTTCATTAGCCTGCGAGAGCATCCGGGTTTTTCGGCTCTAGTTTCGGAGGGAGAGAAAAGAGGACCGGGAATACGTCTGCCGTTCGCAGGCTGTGAGTTCATTGGCCTGTTTACCTGACACAATTTGGTGTTCCTCAAGGTTTGGTTTTAAGGCTGTTTTAACATCTTTAGTATAATTCCCCTTGCGAGGGCATTGTTCAAAAGATGAACGAGGCTTTATAAACCTTGTTGTTTCACAAATTTATTAAATTTCAAGCTATTATGAACTATGCTACGCTAATTGCTGCGTTATTAAACAGTAGTATGATCATACAACGATTTCCTTTTTCGATCGAGCATGCTTGCAATTGGTTCCGAGTCAGTTCGCTTCATTGTTTTGAGAAAAATTAGCAAGACGATCGAGTAAGCCGCGTCCTCTACTGAACCTTGGTGAGGTATAAAAACGAACTTGTCGTCCAGCAAAGAAGCCAAAATTGAATGGCTGTTATTTTCAGTGTGCCAATGGTAGCTGGATAGGATTCTCTTCAGTTTTGTCCAGATGTTCCAAAAGGAACTCGGCGTCCTTCTAATCTCTCTCAGGTTCTACGACAACGTTGAATGATTGAATGTGACTCGCTTCTGATTGATCACGAACTTGAGTATTTTCATCAAGTGAATATTCTACAAGAAAAACAAACAAACAAACAAATAAAACAAGCAGTGTGCCGTTTACAATGAAGAGATAATTAGATGTTCCTAAAATGAACACATTTGTTAGACAAGACAAGACAGCAATTTTATTTATACCACACACCGAAAAAAAAGACATTAAAAAACAGACACTACTACTTATGTATGGTACAAGCCACCTGGAAAATAGCTAAAAAGCTAATCTAGCTAGGAGGCATTATAGATTAATTAAGAATATTAAAGAGGTTGTTTCATGGAGACATAAGTGGAAACGCCCCATGAACTGCTCACTGCTCTTCTTGTTCCGTTTGCGTACACGATCAATGCCAGGGATGTAAGATCCAGAAAATTTAGAAAACACTCGGAGTGCATATAGTGATAAATTAAGTTTTTTGAAGAAAAATTCAACTTAAAATTCTATAGAACAAGTAATTTTAGAAAAAAAGAGTGAAGGGGGTGCCTACCCTTCGGCCCCCTCTAGATACAACCATAATGTATATTTGGGCAAAAGAAATGCAACACTAACTGAAATTGATGCCAGTTAATTTATTTTAGCCCGGCTATCAATTGAAAACAGCCAATCCTCGCCGCTTGGGACGTTTCTCCAGGAAAGTCTCTTCTGGCGGAACGTCCCAAGCGGCGTGGAGCGAGGTGAAACGGCTGTTTTGGCAGGCTAGTTAAATTGAAAGAGACGGCCTCTTAACATTATATATCTATAGCACAAGCAAACGACAGCATTAGTTTACGAAATGCTGATGTAAAACAATCCATACAGGGCGGCCTAGCAAAGGAGATGAAATTCGATCATAATTTCATTTACAAACTGCATTGACATAATCAGTGTCCAGAGATGATTTTTGTCATATTGATTGTGTTTATTAAAAACTATTGTACAGACTTAAGCTACATCTTAACCAACTTAGGTGATGATAAGACATAATTGCATGGGAAGCTTTGAAACCGTACCAACCTCTTTTTGTACGACATGACGGTGGACGGAAGAATAAAACCATCAGCGAGCCAGCAAGCGCCAATAGAGCGGGAACTACAGAAAATACATGCTGCACGTAGTCGCTTTCACTCAAATTGGACGTAGAGCTATAAAATAAAATAATTATAAATAACTAAAAATCGCCCTCCAGTCATTTTTTCTTGCGCGCGTTTGGCTTGACGAACTAGGAATAAAAAGGGACAGCTTTTAGAATATTCCTCAGAAATGACAAAGACGCATCAAGGTAGCGGGACATTTTAATCACCCAAATCATGTATATTCTAGCCACCCGTAACCATGGAAATCTGCAGCCTTTCCCTGCATCAAAACAGAGAAAACAGTAAAGATCCAGCCGAGAACAAACGTTCCTAGAAATCGGCAGTTAATTAAATTAAGTTTTTCGCCCGACCGCAAAAATATGGATTTTCCAAATTAAGGATGGAGATCCACTAATAATCTCACCCGTTTTCTGGATAAAACTCTTGTATAGCCATCAGCAAACCACCGCTGGATATTCTCCCTAGAAAAATAATGATGGCGAATGCCGAACCACTAGTTTCCTGTAAAAGACAGCACAACTGTTTCAGATACTTTTAAAAAAAACGCATATACGTTTAACCTGCTGGTAGCTTTATATGTTGAAAGTTTAGGAGACGGCTGTGTTTATAAATAGCCGCGCCTGATCTCTTGATCTGATAGTTCAATCATAGAGGACTCTTTATCAGTTAATTGTGGCACTCTGATATAAAGTCTAAGTTAAAGTGAAGACGTGTCCACTTTTACGGTCTTTCATGCGTATTCCGGTTAACCAGAAATTTAATTAGCTTTTTCCTTTACGTCTTGACGTTTTATCTCAAAAGGGACACTACATCTAGAAGGACTAAAAAAAATTAAAGGTTTTATACAGTTTGATTTTAGCTACAAGGCTCTTATATTATAAAATTGTTTTTAATCCAATCAGAACGAGCTAAGTATTTTCATCAGTTTGTTAACCACGTTGGAACATCTGTAGTGTCTCAGTCATTTTGACCAGTGAATTAAGGCATGTGATATTTAAGTTATTTTGACCAATAATAAGAACGCGTGTCGTCTGTCAGTTATTTCGACCACTTAGAAAGCGCGTTGGTTTTCCAGTTATTTTGACCCATCAGAATTTCTTTAGTATCTCAGTCTTTTAAACAGTCAGAAGGCGGGTGGTATCTCAATTATTTTGACCTAAGTATTTAGGTTAAATTTTGAAAAATGAAATAGCTTTGTCTTAAATTACGGTGTTTTTTCTCTTTTCATACAATGTTTGCGTAGGCGCACCTTGTCTGCTTTGACGAGTTCTGCGGCGAACGTCAGGGCCATGACGTACATGATGGACATGCCGCTGCCTGTTAGGATTACGGGCGCATATGTGGACAGTTTCAAGTCAGTGCTTTGGAAATAATAGTATACAGATGCACCAATCACGAGAAGTGAACCAATGAGGTAAGTTCCCTGAGGAAAGATATGAAATACATAAGGTATCAAAGTCAGGCAAGGAGTTCTCCTCGCTTAGCAGTGCAAGTTGCAGATATTTTGTTATCCCTTATTTTAAATTTATTATTAGTTGAATTATTCGACTTGTTACATGTATAGAAAAAATTAAATGAGGGAGAAGCCGCTTACCATGTTTCCCAGTTTGGAGTTGAGTTTATTTGAAATAGTGCTGCCCATTGCTCCGCTAACAAGAAGAACAAGGGGAAAGTAGGCAATGGATTGCTGCAAAAGAATCGACAAAAAGCTCAAAGTAAAATGAAATGAAGAGAAAATTAATAACTCCTTTATATATCAGAGCGGTGTGGATGCTATCGCATGGAAATGTTTCTATCATTAGAGGTACCGTTGTCTTTAAGCGCATTTCGGACTTCAATGGGCCTTACATGAATAAGAATCGAATAATTAAAAAGATCTTTAGTCCTAGCTGACAGCGATATAACAGACAGTTTTGTATATAAAACACTTATTAAGATCAGTACTTCGAAAAATAGTGTTAAGAATAAAGGCTAATAAAAATTTTCCTAAATAAAAACGTTTTAAGTTTTGATTTAAATGCAGAAACGTCTGCAATTTTGTCATACGATTATGGGACGGTTTTCCATAACTGTGGTGGAGAACGCACATCCTCTCTATATCACTTTAGATTTTAAGGCTGGGGTGTATAATAGCGAACGGTAGAGCCATTTATGGAAGATCATCTTTTTAACACATTAAACAAAGGGTGCAAAATTATTCGTCTTACCTGCCCAAAGCCCAGTCTTTCTGTCAAATAAAACGGCAAATATGCATAAACCGCATCCTGCACAAGGCGAGAACACGTGACGATAACGGCAACCTAATTAATGAAATGAACTCGGTAAATTTGTCAATGACTTTATTTTTTAGCACGATTTTGTTTTAAACAGGGCTAATACCTTACAGCCTTTTTGTAGTCCAGAGTTAAGAAATTCCAGCGCAGCGCTTTAATTAATGTAATGTCTTTGCATTTTTGACAGAAAAATGTAATTTGTTGTTTACCTCAGTGTTTGTGTGAACTGCGTAAGGCTCTAAACTGACAAGACACTTAGTGATACCAAATATTGTTAAACGGCACACTTTTGGTACCTTAAGGTGTTGGCAAAGGTTAGCCTTTCGGTATAATTGACTCGGTAAATTTACAAATGATGTGATCCCCACACGTCAATCTTGCAGCTGCTTTAAAGGCAAGTCATTTCATACGGGGATATACCGATAAGACTTAAAGAGAAATTAAAAAACAAAAATGCCATAGATCACATTAAGAGATGCCAACCTTGTAAACACCAGGAGTCTTCAACCAATCCCTCGTCGTCTTTGGTTTCTTCTTTTCAGATCCTCCAGTAATCGCAGATTTACACGATTTATCATTGGATTCATCTCCCGTCTCTTTTTTCTCAGATCCGTTCTCTTCCAGCTCAGATAAGCTCAGTTTTCTTTGCGTCTCTTTGTCTGAAAATTCTGTCATCTCTGAGTCAAGAGTCTCAGAATAAATTCCAGATTTGCGGCTTTCCTTCCTTTCCGGAACAGAGAAACTCACTTTTTTGCGCGATGTTGTTTCTCTTAAAGGTGACATTTGTTTTTCGAAACCATGGATAATTGCATCGCATTCACCGACAGGCTCAATGGCCTCTTCTTCGTTTATTGTTCTCATCTCCAGCCCACAGGTTTCATTTTGGTAACCAAGGTTGTGTATTCCAAGCTTGCAGGCTTCCTCTGGAGCCAAAGACATGCCTCTTCTCCGACGCCGGCTATATCCTCTGTCAGCACCATTGAAATCATCTTCTCTTGTTTTCATATTATGATCTTCATTTCCCTCCATTATTTCTGTATTTTTCGTTCCGTTCCTGTAAGTAATATGAGCAAAGATTAACTCACTGGGAACACTAAAAAATAAAATGAAATAAAATACGCCGCGATACTCTTTCAGGTGCAAGATTGCGATTTACAAAACTCTAAGAGATGCAGTCGGTGATGAGGCTGTGGATGGGAACTGATTTTAAAGCCCTCAACCTTTCATAACAACTGCCACTTTATGCACGTCACCTTATGCTATGTAATCACTCTTGGTGTCTGGATACTCGTTCCTGGGTACGATATAAAATTGTGTTATAATGTGCATATATTTACTCCAATTTGCCCTGTCAGACGTCATTTTAAATGTTAGCGTAGTCGGGAGAAATGCGGGTATCCATAGCAGTGGATTGCCACGGAAGTGACAGAAAACTTGTGCGGACAGGTCGTTGTAACCACTTTGAAGCCTAAGAATAGGGTCTTGCTTTTGTACTCTGGAACTGTCACGTGGGTACTTGAAAAAAGCGGGTGTTCAACTCAAGAAATTAACGCTTACCATACAGTACAATCTGTCGCGTCTTCAAAAAAAAATGCTTGTTACTTTCCTTTTCAAGATCGACTTGCCCTTCTTCGGCCACAATGCTAGTCGCTTCTGGTTGTCTTTGACTCTCTTTATTAAGAAGCGCATCTACTAAGCGAAAGACGAGACTCTTTTTGCGATCCTGGTCCAGTCTTGCTACGTGGGTTATCAGATCTACAGGAGAAATGACATTCGTACAATGGCGTCATTTCGCTTGAACTGCCATAACGCCTGAGGATTCTCATCCCTTGTAAATTTTGCTTCAATGTTTTCTAAATCTCACTAGGATTACTTGAGTTGTACTTTATGATAGTTAAATAGAATATTATAGTGCGGCCGCTGACACGGTTTTAATCACCACTAAACCGAGGTTTCCTTTTGAAATGACGTTTATTAAGGTTAATTCAACTAATGTTGATGATGCATCCATCAAACATCATAAATATTTACATTTAAAGCCAGAAACACTATCCCCCCCGCCCCCATAGATAATGTAAAAACAGTAACGCAAATACCATTACATACCGCTTCCGGGTTTTTCTTGATTACTTGACGCTCCTGATGTGACTTCAGAAATTTGAAGTTTGTCTTCTGAATCTTCATGACTGTTTCCATCGCCGTTAGAAAAGAGAGCTTCCACAAATCGTTGTACCACACTTATCTTTTTAGACGCTGGTGTAGCAGTTGTTGCTTTATTATCGACAACTTCCGTGTTTTCCACCGAAGACATAAAAATGTCAACAAGGGAGTGGACTATGGTCGAAGTTTTCCTCTTGGCATCTTAAAAGAAATATTTTTAAAAAATTCAATTTTTTCTATACCTTATTAAAAGGAACTGCAGTAACTTTCGTCTTATTACTGGTATTGAGCTTTTCAACAAACAGATCGTGTTCAACTACTGAGTGCCTATTAACTGAAAGAGGTAAAAAGACATCCCCTCTCTTTCCTTGATATTACCTTCCAATATTACCCGATGTTGGCCCGTGATGTTAACGAAATATTTTTTTGGACATCTTTTTCTTTCCAGGATCCCTCCAGATCAGGAGGCCATAATGGGTGCTATTCTTTCTTGGTTGACTTCATCGTCTACTTCTTGTCGCAAGGAATTGATCGAGAAGGCAGGTTTATGGGAAGAGCGTTTTCGCCGCTTTCACAGCATCTGCACGTAAGAAACTAAAGAGCCCAGACCCTTACTCGGTTGTTACTTGTGACGCGTAACAATGATCATATTGTAAGCAATTAAAGTAATTTACAAGGGTAGCTATTGTTTGATAGTATGAAAACAATAGCAACACTTGTAAATTACATTATACCTTGTAAAAGTTTTAATAAATTGGCCCTGCTGATGTACGAGTTTGAGCTCCATCTTAGGTATCGTTACATTGACAAAGTCTCCTTTTAACGACAAATTAGACCTCAATATACTAATATTAACGTTGCTCATGTCTCAACGTACACTGCGTGGTGAAAGTAAAGCAGAAAGATTGGAACTAAAGGTAGAGTAATCCATTTCATTCAACTCACCATCAACTTGTTCGAAGACCATTGAATAAACAGACTGGCTAGCCTGAAATAATCCTTCACCGTTCTAGCCAAAGATAAAAACGATTTATTCATGTCACAAAATTGCCATCACTGTGAAACTCTTCTGGAAACAATTCATGGTCGACGTGACAAAAACTTAGATATTTACACTTGCCAATATGCAAGAGTAGGTATTTGATGTAATATATCAAACTCTAAGTCTTTTATGTACGGTGATATTTTCTAACAAGGAGAGATGGGCATCCTGGGGAGATGTGTCAAAGTGAACATTTTTTAATTACTAAGTGCGACTCGGCTTTGTGGCGAATTGTGACATGTGATCGGACTTAGTTACAGGTAATATAAAGTGCGATGATTACTACAAATTGCAACAGCACTAGGTATTTAACAATTATTCCTCGACCTCGAATGGGCTATTGACTCAGAGGCCATGAGGGCCAGAGGAATAATTGTTTTAGTAAAATCCAACTGGTTGGTCAAAAATATCGAGACAAAACAACTTTAGCTAGCAAAACACAATTCAGCCGCTATTGTTTTGGTTTTCAAAGCCGGCGCTTGTCACTACTAGTGGGCCATAACATATAGTCTAGAAGTGGCTCAACCAATCAGAACGCAGCATTGATAATAAACCACTAGTTGGAGTCTACTAAAATGAGATACAACTGAGCGGTCGAGGTGGTGCAATCGGTGGACGAAAACGGCGAACCATGGCTTAAGCTCTCATGAAAATCAATGTGAATTAAGAGAGATTATTCTCTCTTGTGTTGATACATGCATATCAGACAAACCTTGCAAGAACATCATCGTCATAATTTGCAGGAAAAGTCCATCTAATACCGGATTAAAGGTGATGTTATAACAGGAAGGATTCGCAACAGCGATTTTCAGCGCAAAACAGCGAGCGTTGCAATGAAACAATGTTGTGATCATCCGAAACAATATCGCAACAAGGTTACAACTACGCTTCCTTGCGATAAAAATCGTGGCTGCGAATCGTCCATGGCCAGGGGCTGAGAAAGATGGCTAGACGTCGAGGACAGCGCAATAGATATCTTATGTTGCTTCATACCACTGGATCCATGAGTGTGCTGATCTTTCTTAGAGGGCGTACGGCTGGTTCCTTTGTTCCAATATAGAAAATGACTGTAAAGACTATTCCTGTACCAGTGACAATCCATACAAGATGCTGCGTCGAAAGGGAAAGAAATGTAAACATTTGAAAATAATTTTAATACGAGTTTTTTAAACTTAAATATAGTGTTATTTCAATTCAAACTTTTATTGCTGATACATACCTAAGAATACTCTCGGAAAAAGTTTTTAGGTTTTTTAAAAAATGAATTACACCCGCTTCGCTAATCAAAAAGAATGCAGGCACCATAAAAAACGTGCGTTTGGCTGGGTGCCGGAGCAATACGGTATTATGAATTCAATCTGTTCATCATCATCATTAATCCAATCAATTAGATTGCTTTGTTCATTAACGCAATTTCCATATCGTCACTTTATTCATGTACCTACCGCAAACTGTGTTACACGTTCCCGCCCCAGATTGTCTCCGCCATCCTGACCAAGCAGTCCCCAGGCAACCACATAAACGTATATTCCACTAACGAAACTAAGGACTGTCCTATATCAGAAAAAAAGAGAGTAAGAAAATAAAGGGATCGACTCTTACGGCATAAATTCGGGATGAGGGTATCTTTATTCCTACATACCACGTCTGTGTTTAAATATCTTGAACCGAACTTACTCACTGACGTTATTGTAGCCTGTCAGATCAGGTGCCATTTAAGATTCAAAGCAAAAAATAAAAAAAAGGTTTGAACAATAAAAAAAAGAGAGACAAAAACGTGCACCATTCAGTTTCAGCTGCATTGATTATCAGTACGCAGAGCACAGAATCCAAAAAATCAGAATCAAGAAATTGTGAACAAAAGAAAATAGTGTTATTGCTGTTAACCTTATAGCAGTTAACGCTGCGCCTTCTTGCACTGTCCCAGCTGCAGTGAAGGTGATTGAAAGATGATTGATCTCCAGAATGTTGCATGCCGCATTGATAATAACCATGATGCAATAATAGTAAAAAGGTTGCAACCAACTGACACCCTGATAATCGTTGCATACTAAACACCGATTGAACAGAAGAGGAAGTCCACCGGCCATCATAACTGTTCCCACTAAGTGCCACGACTTCCTTCGACCCAGCTTTTTGGAAATAAATGGAATTTGCACACGGTCGCCCAAGAAACCAGTTATTGGAGAGGTAAAGGCGTCAGTTATTTGTCCAATAAGCATAGCCAATCCGGCTTGGGATGCCGATAAACCAATCACTCGCATCAAAAATATGATGGAAAAAGAAATGTACATTTGGCGGAAAATTTCGTTGAGAACGTTCCCGAGGCCACAGGAAAAGCGCTGTTTGATGTTTAACTTGGATTTTTGTTGGTTCTCCATCGCTGAATTCAACTGTAAAATATTAACATATAAATGAATTTTCTTTCACTACATACGAGTGCCCCAAGGGGTAGCTGACTGTGTAAACTGAGGAGCTTCGATAGATGGTGTTAAACCAAAACCAAACAGAGGACAGATAGATATGAATAGGAAGTTCATCATGTTCTGGCGGAAGTTGAGCAAGCGTAATGATCCATTGTAATATATAGGACTTTCTATACAGGCTGAACATATTTAGCCGCCAAAGTATTCAATGCAAAAATCGACCTCAAAAATGCCCAGAAAATGCGGACTGAATTAATTTAACAAAGAATCCTGGATGGTAGGCAGAAAGCATTTTGAGGTGTCATATTTTCGGGTCAATTTGCATTAGGTTTTTATAAAACTAGACATTTCACTAAATGAAGTTTGATAAATCGACCTATGAAGAAGTGTTTTTGTTTTAATGCCAAAAAGTATTAAAATTGAAATTATTTTTGTGACATCGGTAAAAAGAGTGAGTGATAAATACCAAGCGCGTACCGAGAGCTGTTTAATAACAAACCATAGTCACACCAGTCGCAAGTCGAATAGTGCGAAATATCCAGATGATATAAGAACAAATAGCATCTTTAGGACATAATTGATAGAGAATTGAAAGTTGCCACAACGTTTGATGATTGAGTTTCGCCGGAATGCACAACGGTGACGTCCTCGGATGTTATAACTAAGAAAACCTAGCCACCTAGAAAATTTTTTCGTACTTGATTGGGTCGCTGATATTTACGTTGTGGAGCTGAAGTATTTGCTAGTAAATATCCCTCAATTGAGCGTGTAACTGACACTGAAACACTACGGCTTATTATAATTACGTAAGACTTTGTGTGGGTTTATGTCTTTTCATCAACACATGTGATTCGGATTTCTTAAAACAGCCATCCGAAGTTTTTTTAGTAGTTGAAGAATGTTTGTCAAAACCTGTTTTAAAAGATCTTAATGGCTCGTTCTAGCAACTATTTCAAAAAAAGGGTTCAAGAATGATAAAACTTATTTTTAAGTTTTCCAAATATCAGAGACAAATTAAAATAAATTCTTGGCTCGGTGTCAGTGAAGGGCGGTTGGATTATATCTGCCTGCCTGGAGGTTCCGCACTACAAACCTCGTTTTTAAAGTAACATTGTCAATTGAAAGTGATTCAAATAAACTGTTAAAGTCAAGTTCAAAAATGAGTTAAAATTTAAGAATCTGACTCACCAATGTAGCCCTCTGTTTGAGTGCAACGTGGCTGAACTGACCTTGAAAGGCTGGTCTATTAAGTGGAGGTGACGCGAGTTTCGGCTTTTTTTAGACTATTTATGTCTCGCCTATTATCATATGAAAGAGTTTCTGAACTTGGAGTGAGAGGTTGGTCAATCATACTAGGCTAGCATTAATCTAACTTCCACTTCCTGTTAACGTTCGTCACTCAAAAAAGTGTTTGTCGTAAGCTCCTTGAAATCGAGTTTACCGCGGCCCTTCTCAATTAAGGTTGGTCTCGGGGGCACCCAACATCAATTTTTAGAAAATATCTGTTCAGAAGATGATTTGAGATCTAGAATTGTCGGAACAATTGTTGTAAAATTTATTGCTTTCCTATCTCTCCTAGGATTTTTGAAGATCCAAAAAATGGTATAATTGCCCATTTTTAACGGATTTTTACCCTTTGAAAGCTCACCTAGAATTTTCGGGAGCCTTTTTATGGCTAAAATTTTCGAAGAGGTAAGTTTTGATCCCTATAATTTTCGGATCATAAGACTTTCAGCTAGGAAATCCGAACACATTAAAAATTTTTAGGGGATAAAAATATGCCTATATCTACCGTTTAAATACTAAAATACGTTAAACAATGCTGTGTTAGCGTGGTTTTACAAACCTCGGTTTTAAAGTAACTTTGTCAAAGTGCTTCAACTTGAAACTCTTAAAGTCAAGTTCAAAAAATCAGTTAAAATTTAAGAATATGACTCACCAATGTAGCCCTCTGTTTGAGTGCCACGTGACTTAACTGACCTTGCAGGAAGGCTGGTCGTTTGAGTTAAGTGGAAGTGACGCGAGTTTCGGCTTGTTTGGACTATTTATGTCTCGCCTATTATCATATGAAAGACACAGTTTGTGAACTGGGAGTGAGAGGATGGTCAATTATACTAGCGTTAATCTAACGTCCGCTTCCTGTTAACGTTCGTCACTCGACGAAATCGAGTTTACCGCGGCCCTTCTCAATTAAGGCTGGTCTCGCTTATAACAAAGTTAACATTCAACAGACATCTGCATGGTGCTCGTTATAAAACTGTCAGCTGAACGTCCGAGAAATGACAGCTGCATGAGGCTGAAGACATAGGAAACTGACTGATTTTAAAAGGGACAAACGTTTGAGGGGGCGGTGGAGATTAATAAACAGAAATTCCAACGTTTACATGTTCCTCATAGTTGTAAATATTTTTTTAAAAAGTTTTCAACATAATTTTTATTGTAATTCATATATTAATCAAACAGTCATAACTCAGCAATAAATCAGTTTCTTCAAGTAAACTATGAAAACCGACTGGCTCACACTGGTAGGTTATCTTTTGAATAAAGTCGAAACGAGAACGGTTTTGTGTTTTTTTAAATTATTATTTTCAATTTTTATTTATAGACTATTTTGTCTTTTGTGTGGTCTCATGAAAGACATGGTGCTTGAATTTGGAGTCAAAGGTTGGTTAACTTTACTTTAATCTAACTGTTTTCTCATACAGATGAGATGGTAAAAGACACCCTTTTCTAATTTCCCAGCCTATTACTAGTTACTTAAGCTTTTAAAAAGAGATTGCGATTAAGATTTGTGTTATTTGTGACTTGGTTTTTTTTTATTATCAATAGGCTATTTGTACGAGGACGTCATTTTTACTACTATCAGAATCCTTAGGGTTCGCTTTCTTGTGCAAATTAGGGCTTTTGTCATTCAAACCTAATCGCTGTGATTACGAAATTTTGATATGAAAGGAAAATCGAAAAGGATTCTGGTAGTAGCAGTAAAATGACGGCGTCGTGCAAATGGCCTATTATAAATCAACATCTTGAGTATCAGTCGCGTTTTACACGTCCCTCTCTTGAGATTAATCATTATTCCAGGAGTTTATTCTAGAAGATGCAGTTATAGTTTCAGAAATGGATTTGTCTCAATTTGAAGTCAAGGTCTGGTGGACGTTAGTGGACGTTCTGAAAGAGTAATTATTAAATGCAGTTCACGTTTTCATAGTATAAAATCTCTAATCTGATGTTAGCACCTGTCAGTCACGTTGTGTGTTTAATTTCCCTACAGAGCTGTTGAGAAACCATCACTTTGCAATTCATGCAGTTACGGTTGGCAGGATAACATCAATTTACCATTTTCTTTATTATTGTTTTATTTTATTGTTTCCTGCGGCTAGTTAACGTAATTGTCACCTAATGTAAGCTCTCTAAGATAGTCATAATTTGATCTTGACTAATAGTTAATGAACTCTTTCAAAGCGAGACAACACCCCCAAAAAGGCAACACCATGCATGCGCTAAATTCAAACTCAGTTTATTTTTTTTGCACTTCTTTGGTTAGCTTTTACAATTTTCTGAGTCCTCTAATGTTTTCACTTTCCTTAGGAAAACTGAATAAATAATACTATAAATGTGCCTTTGGTTTGAGTTGTTATAGGTTGCCTTCCAAGTCACTGGTACAGTGCTTTTGGTAGCTGGATAGGATTTTTCAGTGATTCCTGATATTTTAAGAGTCAAGGCTGGCTCATCTTTCGGGGACTAGCCACGACAACGTCGCATGAAGCAGCACTTGTCTCTGATTGAACGAGAGACTCTTCCCTAAGTGAACAATCTATAAAAAAAGGCAACTCAGGTTGAATTTTATTGCCAGTGTTTTATTTAACCGACCTCACACCTGTAGAACAAATATTAAAAAAATTTTCGATCCTGTTTCAAGGTCCTAGAATATGGAATTCATTACCAAACGACATCAAAAATGCCCCGTCTTTTAGTATATTCAAGCGTGTGATCAAACCATTTTTAAGGGTCAGACAGAATGCAACCTAAATACCTTAACACCTCATATCTATATTTTCCTCTAAACACACTTATATACTTAAATAAACGACTTTTTTCTTTATTTCTTAAAATGCCGCCTAGTATTTAAATTGCCCGTGGGGGGAAATCTCTATTCCTCATAAGCTCGGCTTCTCGGAGATTTCCCCGCCACAGTCACTCCTCCCAAGTAATGCACAAATTTTAAATTTAATGTTAGTTAACCTATTTATTATCGTTTTTATTCTGCTTGTAATTCATTGTGTGTGGCAAAATAATAAAATAAAATAAATAAAATAACTAGCGGATGATTAACCCTTTTCGGGCGGCTAGGGTCGTGTACGATCCCATATGGAACGATGTATACATTTTTCTCCTGGACCCATTTAGCTTTCGGTTAAGTTTATTATAAATAAATTGGTAAGCAAAAATATCGGCAAAGATAGATCTTTCCAGCCATACCTCGTTTTGGATGTTCTGACTAATCCTGACAGAGACACTCACGAAAAAGGTAACATTTTGGGAAAAAATCCACTGCCAATTTCGCTGTTTACATATTACTCTTAGAAAATTAAATTTGTCCCTTTCCTAAAAAGTAATAGCCAGCCACAATTCCATGCAAAGATTAAAGACGATAAAGTGGGCAACAAAACCACTAATATAGAAGGAAAACAAGCAAAAAAAAGAGAGCAAGAGAGAAAGATCGAAATAGATTCACGCGTGCTTAAAAAACAAAAAAAGCTGTTTAATCACGTCAGATTAGTCGGAAAGTATGCCTTTTTTCTTGCAAAACTCGTTTTTAGCTATTCATATGCTAATTAACCGAAGAATAGTCTAAAGAAGAGGAATTGGTGAAAAATGCGGTTTTTCGCTACTCGCCGGCCGTCACCAAAAGGTTAAATGTCCCTAAAAGCTACAAGGGATTTGTTCCTTTTTGCTTTAGGCTAAATGAGAACTCCATTGATAAAACCAAAAAACTTGAAGTTGAGGGCCACAACTTTATAACTGTGAAGTGTTACTCGGCTTTTTGAATAATAAAGTCACGTCCACTCCACTCCAATCCACTTCGCAAGTTTCTATAAGGCACAAGGAATGCAACGGTGTAATTGAAATCAGTAACTAAAGGGAAGTCCTTTACACTATGTCTACCTCAAGCAACCGATAGAATGAAGAAGGGAGAGGCAAAGTAAATTGTTTTGGGGAGCAAATTCAGTTACTATTTTTTCTCTTAATTCGGGATGAGTGGATAGGGAACGCTCAGGAGCATAGACTAAAGAAGGTTTCCTTGCCAACTTCATTTCTTCCTTATCACGCAATTTAACTGAAAATATATATTCCCAATTAGAAATTGTTGGAAAAGCTTTCATTTGCATGTGTGTACCGAGGACGTCTTCTTGAGGAACAAGACGGAAGTCGGAGGAATAAAATCATCAGCAAGCCAGCAAGCGCTAGAAGAGCAGAAACCATAGAAAACACATGCGGTACGTAGTCACAAGCTACATGTTTCCAGTCCAGAAAATAAAAGACTGTTCACTAAGAACAGGAATTCTTCACTAATCTTACCCGTTTTCTGGGTACAACTCTTGTATAGCTATCAACAAACCCCCGCTAGATATTCTTGCAATAAAAACGATGATGGCGAATGCCGTTCAACCAGTTTCCTGTAAATGACACATAAAGTGTGTTAGATGCTTAATCAAAAATTTGGAAGCATTTTAAAGACTTAAAAGTCTTTAACCTGGAAGCTTGTTATTTAAATGTTTGTTGAAAGTTTACTAATTAAAATTAGTGGTGCTCCGTTTTAATGATAAACTGCCTTCATTTCACGTTTCGGGTGTCCGGCAAATAAATCAAGAGTTTGTCGACCAATCAGAACGAGCTAGAGTATGGTATCTTTAGTGACGATCAGAAGCCGCGTTGCTACCTCTGGTATTTTGACCAATAAGAACGTCTAAAGTATCTCAGTTAGTATAAATGACCTTTTTTCTCACGTCAAGGTTACTATTCTGTTCACAATGTTTCTGTAGGCGCACCTTGTCTGCTTCGACGAGTTCTGTGGCGAACGTCAGAGCCATGACATACATGATGGACATACCGCTGCCCGCAGGATCACCGGCGCATGTGTGGACTGTTTCAACTCAGTGTTTTGGAAGTAATAGTACACAAATACACCAATCACGAGATGGAAACCGATGAGGTAAGTTCCCGGAGGAAAAATATTCAATGCAATTCAATTCAATCCACTCCTTTGAGAATAAAGGAGTTAACGCGGAATCATGACGATTGGATTATCGCATTGGATCATAAATCAGTTGCCCGTGGTCACTCAGTATACAGCCGTTCGTTTTGTCGCCACTTCGCACTGAGATTTGCGTAACTACACGATAAACCACTGCGTAGAAGATCGATTAGGTCGTCGCCACTGGATTAGATGGGAATGATCTCTGTGTCTCCTATAGTTCAACGTCTTAGACATGCTTGTGAAAGACAGCTACTACCACATAGCTGGAAATCTTAGTAGTGAGTAGTCAATTCTTTCCTCATCTTATTTGCCGCCAACGGTAAACTAGTGATATTTTTTTGCCAGTTGGCTGCTTACATGGATAATACACTTTATTCAACTTACAACTTAATTTGATTAAGTTGTCATCAAAAGTAAACGGCCACAATTGTGGGCAAAAACTTGCTATCTCCTTCATGCGATTCAGTACAGCAAACAAAGCCTATAGCCTTAGCAATTCGCGAACGAAGAATATTACTTTCTGCTAGCTTCGAAAAGGAGTTGGTCCAACGTGTTTTATCCTTTATTAGAGAAATAATACATGAAAAAGAAAATAATAACACCGAGGGCAGTTTAGGTTATACAGTTGAACCTTTCCACAATGGCCACCTCAGCTCGGGGACAGAGGAAACTGGCCGTTGTAGAGAAGTTCAAGTAATCAAGAGTTAATGTATGGACTGTCCGGTTAAGATAGCAGCCGATTTACAGAGGTGGCCTTTGTGGAGAGGTTTCCGTTAGTGGAGGTTCGACTGTATAAGCAGCACTCATCGTTAAAAATGTCAGGTAGGGAGTATCACGTAGTAGCTAGGAACTTTTACATTAATTTATGGTTTTGGGATGCCAATAAACCAATCACTTGCTGCAGAAATATGATTTCAAAAGAAGAGCTGGCGGAAAATTTCGATGAAAATGTTTCCGAGGCCACAGGAAAGGCACTGCTTGATGCTTAATTTCAATTTTTGTTAACCTTCCATTGCCGAATTCCCCTGTTATAGCCTGCGAGCAAGCTCTCCAATTTGGGCTAGGGAAGTGAGCGTCGCGAGATTCATTCAGTCTCCCAGCTGCTTCGCCGCTTGTGCGCGTTCTCCTCCACTGCCCCTCACCGACCGCATTTCAATTGCTTTGTCTGTGAGTTTACAGGATGAGCAACTGTCATCGAGATTTTGCTGTAACTTGAATATCCAACCGAGTAGTGTTTGTTGCAATATATCACTTACAGTGGCATGAGACGTGCTAAACAATTGAACGCTTGTGAAGTATATATGAAACAATTCATTTATTGAACGCTTGTCGATGACTCTCAAAGTCTTAATTTGGCCATGATGGGGTGGGAAGAATTGCAATAGAACTTAAAAAAAGCCGACCTTTTGATCGTGTACATGTTATTTAGGAAAAATCGCTGAATCACACCTTTGTGGCTGAAATGATCTGTTTCTCTTGCTGGGGTCCGTCAAAGAGGAAAAGGAAAACGAGAAAGCTGTTCCTAAATGTTTTAGTTGAAATGGTCTTTAAAAATGCAAGAAATAGTATCCTATCATATGACAATTTACCCCAATCGATTTTTTCCTTAATTTCGTCTAAAAAAACAAACTAAACAAACAAACAAACCAATTTTTGCCTCAAATCTCTTTCAGAATAATCCAGGATGCGATTCTTATTCTGGAAAAATTTAAAGGGCAAATGAACGGATCAGCAGCTCACGATTCCTTTACAACAGTTTTCTCTGAGATTTCAATTTCTACTGATACTCGATGCTGATTACAAATTGAATAAACTGTAGCCAGTTCGAAAGGAAATTTTAATTCATAAGAATGCTACACACTCGCTAGCCCACACTGAAATTGCCCCTATATTGTGCATTGATGCAATCCGACTTCAGATCTAGCATGATGGATTTTGAAGGATGAAACTTCTGACACTGTACCTTTAATTTTTTCTTATTACCATGCAATTTAGACATCATAAGGTCTTGGGTTTAGCAAAGTAAAGAGGACGTCCTTTAGTGAGATTTCAAGAAAATTGAAGAAGCAGAAATTTTAATGATTTAATTTCTAAATCTTAGAAATAGAGCACTAAATCCTTAGTGCTGTCGGTTTCGTGAACTCAAACTTAGCAAGTCTTGATGAAAATTTCACGAATAGTTTATATCAGTGTCGTGAATGGAGGCAGCGGAGAACTGACTTCAAATTCGTTTTTTGAATGACTAAAATGATCAAAGCCTAAAATCAAAAGATTTCTAACTTACCTCTGAGGCGTTGAGTTGAATTTTAATTGATACTGACGCCGGAAGGTCAACACGGAATCCACCGGGAAATTGAGTAATTTTAATTTTCAGTACACAAAAAAGTAACCTTGTACCAGAATAATTTCAAAAATATTGCATTCTTTTCTACATTTTTCAAGAGCTTAACAGATGTAATTAGTCATGTATATATAATACCAAAGAAAATTTCTCATGGGAGCCCGAAAAATTTCATGTGCAAGATACACATGAAATTTTCAGAATTCTACCTGTGTTTTCACAATTCTTGTGAAATTTGACATTCATTTTCTCGGACTCCCATGAGAAATTTTCTTTGGTGTTATATTACAGATGACTAATCAGAGGCGGATCCAGGATTTTTCGTAGGAGGGGGTGCACTACTAAGGAATGGCGTAATTGACTGGTGACGTAAACAAATTTTAATAGCGAATACGAAGAAGAAGGCTTTCGACTAGGCAATAACATAATGTGAACTGCTGAGAATACACATCAAATGATAAAGCAGATTTTGTTTAACTGTGAAGCAGACTGCACAGTGTTAATTAGAAAGCCGCAGTTCATTTCAGGGGGGGGGTGCGCACCCCCTGCACCCTCCCCCTAGATCCGCCCCTGCTAATTGTCGTCCAGAGAAGAAGCCATAATTGAATTGCTGTTATTTCAGTGTGCTAATGATAGCTGGATAGGATTCTCAGCGTCCTTCTAATCTCTCTCAGGTTCTACGACAACGTGGAATGATTGAACGTGAATTGCTTCTGATTGATCATGAACTTGAGCGTTTTCATCGAGTGAATATTCTACAAGAAAAACAAACAAACAAACAAATAAGACAAGCAGTGTGCCATTTACAATGAATAGATAACTAGATGTTCCTAAAATGAACAACGCGTTTGTTAAACAAGAAAAGACGACAATGTTTATTATACCACACAAAAACTGAAAAAAATACATTAAAAAAACAGACACCACAACTTTATGTAAGGTACAAGCCATCTACAAAATAGCTAAAAAGCTAATCTAGCTAGGAGGCATTATAGATTAATTAAGAATATTAAAGAGGATGTTTCATGGAGACACAAGTAGAAGACGCTCCCATAACTACTCACTGCTCCTCCCGTTCCCTTTCTCTACACGATCAATGCCTGAGGGATGTGGGATCCAGAAAATGTAGAAAAAATTCTGAGTGCATACTGATAGATTAAGATTTTTCAGAAAAGATTCAACTGAAAATTTTATAAAACGTCAAGTAATTTCAGAAAAAAAGGGTGAAGGGCATGCCTCCCTTTCGGCCCCCTCTAGATCCAACCATAATGTATATTTGGGCAAAAGAAATGCAAGACTAAATGAAATTGATGCCTGCTAATTCATTTTAGCCCAGCTACGAAAACAGCTACTCCTCACCGCTTGGGACGTTTCTCCAAGAGAGTCTCTTCAGGAAAAACGTCTCAAGGGGCGAGGAGCGTGGTGAAACGGCTGTTTTGGCAGGCTAGTTAATTTGAAAGAAACGGCCTCTTAACACTATCCGTAGCACAAGCAAACGACAGCATTAGTTTATGAAAGGCTGATGTAAAAGAGTCCATACAGGGCTTTAGTATATACACACTCAGTGATCTTGGTGATTTAAGCAATCTGATTGGTTCGCTATCTCGGACTATTCAACAATATTCACCTCCTAGCGAGTGGATAATGTGTGAGCTCGGTGTTTTTCCCGTTTTTTTTAGAGAACGATCTTTTAAAAGTCGACAAAATCCTAGGGCTGACTTTTTTTAAGGCAAGAAAAGACTTGGAAGGATTCAATACGGCGTTTTTCAATTTACTGTAGCAGGAGTTTTGTGCTCGATGGATTGTTTACAACTCCTGTGTATTCGCGTAGAAGAAGCCGTTTCGTGAACTCAGCGTTTTCTAAGAAGAAAATTTTGGCTCAAAAATCGAAGTTTATTTATGACAAACAAATTTAAAAGGAAATGTTTGCAGAAATTCTACATTTCAAGTAAACAGGAAAAAGAATGATACAGGAAGACGACCTCTTACCTCGAGCAACCGAGCCGCCATTTTTGTCAGCACTTCATGCGAAGAACGACACAACATGCCCTTTTGGCTATAAACTTGGCGAGTCAACAGAAAACAACACAGCTCTACTTTTTTTCTCAGGTAAGGAAACAGTTCAAACTTTTAGCGATTCCATTGAAGCCATTACGCTGTTGTTTGCGAAATGAGTAAACTTGTGAATTGCCATGTTTGAAAATTCTGCAAAGATCTATTTTTAAACTTACGCGTGATTTGATCTGTCAATCAAATCCTACTTTTGAATGGTTTCCTTTCTGATTTTGTTGAGATCACTTCGTGTGTATATACTAAAACAATTATTCTTCTCAATCTCGGTGAATAGTGGCTTTGGAATATTTACCTCGCCGCTTTCGCGGCTCGGCAAATATTTTGCCACTATTCACCTCGATTTCAAAGAATAATTGTTAAGTATAGCAAAGGAGATGAAATTTGATCATAATTTCATTGACAAACTGCATAATCAGCGTCTAGAGATGATTTTTGCCATATTGATTGTGTTTATCAACAATTGTTGTACAGACTGGCTACATCTTAACCAACTTAGTTGATGATAAGACATAATTGCATGGAAGGCTTGAAACCGTACCAACCTCTTTTTGTACGACATGATGGTGGACGGAAGAGTAAAACCATCAGCGAGCCACCAAGCGCCAATAGAGCGGGAACTACAGAAAATACATGATGCACGTAGTCGCTTTCACTCAAACTGGACGTAGAGCTATAAAGTAAAATAATCGTAAATAACTAAAAGTCGTCCTCCTGGCATTTTTTCTTGCGCGCGTTTCGCTTGACGAACTAAGAATAAAAAGGGACAGCTTTTAGGCCTTTTAGTATACATATATGCCTCAGGAATGACAATGATGCATCGAGGTAGCGGGACATTTAATTTTAATCACCCGAATCACGCATTCTAGCCAACTATGGCAATCTGTGGCCTCTCCCTACATCAAACAGAGAAAACAGTAAAGATCTAGCCGAGAACAAACGTTCCTTGAAATCGGCAATTAATTAAATTAAATTTTTCACCCAACCACAAAAATATGGATTTTCCAAATTAAGGTAGGAGATCTACTTATAATCTCACCCGTTTTCTGGGTAAAACTCTTGTATGGCCATCACCAAACCACCACTGGATATTCTTGCTACAAAAATAATGATGGCGAATGCCGAACCACTAGTTTCCTGTAAAAGACAGCAGAACTGTTTCGCATACTTTAAAAAACGTGGATACATTTAACCTGCTGGTAGCTTTATATGTTGAAAGTTTAGGAGATGGCTGTGTTTATAAATAGCCGCGCCTGATCTCTTGATCTGATAGTTCAATCATAGTGGACTCTTTATCAGTTAATTGTGGCACTCTAATATAAAGTCTAAGTTAAAGGGAGATGTGTCCATTTTATCTGTCTTTCATGTGTATTCCGGTTAACCGGAAATCTATTTAGCTTTTCCCTTTATGTCTCGACGTGTTATTTAAGAAGGTGACTATATATATAGTTAGAAGAACTAAAAAAAATTTTTAAGTTTTATATAGTTTGATTTTAGCTACAAGGCCCTTACATTATACACTCGTTTGTAATCCAATCAGCTAGAGCGAAGTATTTTCATCAGTTTGTTAACCAGTCGGGGACACCTGTAGTGTCTCAGTTATTTTAACCACTCAATAGGCATATGATATTTAAGTTATTTTGACCAATAAGAGCACGTGTCGCCTGTCAGTTATTTCGACAACTTAAAATGGGCGTTGGTTTTCCAGTTATTTTGACCAATCAGAATTTCTTTAGTATCTCAGTTTTTTAAACAGTCAGAAGGCGGGTGGTATCTCAATTATCTTGCCCAAAGTGTATCAGTTAAATTTATAAAATCAAATAGCTTTGCCTTAAATTACGGTCATTAATCTGTTATTTACACAATGTTTCCGTAGGCGCACCTTGTCTGCTTTGACGAGTTCTGCGGCGAACGTCAGAGCCATGACGTACATGATGGACATACCGCTGCCTGTTAGTATTACGGGTGCATATGTGGACAGTTTCAACTCAGTGGTTTGGAAATAATAGTATACAGATGCACCAATCACGAGAAGTGAACCAATGAGGTAAGTTGCCTGAGGAAAGATATCAAATACACATCAAAGTCAGGAGAGAGGGTTTGCTCAGCGGGAGCCCCGATAAGAGCCGGTAAGGAGATCGTCTCGCATAGCAGTGCAAGTTGCAGATATTTTGTTACTCCCTTATTTTTAATTTATTATCAGTTGACTTATTCGACTTGTTACATGTATAGAAGAATTTAAATGAGGGAGAAGCCGCTTACCATGTTTCCCAGTTTGGAGTGAAGTTTATTTGAAATAGTGCTGCCTATTGCTCCGCTAACAAGAAGAACAAGGGGAAAATAGGCAATGGATTGCTGCAAAAGAATCGACAAAAAGCTCAAAGTAAAATGAAATGAGAAGAAAATTAACCCTAATTCACTGTCAAATTTAGCAAAAAATCAAATTCGACCAAATGTTCGAATTTCATTTTGTGAAATTTTGACAAAATTTAGTGTATTTTTATAGGATTTCGTCTGCAGACTCAAAAGTTAGAGTCACCCTACAAAACTCCATCATCCTGTCTGGCAGTGAAAGGGTTAATAACCCCTTTATGGATATTCGGTATGGATGCTATCACATGGAAATGTTTCTATGATAACATAAGAGGGAATGTTGTCTTCAAGCGCATTTCTGACTCCAATGGGCTTTACATGAATAAAAATGGAATAGTAAAAAGATCTCTAGTCCTCGCTGACAGTGATATAACAGACAGTTTTGTATATAACACCGTTAAAATACTTCCAAAAATAATGTTAAGAATAAAGGCAAATGAAAAAATTTCCGAAATAAAAATGTTTTAAGTTTTGCTCTAAATGTAGGCAAGCCTGCGATCATGCCCTCTCCCTTTATCTCGAGCCAAAGAAGCAAAGAAGCAAAAAAATAAATAAACAAAATAACGCCTGATCTCAGTTTACTTTAAATGCAGCAACGTTTTCTGCATCAATTTTGTCATACCGTTCTGTGACGGTTTTCCATAACTGTGGTGGAGAACGCCATCCTCCGTATATTAGTTTAGATTTTAAGGCTAGGGTGTATTATAGGAAATGGTGTGATGATCTTAGAGCCATTGATGGAAGATACTCCTTAACACATTGGCATAAAGGGTGCAAAATTATTCGTCTTACCTTCCCAAAGCCCAGTCTTTCTGTCAGGTACAACGGCAAATATGCATAAACCGCATCCTGCACAAGGCGAGAACACGTGACGATAACGGCAACCTAATGAATGAAATGAACTCGGTAAATTAATTTGTCAATGACTTTATTTTTTAGTACGATATTGTTTTAAACAGGGCTAATACCTTACAGCCCTCTTGGAGTCCAGAGTTACGAAATTCCAGCGCAGCGCTTTATTAATGTAATGTGATTGCATTTTTGACAAAAAAATGTATTTTGTTGTTTACCTGTTTGCGTGAACTGCATAAGGTTCTAAAGTGTCAATAGATACCCAACATTGTTAAACGGCACACTATCGGTATCTTTATTTGTTGGCAAAGGTTAGCCTTTCGGTATAGTTTCAGTTTACTCGGTAAATTTACAAATGATGTGATCCCCACACGTCAATCTTGCAGCTGCTTCAAAGGCAAGTCATTTCATAAGGGGATATACCGATAAGACTTAAATTAAAAAACAAAAAGGTCATTGGACACATTAAGAGATGCCAACCTTGTAAACACTAGGAGTCTTCAACCAATCCCTCGTCGTCTTTGGTTTCTTCTTTTCAGATCCTCCAGTAATCGCAGATTTACACGATTTATCATTGGATTCATCTCCCGTCTCTTTTCCCTCAGATCCGTTTTCTTCTAGCTCAGATAAGCTCAGTTTTCTCTGTGTCTCTTTGTCTGAAAATGCTGTCATCTCTGAATCAAGAGGATAAATTCCTGAATTACAGACTTCATTCCTTTCCGAAACAGAGAAACTCTTTTGCTCCTTGTTGTTTCTGTAAAAGCTGACATTTGTTTTTCGACAGGCTCAGTGGCGTCTTCTTCGTTTTTTGTTCTCATCTCCAGCCCACAGGTTTCATTTTGGTAACCAAGGTTGTGTATTCCAAGCTTACAGACTTCTTCTGGAGCCAAAGACATGCCTCTTCTCCGACGCCGGCTATATCCGCTGTCAGCACCATTTAAATCATATTCTCTTGTTTTCATATTATGATCTTCATTTCCCTCTATTATTTCTGTATTTTTCGCTCCGTTCCTGTCAGTAATATGAGCAAAGATTAACTCACTGGGAAAACTAAAAAATAAGGTGAAATAAAATACGCTCATACAAGACTGTTTCAGGTGCAAGATGGCGATGTAAAAAACTCTGAGAGGTGCAGTCGGTGATGAGGCTGTGGATGGAAACTGATTGGAAAGCCCTCAACCTTTCATAACAATTGCCACTTATGCACGTCACCTTAGGCTTTGTAATCACACTTGGTGCCTGGTTACCGTAGTTTCTGGGTATCAGCACAAAAGTGTGTTAATGCGCGCATATGCGGGTATTCATAGCCGTGGATTGCCACAGAAGTAACAGAAAACTTGTGCGCACAGGTCATTGTAATTGTGACCACTTCACCGCTGTAGCCAGTATGAGGCGAACCGAGGCACTCGCCTCGGTAAAATTTTACCAAATACTGTCGATTTTTATTTTTTTTATCAGACTGATAATATTAGAAGATTTCATACGGCTGATTTCGTACAACGGACCGTGTGTTCGCCTCGGTTGTAGTTTCTTCCTGGCTACGGCCCTGCACTTTGAAGCCTAAGAACAGGGTGTTGCTTTTGTACTCAGGAACCGTCACGTGGGTACTTGAAAAAAAGCATGGTGTTCACGTCAAGAAAAAAAGCTCACCATACAATACAATCTGTGTTTTTAGTCTGCTTGTTACTTTCCTCTTCAAGATCCACTTACCCTTCTTCGGCCGTAACGCCAGTCGCTTCTGGTTGCCTTTGACTCTCTTTATTAAGAAGCGCATCTACTAAGCGAAGGACGAGACTCACTTTGTGATCCTGGTCCAGTCTTGCTACGTGGGTTATCAGATCTACAGGAGAAATAACAATTATAGGACATTCGTACAATGGCGTCATTTCGCTTGAACTACCAGGACGCCTGAGGATTCTCATCTCTTGTCAATTATGCCTCAATGTTTTTTTTATCTCACTAGAATTACTTGATTTGCACTTTACGATGGTTAAAAAGAATTTCATCGTGCGACCGCTGACACGATTTTAATCACCGCTAAGTCGAGGTTTCCTTTTGAAATGACGTTTATTTACGCCAATAATAATTAAAGTTGATGATAAATCGATCGAACATCATAAATATTTACATTTAAAGTCAGAAACACTACCCGCTCATGGATGATGTAAAAAAAGTAAGGCAAATACCATTCTACATACCGCTTCCGGGCTTCTCTTGATTACTTGACACTCCTGATGTGACTTCAGAAATTTGATGAAGTTTGTCCTCTGAATCTTCGTGACTGTTTCCACCGCCATTTGAAAAGAGAGCTTCCACAAATCGTTGTACCAGACTTATATTTTTAGATGCTGCTTTAGTAGCTGTTGTGTTATCGACAACTTCCGTGTTTTCCAGCGAAGACATAAAAATGTCAACAAGGGAATGGACTATGGTCGAAGTTTTCCTCTTGGCATCTTAAAAAAATTTTTTTCAAAAAATTCAATTTTCTCTATACCTTATTAACAGGACCTGCAGTCTTTCGTCTAATTACTGATATTTAGTTCTTCGCGACAAAGATATCGTGTTTAACTACTGAATGCCTGTTAACTGCAAGAGATAAAAAGACATCCGCTCTCTTTCCTTTATCTGATTTTACCTTGCAATATTACCCGTGATGTTAAGGAAATATTTTTTTCAATATCTTTTTATTTTCAGGATCCCTCCAGATGAGGCGCCCATAATGGGAGCTATTCTTTCTTGGTTGACTTCATTTGACGTCTACTTCTTGTCGCAAGGAATTGATCGAGAAGGCAGGTTTACGGGAAGAGCGTTTTCACTGCTTTCACAGCATCTGCACGTGAGAAACTAAAGAGCCCAGACCCTTTCTCGGTTGTTACTTGTGACGCGTAACAATGAACATACAGTAAGCAAGTAAAGTAATTTACAAGCGTAGCTATATATTGTTTTAGAGTATGAAAACAATAGCCACACTTGTAAATTACACTTATAAAAGTATTTTAAAATTTGCCCTATTGATGTACAAGTTTTAGCTTCATCTTAGGTATCGTTACATTGACATGGTCTCCTTTTACTCGTTGCTCATGTCTCAACGTACACTGCGAGGCGAAAGTAAAACAGAAAGATTGGAACTAAAGGTAGAGTAATCCATTTCATTCAACTCACCATCAACTTGTTCGAAGACCATTGAATGAACAGACTGGCTAGCCTGAAATAATCCTTCACCGTTCTAGCCAAAGATAAAAACGATTTTTTCATGTCATAAAATTGCCATCACTGTGAAACTCTTCTTGAGACAATTCATGGTCGACGTGAAAAAAACTCTTAGATATTTATACTTGCCGACATGCAAGAGTAGGTATTTGATTAACTGGTAGAAACTTTAAGTTTATGAGGTACGGTGATATTTTCTAACAAAGAGAGATGGGCATCCTGGGGAGATGTGTCAAAGTGGACATTTTTTATCACCAAGTGCGACACGACTTGCGGCGAATTGCGACTTGTGATAGGACTCAGTTACAGGTAATATAAAGTGCGATGATTACTACAAATTGCTACAGCACTGGGTATAATGAGATACAACTGAGGGGTCCAGGTGAATGCAATCGGCGGACGAAAACGGCGGACTATGGATTAAGCTCTCATGAAAATAAATGTGAATCAAGAGAGATTATTCTCTCTTGTGTTGATACATACATATCCGGCAAACCTTGCAAGAACTTCAACGTCATAATTTAGCAGGAAAAGTCCATATAATACCGGGCTAAAGGTGATGTTATAAGGAAGTTTTCGCAACAACGATTTTCAGCGCAAATCAGCGTTGCAATGAAACAATGTTCCAATCATTCGAAACAATATCGTAAAAAGGTTACAAGTACTCTTTCTTGCGATAAAAATTGTGGTTGCGGATCGTCCATGGGCAGGGGCTAAGCATTCGATATCTTATGTTACTTCATACCACTGGATCCATGGGTTTGCTGATCTCTCTTAGGGGGCGTACGGCTAGTTCCTTTGTTCCAATATAAAAAATGACTGTAAAGACTATTCCTGTACCAGTGACAATCCATACAAGATGCTGCGTCGAAAGGGAAAGAAATAAAAACATTTGAAAATAACTTAAATAAAATTTTTTTAAACTTAAATATAGTTTTATTTCACTTTAAACTTTTGATACATACCTAAGAATTCTCTAGTAAAAAGGTTATAGCTTTTTTAAAAAAATGAATTACACCTGCTCCACTAGCTAGTTATCAAAGATAGGCACGTTTTACGTGCATGAGCTATTTTGAATGCTTCAATTCAGTGTCACAATATCGGCAATCTACTGTCTTAATCCTAAATTAAGGCTATGTTTTGTGCGAAATTGGGTATTGCTGTACATTAATGAAAACGAGACCCGCAGTGCATAGCTGATTTGATGCAATAAATTCACTTTTCTTTGTCTTTCCTTCAGACATCTGGTGCAAAATAAACAAATTGTTAAAGTACTCTGAATATCAACTCACCAAACGTTGCTTAGAGGTAAGACTCGAAGGATTCAAGGGTTCTTCATGGTTTCTTAAAATAATGAAGGTCGCCGAATACAGAATAGCTAAGATTTTCATCATTGTTGTAGATGGCCGCCGGCATCATCATTATTCACGAGGTTATCATTTGCGATTCTACTTTAATGAAACAGTCTTTAACTCTGACCACTTAATTCCAATAATGGTATGAGTTTTTGCTTCTTAAAAGAAAAGAGCCTTTGCTTAGGCACTATAGTTACAAAACTAAAGATGTCTTCATACGTTCAAGTTATTATTATTACTGTGAAAAGCCAGCATGAAATGTAGAATCACACAGTTTGCACGTGAAAGTGTCGGACTTTGCCCCTTTCGTGGTTCGTACGCGAATTATAAAAATAACTCATGCACACAATTTGCACGGGAAGATGTTGGACTTTGTTCCTTTTACAATTCGTACCTAAAACAACTCAAATTGTTTACAAGAAAATTTCCTAAAACGATTTAAAAAAATCACCTTGGCTTTACAATAAATGTATCTGCAATTAAATTACACTTCAAGCAACGTTAAGGTTGATAGCCTAACATTCATTTCGGCTTCCAAGAAAATTATCAAACTGCCGAAATATATTTCTTCTCATATCGTGTTATTCCACTCAATAAAACAATATCTAACAAGACGCTGTGGGAGCGTATATTTGGGCGTGGCTGAACTAACCGTATGTTTGAAGTTTGTTATGTGTATGAAGGATATGTGGGTAGTTCAGTGGTATTGTATATTTGAGGGGTTAGTTTAGATGTCTGAAGTTAAGTAGGCGTGGAGTTATATTGGAAGTTGATTGCTAAGATGGGTGTAGTTTGTGAGTGTAAATTGTGAGGTGGTTGCTGGGTTTCTACATGGGGTTGATTTTATTGGATGTTGGTAATAGAGTCAAACTCTGTTAATAGTGGCACTGAGGTGTTGATAGAAATTGTCTGTATTAAGTGACATGTTTTACAAACATACTGTTTTCCATCAAATGGAGACTGCACACTGAAAAAATTTTGACACGAATATATACTTTTGCAGAAATTTCAACTGATCTCTTATAAGGTAATCGATTACAAACACAACATATGTAACAGGGACCTTTTCATATTTTATTTTTATACTGTTCAATGCAAAAAACTAGACCCGATCTGCCTCTTTTCTTTTCTCCTTGTAACTAAATGTTTCTTTTTAAGAGGTTCCATCTCACAATACTCAAATGAACTATACCTGCGTTTCCTCGCAATCTTTTTCTTTCACTGCTTTCAATTTTGCATGAGCATAATATAAAGTGTATTTCATACTGTAGTCTTTGACAATTTTATTTACTTTGTGTAATTTTACAAATTTCTTCAATTAATGTCTGTACGCCTTTGATACTTTTAACAAGTCTTACTTCACCTAACTTTTATATCCCACAAGAAAAGATAAATCCTTTACTTTACTTCTTTGCTGAACTACACAGTTTATACAGTATGTTCCAATCCACGACATATTAAATCCTGTCACTTCATGATAATGTTTTGAAATGCACATCTTCAACACAAATTTGCTCTCAGCCAAATTGCAACATTTTTAGGTATTTTATTTATTTGCCACACGATTACAATAATTACAAAAAATAAAATAAATATTTTGCTTGGAATTCGAAAAAAGGCGACCGTTTTCGATGGTCCTTGGTCGGCGAATGTGGTCCTTGGTCAGCGTCTCAGGTAAGCAGCACGAAAAAAACGTAAAAATGTTATAGTTTCCACACTAAAACGTGATTTTCACAATATTTCATTTATACTTTTTTCTTTTCTCAATGCAATTAAGCTAAAGTTTTTTTCGGAAGATGTTGTGAGTATAACATAATCTGCTTTTCTTTCAAAGACTTCAGACAACAGTCTCCTCAAGTCTCCCTCACGAGCGTCGACGAGCGGTTTTCAGCGCGGTCGAAAAAACCAAAATATTACCAAAAACTCTGTATGTATTAGAGGTATTAAAAAAAGAGAACTTGTAGACATGTATAGGGACGATTTTCAAAACATTCTTAGAAAACAAAGGCCGTCGCTTTTTATTTTGGGAAGTTTTATTCAACCAAGGTCGTAGGTCGCGGACCAAGGACTCGCTAAGCGAAATTTGGTGATATTTTTCAAGAGTCGATAAAATAAAAAATTCGGAGTGTACAGCAATATTCTCCCAACAGCAGAAAAGAGTTGATCTGAAAACCTGTTCTGCAAAAAGGCACGTCTTCCCATTGCGTATTATTTATTCCTGGCTAAGTAAACATGACCATATAATCGGTGCCGCAAAAATCCAAACTTCAAGAAAGACAAATTAACTTACCTGTCAACAAACTTTAATTTCGCGTCTTCACCCACAGCAAGAAAGCCGAAACTTCGTCATATGAAAGAATGCTAATCAGTAAATCACGATATCTTTCATTATTCAATGTATTTTTTTTTTTCTCGACGAAACATTTTATCATTTTCGGAAAAGTCGCGGACCAAGGGCATCGCGGACTTGCGCGGACCAATGCAAGGACCTCATACTGTACGCAAACAACGCGCAATACAAAAGCAAGTACATTAACATTCACTCTGCTAATAAACACAACTGAAAGAATAAGAAGAATTGTTACCGCTATCACAGTAGCTCCCAAAGAAGCTTGAGTCCCTTTTGTTTTCAATTTTAAGCAATCTTCTTTTCCTTCATCGGGAGAGATTTTTATCACAGTCAACTCCTTGTGTTCCGCATTGTGAAAATCAAAATCACTATTGTCACACTGATTACCAGCAACACAAATCTTGCGGCTCTCAAACTTGATACACATTATTCTTTTCAAACTCTTATCGATTTTACACGTACATTCCTGACACTATGATTCTGATTTGTCATTACGTCTATGAGGTCCATTTCAGTTTTTCGTGGGAGCGTATTCTATTTTTAAATCTGCATGTGTCAATATGATGATGCGATGCAAATTCAAGTTCAAATTGGAGATAATAAAAGAGTTTTTTATGAATCCGCCAGTCGAGGATTTAAAAAACTACATTTTGCGTGAGATTCCGAAGACACGTTTTATAATCTTTGGTTTACTTTACGAAAACGATAAAGGAGAATATGTAGTATTAAATGACGTTCGCATGGCGGACATTCGCCTCGCTTCGCTTGTTTACTTGCTTGTTTACGTTAGCACGTATTGCGTGGCTATTGCACTTTTACGTCAAAACAAGCCGTTTCCCATTACTCTATTTGAGCCACGCCCAAATAATTAATGTCAACTAGCTTCTTCCAATTTTATTCCCTGACGCAACCGCCTGATTTCCATATGGTCGCTACGATCGCTAAGAAAAAAAAAAGTTCAGCGATCGCAGCGATCATATGGAAACCACTTTCCAGCGATCGCATCCACAACGATCACTGAGATAGAACTTTTTATATCTCAGCGATCGTTGTCGCTGCGATCGCTACGCGTCAATGGAAAGTGGTTTCCTTATGATCGCGGCGATCGCTGAAATTTTTTTTCTCAGCGATCGCAGTGATCACAGCGATCGTAGCGATCATATGGAAACCAGGCTTAAGTTACGCATCTTTACTAAATAAAATACGTTTCAATAACTATAATATAATACTTATTAAGCAGGAAGGATGTATCATGTTGTTCACTTATTCATGTTTTAATTGCAGGAACGAAAAAGGTCTGTTGAACTTTGTAAGCGAGGGAATAAAGCTTGTTTACAGGATTAACAATACTTGGTACAACGTCCGAAAAAAATAAGCTGCCTTTCAAATATCTAAAACCACAAATTGTAGGCCGCATACCTTCGAATTAAAGTCCGTATTTATCTAAATATCAATTATTGTTTCATTGGAAGAGCTTTGAAAATGTATGATCTTTTATACTCTATCTTGAAGCAGGTGAAACACAACTCGTAAATAAGTGCGTTGTTTTGAAGCAGCATCCACAGTAAGATATGAACCCTTAAACAGCTGCATCACTGTACACAGCGTTTGAATCATGATATTTAATGTAATGCTTCTAAACACCTGTAGCCGTAATAAAAGACGAAAAAATTGTGAAGAATCAAGATGGCGGTCTCAAAGTACCCTTGTTCGACCTTTAGCAATGTCATGTTTAAATAGATGCAGAGATCTTATTGGTTCCGGCCTAAAACCCCATTTACGTACACGCGCTAAAAAATCAGCACGGCACGCCAAATTTTTGGCACCGTGCGGACGATTTTAAGGTACGGCCCTCCCAATTTTCGACGTGTAAACGTATTGGTCCCAAATCTAATGTGGCACCAGTGCTCAAAATCTTAGGGGTGCCGAGACTACCTCCGGGAGGTAGTCTCGGCACGGGTAAACGAGGCACGGTGCCAAAAGTTTGACGTGCCGGGCTGATTTTTTAGCACGTGTAAATGGGGTTTAAGTATCAGCTCATGGTACCTTCAACCTCATTGGCTCTTGCAACAAACATCCGAAAATACAAAGCCACAAAGCTACATACGCTCACATCACTGACATATAAGCTATTTTTTCAAAACATGCGTTTAGTTGGGTGCGGGAGCAATATGGTATTATGAATTCAAACTCATCATCATCATCATCATCATCATCATTAATCCAATCAGTTAGATTGCTTTGTTCATTAATGCAATTTCCATATCGTCACTTTATTTCGGTACTTACCGCAAACTGTGTTACACTTTCCGGCCCCAGATCGTCTCCGCCATCCTGACCAAGCAGTCCCCAGGCAACCACATAAACGTATATTGCACTAACGAAACTAAGGACTGTCCTATATCAGAAAAAAAGAGAAAAAAAAGGGTCGACTCTTACGGCATAAATTCGGCATGAGGGTATCTTTATTCCTATATACCACGTCTTGAACTGAACTTAATCGATCTTAATCACTGACGGTATTGTAGCCTGTCAAATCAGGTTCCTGCATTTGAGATTCTAAGCGAAAAATAATAAAAAAAGGTTTGAAAAATAAAAAAAGCAGAGGCAAAAAACGTGCACCCTTCAGCTTTAGCTGCGTTAATTATCAATATACACTCATAACCACTGGTGAGATCACATTCAGTCAGAGAACAGAATCCAAAAAACCAGAATCAAGAAATTGTGAAGAAACAAAATAGTGTTATTGCTGTAACCTTATAGCAGTTAACGCTGCGCCTTCTTGCACTGTCCCAGCTGCAGTGAAGGTGATGGAAAGATGATTGATCTCCAGAATGTTGTATGCCGGACTTACAATAACCATGATGCAATAATAGTAAAAAGGTTGCAACCAACTGACACCCTGATAATCGTTGCATACCAAGCACCGATTGAACAGAAGAGGAAGTCCACCGGCCATCATAACCGTTCCCACTAAGTGCCACGACTTCCTTCGACCCAGCTTTTTGGAAATAAATGGAATTTGAACACGGTCGCCCAAGAAACCAGTTATTGGAGAGGTAAAGGCGTCAGTTATTTGTCCAATAAGCAAAGCCAATCCAACTTGGGATGCCGATAAACCAATCACTCGCATCAAAAATATGATGGCGGAAAAGAAATGTGATTGCCCGCGTTTTCTATCTTTTCCAACGAACTCTAAATACATTTGGTCGGAAAACTTCGTTGAGAACGTTCTCGGAAATTTCGAAGCAGTATTTTTTGACCGTCTTTGAGAGAAATCTGGAAAAACCTTTATAAAAAGTGTTTCAGAAATTTCTGGAGCACATTTTGTGACCGTCTTCAGAAGAAATCTGGGACAATATAGAAACTGTTTCGGAAATTTCTGAGGCAACATTTTGTGACCCTCTATAAATAAGTTCTGCATGAAACCATTAATAAAAAGTGTTTTGGAAGTTTCCGAAACACATTTGGTGAGCCGTATCTCTTCAGTTTTTTTGAGACTTATAGTGTTTCGGAAATTTCCGAAAAAACATATCTGGGCTACCTGCGTCTATACAACGGAATTTCGAGACACTGCTCTAATAAAATTTGCTTCGGAAATTTCTAACACATTATTTGTAAAGGAATCGATTTCTAAAGACATAAGAGTCTTGAGAATTCTTTATCTTAGCATTTTTTAAAAACTACTGAGGAATTTTCAGGGTTAAGTTAAAAAAAGAGTCCTCGAAGGTTATTTCAGCCGAAGGGAGAGTTTACCCGTCAGAAATGACACTTAAGTGATTAAATTTCAGACGAGATTTTCATTTTCGGCACAAATTTAAAAGAAGTCTTAATTTTCAGCTGAATTCTTTTCGTTTTAGAATATCTTAGTTAACTTTAGAACGTGTTAAAAGCGCTGTTTGATGTTTAACTTCGTTTTTTGTTGGTTCTCCATCGCTTTTCAACTGTAAGATATCAACATATAAATGAATTTTCTTCCAGTACATAAGAGTGCCAAAAGGGGTAACTGACTGTGTCACCTGAGGACTACTGCCTGCGATAGATGGTGTTTAACCGAAACCAAACAGAGGACAAATAGATATGAATATGGAGTTCATCATGTTCAGGCGGAAGGTGAGCAAGTTCAATTTCAATTCAATTCAATTCTTTATTTCACACTATATAAGATATTCATACAAGTTTACGTAGGTAGGAAAATAAAATGGCTGATAAATAAAAAGCATTAAGTTCATTTGTGTACAGTGTCCAAAGAAGCAAGAGTTTTCTTGTTGGACACCGTCATGTTCAGATAATCGGCAGCAGTAAATTAAAGAGAGGAAATAAAATCTCAGGTAATATCAGTGATAGAACATATAAGCAAGGTCAGATTTGGTTGGTTAGAAGATAGCTAGGACTTCCATTCTTTCTAAAACTTATGAAATGGCAGACACTTGAAACTAGGCGGTACAGTCTCCCAGATTTTTGGAGCGGAGAATTTAAAGGACGTCTTACCTAAGTTGGTGGATACTCTTGGCCTAGACTTACTCTTGGCAAGGGTAATGATCGATTTTAATATATAACACTTTCTATGCAGGCTGAACTTATTCAGCCGCCAAAGTATTCAATGCAAAAATCGACCTTAAAAATGCCCAGAAAATGAGGACTGAGTTAATTTAACAAAGAAATCCTGCCTGGATAGTAGGCAGCAAGCATTTTGGGGGTCGTATTTTCGGGTCAGTCTGCATTAGATTTTTATAAAACTTAACATTTCACTAAATGAAGTTTGATAAATCGACCTATGAAGAAGTGGTTTCGTATCAGTGCCGAAAAATATTAAAATTGCAATTATTCTCTGTGACTTCGGTACACAAATGTAAACTGGAATGATGGTGTAGTAGGAAACTTGGGGGAACAGTAATCCTCTACAATGAACTCAAACTCTTTGTCTCTTTAAACGGTTTTAATGTGGATAACTTGTTGCTCAACTTTTCACAATCAAGGCTAGCAGTATCTCTCTGACAAGACCTAGTTACAGCTCCTTTTATTCCTGACTGAATCTGAAGGCTGCCAATCTTACTCAAACTTAAAATAATCTTACATCAGTAAAAATTCGATTGGCTATAAGAATTATTAACATATTTTCCTTCGAGGTTGTGTCGTAATAGGAAAATCAGTTAAAACTCCAAAATTCACTTTTGTCCAACAATTGTCCAGTCAAAACAAAACAGTCAGAGAGACACAAAAATTACAAGGAATGTCTACATGAATGAAAATCACATATGTACAATATCGTTACTCTAAAATGTACAATTTGTCAATTCGCGTACAGTGCTTAAGTTGTCGTTTAAAAGCTTCTTGTTGGAATATCGTACAATGGTAATTAGTCCCGCCTTTTTCCATATATTAACTAAAAGATTGTTTACAATCCCTAATCAAAAATCAATTAGCAAGATATTTACATTGCGAAAGCCTTTAAACAAAGATATCACTCGTTACAACTTTTAGCAAGTAAATTGAACTAGGCAGTAACAAAAGCTTGTTTATCACAACGAGTTAACTAAGATAGTCTGTTGGGCAAGGTTTTCTTTTGGAAGCGCACTGAAGTTTCGATCAAACCACTAAATACGCGAAAGATAGTAAAAATAGGAATGTCCAGGAAAAGACAACTTGGTAAGGTCAAGCTTCTGAAGATTTAGGAAAAATCAATTAAGCCAATTAATGTAAGATAACAAACAAATGTCGTTAAATTTACCAGAACTAATTAGATTAAGAACCTCTGTGTGGGTTCAGTTTAAACAAAAAGCGTCATTTCTTAATTGAATAGTGTGGCACGTGTGCAAAGAAAACCGACGTCCAAAAGAGCATCTTTACAGAGAAAGGCCAAACCTTATTAACGAAAACCAAATAGCTTTTGTAAGCCCAGTACATTCTAGTAGAACGTATTTATATAACAATTCAAAACACTCTACTTTATAGTGATAATAATAATTAAAATATTATAAAATAGCAATGCTTGATGATTCATTAACGTTCCTTATTCGATAAAGGTATTTTCATTTTGGTATTAACTTATACCCAAAAATATCGTTTTACAATGGTATTATATGTGCTCCAAGTCTTGGGTTAGCATTTTAATGAACTCGAGAAACAGAGCTACGCATTTTGCACTTTTTACAATAGTTTCTGAGTTAAATATTAGATTTTTTGCCACCAACAAACAATTGGTGTTACCATGACAAGAACAAAGTAGCAACCAGAACAAAGTGCCTGTTTAGACATCCCCCAACAATATCTAATTGAACAACAATTTTAAATTTGATATTTTGAAAACCTTTTCGGACCCCTCCGGACGTTATATTGTATGCGATATTAAAACTGACGAAAAACTTTTCACCCTGGCAAACATTTACGCTCCTAATGAAGACGACCCGTCCTTTTTTAAACAAGTTTTTGATCACTTACACGATTTTGCGTGCGAAGAAATAATTTTGGGAGGTGATTTCAATCTCGTGTTGGATGTTAAGGAGGATAAGAAGGGCGGCCTTCCCAGAACCTACCAAAATGCTTTGAAAATAATCAATCAAAATTGCGAAGAACTTAACTTAACTGATATATGGAGAACGCTGAACGCTGATAAACACAGATGTACATGGCGCCGGAAGAAGCCAGAAATTCAATGCAGACTTGATTTCTTTTTAATAAGCTCAGATTTAATCTGTGATACCAACCTGGCAGACATTGTGCCCGGGTACAAAACTGATCATTCAATGATATTGCTTAAAATAGCCTTACACTACAACCCAAGAGGAAGAGGCTTTTGGAAGCTAAACACCTCGCTCTTGAAAGAGGAGGAATATTTGAACTTAATCAAAGCAACTATTTACCAAACAAAAAGAGAATACCAGTCTGACAACTCGGTTAATCCGGCCCTGCTCTGGGATATGATCAAAATGAAAGTAAGAGAAAAATCGATTGCATATGCAGCAGCTAAAAACTACAAAACTAAGTCCCGCGAGGATATCCTTTACAAAGAAATATCAAGTTTGGAGAAAGAATTGGATGAAAACACTGCCCTAAGCGACACACAAAAATCGCTGCTACAGTCAAAACTTGACAATCTTAGAAGTGAGATGGAAGTAATTATTGAGTATCGTACAAGGGGTGCCATATTACAGTCGAGAACCCGGTGGCATAATGAAGGAGAAAAAAACACAAAATACTTTCTAAGTCTAGAAAAACGACACTACAGACAGGGAACAATTAGTCGCTTAAAGAAAAGTGAAAACGACTTTGCAACCACAGATAAGGAAATCCTTCAGGAATGCGAGTCTTTCTTTAAGGATCTTTATTCTTCTAAGTTGAAAACTGACTCGATTCTTCCAGAAACTGACTTCTTTTTCTCAGAGAACTCCGACACCGTTTTAAGCAACGAAGAACGCGATTCCATTGAAGGTTATTTAACTGAATTGGAATGTCTCAATGCTTTGAAAGATATGGAACCAGACAAAAGCCCGGGAACAGATGGCTTGCCTTCTGAATTTTACCAATTTTTTTGTA
>CALNXK010000010.1:2017500-2097500 GCA_942486035.1 Porites lobata | reverse complement strand
TTTGCTATATTTTTTCAATATTTCTGTGACGTTCTTGCAGTGTTGACTGCAGAAGTGGTTGCTATCTGATCATTAAAAAACATATTTGGTAAAGATTTTGGGGAAGAATCCACTGCCAATTTCGCTCAGTCTACATGCTACTTTTTGAAAATAATTAAATTTGTCCCTTTCCTAAAAAGTTAGCCAGCCACAATTCCATGCAAAAGAAAGAAGATAAAGTGGACAACAAAACCACCAATAAAGAAGGAAAAAAACCAAAAAAAGAGGGCGAGAGAGAACGTGAAAAACAAAAAAAGCTGTTTTATTACGTCAGATTTGTCGGAAAATATGCCAAAACTCGTTTTTAGCCATTCTTTTGCTAATTAGCCGAAGAATAGTCTAAAGAAGAGGAATTGGTAAAAAATGCGATTTTTTGCTACTCGCCGGCCGTCACCAAAGGGTTAAATGTTCCTAAAAGGTACAAGGGGTTTGTTCCCTTTTACTTTAGGCTAAATGAGAACACGATTGATAAAACCAAAAAACTTTTTTTCATTTTCCATTATAACTGTGAAGTGTTACTCGGCTCTTTGAATAAGAGCAAGGAAGCTAACTGGGATAAATTAAATAATATCATTTCTCTTCATTATCAAATGTTTTGTTATTACTGTGTTATAATCTAACTACCATAAATTAACTGTATTCGATATTTGACTTGCCCACTCTCTTAAACTGTTTGCACAATGCCACACTCTTCAGGATCTCGCTTCTCGAAGGGTTACCGATTCTTAAAACCCTAAACACACGCTAGTCTTAAAAATCGAAATTCCACTTTCATCATCGTTGATGTGTAATATGTAGGTTTAGCCAGGGCTAAAAGCGGAGCTCTCTATAATATTTATAGTTTGCTCAAACAAAATTTGAAATCGTGTTTATGTAATGCTAAGTGGCGAAAGCAACGCCAGAGAACGGTGAAAAACAACAATAGGTCTAATTACCAAAAAAAGCAACTTTAGACGTGCAGCACACTTTTTTGTACATTTCTTTGCCGTTATTTTGCACGACTACAACGTGAAACTTCCAGCAGAAACTTCTTAGTTACACGTTTTATGGAGGAAATGTCGTACGTGTTCTCGTTCATTTCAGTTTTTTCGCTGCCGCTCATTTTCACATTGCATTTGTGGCTCTCATTTTGTTACCGCCGCTACAAAAATTTCATGTTGTTTTTCCGACAAAATATCTCCGTTGGTTTTTATCTCTCGCTCTAGATCTCTGTCGCTCTTTTTCTCGTCGAGCTTCGCTGGCCTGCCGCCTACTTTCTTTTTTTCTCGGTCTTTCTCTTGTTCTATATTCCAAATTTGTGGACATGATTATTAATCTAATCTTAATACTTTAGAAAACACGGATACAGAGACAATTTCCGCTTTCCGTTTTCGTCTTCATTGACTTCTTAGTTGTCTCTGCTTCACAAGACGCGGGTACAAACTATGCGACTTCCCGTCAAAATAACCTCGAGTTGCATTTGGGTTGCCATCCCTGTTGATTGAGTTATTTTACATGCCTGTGGTGCGGACGGACGGTCGGGCGGTCGGTCGGTGTCAGTCACGTGATTACCAAATTTTCTCGGATGGGTAGTTTACCACATTTTCTTACCCATGGTGCTCCGCATCGCACGCTTCTCCGCTAAAATGTAAGGGACTCTATTGGAAACACCTATTTAATTATTCCTGAAAACCCGGCATGAAAATCGTACGAGTCAGTATTGATACATTAAAATTCCAGAAGCGCCCGTCCACCAGTCACAGTAAGAAAATTTTAAAAAAGAGGTTAGTTTTAAACTAGCAACATGAGTAAACAATTTTACATCGAACTGTATGGGACGTGCCGTCCGCCAGTTCGAAAAGGAAATTAGTTTTAGACTAGGAACAGGAGTAGAATATCTCACATGAAACTGTATGGGACGCGCCGTCCGCCAGTTCGAAAAAAGAAGTTAGCTTTACACTAGGAACAGGAGAAGAATACATCACATCGAACTGTACGGGACGCGCCGTCCGCCAGTTCGAAAAAGAAATTAGTTTTACACTAGGAACCGGAGAAGAATATATTACATCGAACTGTATGGGACGCACCGTCTGCCAGTTCGAAAAAGAAGTTAGTTTTAAATTACGAAAGGGAGAAGTACTTTCTAATTGACAGTTTTAAAAAAGCTTGTGATCGCCTCGCGCTTCAAAAAATGGCCACAGCCGTCTCTGTTGAGTCTCGCGCCCAAAATCAAGCTCCAAAGTAACATTACTAAAGTGATTCAAATAATTTGTTAAAGTCATGTTCAAAAAATCAGTTAAAATTTAAGAATCTGACTCACCAATGTAGCCCTCTGTGTGCAACGTGACTGAACTGACCTTAGAAGGATGGTCTTTTGAATTAAGTGAAAATGACGCGAGTTTCGGCTTTTTTAAGACTATTTATGTCTCACCTATTATCATATGAAAAACAGAGTTTTTGAATTTGGAGTGAGAGGTTGGTCAATTATACTAGCGTTAATCTAGGGTCCACATCCTGTTAACGTGATCGTCACTCAAAAAGTCTTTGCTTAAGCTCCTTGAAATCGGGTTTACCGCGGTCCTTCTCAACTAAGGCTGGTCTCACTTATAGTAAAGTTGGCATTCAACAGACATCTGTATGGTACTCGTTTCAAAACTGTAAGCTGAACTTCTGAATAATGAGATCTGCATGAGGCTGAAGACGTAGAAAATTGACTGATTTTAAAGGGGACAAACGTTTAAGGGAGAGGTGGACAGAAATTCCTAAGTTTACATGCATCTCATATTTGTTAATATTTTTTAAGGAAGTTTTCATCGTAATTTTTGGGGTACTTCATATAATCAAACAGTCATAGCTCACCAATAAATCAGTTTCTTCAGGCAAACTAGGAAAACCAACAGGCTCACACTGCTGGTAGGTTAGTCTTTTGAATAAAGTCGAAACGGGAACGCTTTTGTACGTTTTTTTAATTATTATTTTCAATTATTATTTATAGACTACATTTGTCTTTTGTATTGTCTCATGAAAGACATTGTGCTTTAATTTGGAGTCAAAGGTTGGTTAACTTTACTGCAATCTAACTGTTTTCACTTAATACATACATATATATATATATATAAAATGAAATGACGAAATTCAAATTGATGGTAAAAGACGTCCTTTTCTAATTTCCCAGCCTATTACTAGTTACTAAGCTTTTAAAATGAGATTAAGATTAAGATTTGTGTTGTTTCTGACGTGGTTTTTTTATTATCAATAGGCTATTTGTACGAGGAAAACATTTTACTACAATCAGAATTCTCAAGGGTTCGCTTTCTTGTGCAAATTAGGGATTTTGTCATTCAAACCTAATCGCTGGGATTACAAAATTTTGATATGAAAAGAAAAACTAAAAGGATTCTGGTAGTAGCAGTAAATTGACACCATCGTGCAAATGGCCTATTATTAATCAACATCAACGTTGAGTAGCAATCGTAGTTTAGTTTAGTCCAGTATCATTTATCGCGGTTTACACGGCCCTTTCTCGAGATTATTCTTGAGATGCAGTTATAGTTTCGGAAATTGATTTTTCTTAATTTGAAGTCAAGGTCTGGTGGACGTTAGTGCACGTAGTTCTGCACGAGTAATTATTAAATGCAGATCACGTTTTCATAGTATAAAATCTTCTGATGTGAGCACCAGTCAGTCACTTTGTGTGTTTAATTTCCATACAGAGCTGTTGAGAAACCATCACTTCGCAATCCAATTACGGTTGGCAGTGTAACATTAATTTGCTATATTTTTTTCAATATTTCTGTGACGTTCTTGTAGTTTTGGTGCCGTTGACTGCAGAAGTGATTACTATCTGATCATTAAAAAACATTTTTGGTAACATTTTGGGGAAGAATCCATTGCCAATCTCGCTCAGTCTACATACTACTCTTTGAAAATTAAATTTGTCCCTTTCCTAAAAAGTTAGCCAGCCACAATTCCATGCAAAAGAAAGACGATAAAGTAGGCAACAAAACCACCAATAAAGAAGGAAAAAAGCAAAAAAAGAGAGCGAGAGAGAAAGATCGAAATAGACTCGCGCATGCGTGAAAAACAAAAAAAAGCTGTTTAATTACGTCAGATTAGTCGGAAAATATGCCTTTTTTCTGACAAAACTCGTTCTTAGCCATTCTTATGCTACTTAGCCGAAGAATAGTCTAAAGAAGAGGAATTGGTGAAAAATGCGGTTTTGCGCTACTCGCCGGTCGTCACCAAAGGGTTAAATGTTCCTAAAAGGTACAAGGGGTTTGTTCCTTTTTGCTTTAGGCTAAATGAGAACACGATTGATAAAACCAAAAAACCTGAAGTTGAGGACCACAACTTTATAACTGTGAAGTGTTACTCGGCTTTTTGAATAATGAAGTCACGTCCACTCCACTCCAATCCACTACACAAGTTTCTGGGAACAGGGAATGCAACGGTGTAATTGAAATCAATAACTAAAGGAAAGACATTTACACTAGATCTTCCTTAAGCAACTGATAGAATTAAGAAGGCAAAGGCAAACTGTAAACTGTTTTGGGGAGCAAATTCAGTTACTATTTATTCTCTTAAGTTCGGGATGCGTGGGTAGAGAACGATCAGGAGCATAGACTAAAGAAGACTTCCTTGCCAACCTCATTTCTTCCTTATTACGCAATTTTAACTGAAAATATATATTCCCAATTAGAAATTATTGGAAAAGCTTTCAACTGCATGATATGTGTGTACCGACGATCTCTTCTTGAGGAACAAGACGGAAGTCGGAGGAATAAAATCACCAGCGAGCCAGCGAGTGTTAGAAGAGCAGGAATCATAGAAAGCACATGCCGTACGTAGTCACTTTCACTCAAATTGGATTGACAGCTACATAATAATAACAAAAATAAAATAGAACGATCATAAATGACATGACAATTAATAGGTGGGGAGGGGGTTGGTAGGTTTTGGAATTGCTCAATAACCCGGATGTCACTTCTAACGGTATTTCTAAGACTTGGATAAAAAAAGATGTCGAACAACAACTCTACCTCTAAACATGCTTCCCCGTAACCTGCGAATACAGCCGTTTCTCCTCACCCCTTGCCGACAGGAACGTTTCGCAGAAGAGGAACGACGAGAGATGGCTGTGTAGTGAACAGGCTACATGTTTCCAGTCCAGAAAAATAAAAGACTGTTCACTAAGCCCCAGTCTTCACTAATCTTACCCGTTTTCTGGGTACAACTCTTGAATTGTAAAGCCATCACACAAACCCCCGCTGGATATTATTGCAATAAAAACAATGATGGCGAATGCCGCTCCACTTGTTTCCTATAGATGACCAACATCAGAAGGTGCTTTGCTACCTCTGGTATTTTTTACCAATAAGAACGCCTAAAGTATCTCAGTTAGTATAAATGACCTTTTTTCTCACGTCACGGTTACCATTCTGTTCATAATGTTTCTGTAGGCGCACCTTGTCTGCTTCGACGAGTTCTGTGGCGAACGTCAGAGCCATGACTTACATGATGGACATGCAGCTGCCCGCAGGATCACCGGCGCATATTTGGTCCGTTTCAACTCTGTGTTTTGGAAGCAATAGTACACAGATGCACCAATAGACGAGAAGAGAACCGACGAGGCCTAGGTAAGTTCCCGGAGGAAAAATATTCAATGCAATTCAATTCAATCGACTCCTTTGAGAATAAAAGAGTTAGAAGCGGGCTTAAATCGATTGGAACATAAATCAGTTGTCTGTGGTCACTTCGTTAGTATACAGCTGTTCGTTTTGTCACCACTTCGCATTGAGATCATGTTTGCGTGACTACACAATAAACCAGAAGATCTATTAGGTCGTCGCCGCTGGATTAGATGGGAATGGGTTCGGTACAGGCCCCTATAGTTCAACTTCTTAGACATGCATGCTCATACCACTTAACTGGAAATCTTAGTTGGTAGTCAGTCGTCACTTCTTTCCTCATCTTATTTGCCGCCGACGGTAAAACAAACTATTGATATTTTTTTACCAGTTGACTTCTTACATGGAAAATATACACATGTCGCCCGTCTGAATTTTAAATTAGGGACCTTAAGCAAGGACGACGACGACGGCCCTGAAAACGTCGGTAAAAAAATTTGCGTTCTCTCAAACTTGATCTGTCTATTTGGACCAGCCCAATATGTCAACTGCAGGCGACTTTTCTGGAGTTAAATTCTTAAGGATTATATTCAGGTTAAAAAAGATGAAGGAAAATTCGTCGTCGTATGTCCACGTCCTCCATAAAACGTCAAAATAGGAGGTTTCACGTCGTAGTCGTGCAGTGGACGTCAAAGAAATGTACCAAAAAGCGTGACGAACGTGCGGAGCTGTTGTTTTGATCATTGAACCTATTGCTTTTTGAAGCCGTCGTTGTGGTCGTCGTCGTAGTTGCTTAAGCTCCCTAATGCCTCGAGTCGGTGTTTACTGAATGCTTGTCGCTTATTGTCGGCTTTGCCGTCACTGTCACAATTCGGCCCAAGGAGGTTGTCTCTTGTCGCATTTCATTTTACGCGCTGTCGCTACTTTTTGGCCCACGTCGCTTGTCGGAATTTAGCCTGGCAGGGCCTCATATAGGCACTCATCGTTAAAAATGTCAAGTACAGATTTCACCTAGTAGCTATGAACTTTTACATTCATAGTTTTGGTGAATAAACCAATCACTTGCATCAGAAATATGATTTAAAAAGAAGAGGCGGTCTGGCGGAAAATTTGTTTGAAAATGTTTCCGAGGCCACAGGAAAGGCACCGCACTACTTGATGCTTAATTTCAATTTTTGTTAGCCTTCCATCGCCGAATTCCGCTGTTACAAAATAACAAATCAGAATCAAATTAAGAGTTCTTTTAACTTACAATTACAGTGAACCTTATCTATTAAGTGGACACCAGCTGTTAAAGGTCTTACGTGGACAGTAGTTGAAGTCGCCAGCCAAATTTACTGCTATTATTCACTGACTGATGAAACGTCAGTCTAAAAGTAAGTGGCTGAAACGCTCATTTGTATCGTTACAAACCTGTATATGAAATGGACATCTGCAACATATAATAAGATAGATACTTAGGATTCCATTTCCCACTGTTCTCAACAAGCCAGGCAAGGGAAACGCTCATCAAAGATTGCTAACCGCAAATTTGTCAATTTTAACAATAAGAACGTGATTTTACAAACGATGTTCTTGTAAGTACCAACATTTGTTGAATATATACACAAGAACTTTCATTGTATAATTATCCCATTTCATCATTTGTTTGAGTAGAGCCTTTTTAAATCATTTGATTTTTTACTTTTGAGGTGTAAACCGGAGTTAATTTGTCATTCTTGTTTTACTAATATTGAAATTGAGGCAGATGTATACTTTAATATATTGTCATAGTCTCTGGGAAAATCTTTTATTAATAATCAGCACTTCAGGAAAATATCATGTTATCAAATGCGGGCAAAATGCGAGCACCAGAGCAGCACTCATTGTAATGAGATTCAGTACATTCAATGCATGGGGTTCTCTGATTTTTTTAATTCTGAATTGTTCAACTGAATTATTTGGTTCGCCATGCAGTTAAGATGAGTTCTGCTTCACAAAATCTGACAAGAGAACTTCATTCGACAATGTGCTCTGTATAAAGAATTACAGAGCTTAGTATTCGGAATCGCTGCCAGCAGATGATGATTTACTGACTTAAATGACGATTTACTGACTTTTAAGCGACTGCATTCTGGTGACGTAAATGATATAATTAAAATTATACCATTTACGTCACCAGAATGATCAGTCGCAAATATCAGTGAAAACAGACACGTATGGAAGAGGAAATTAAATCGATGGAAGTCGTGTTTTTCAATAAAGGAATATTTTAAACGGTTTTTATAATATTTGTGACAAACCAAGGTGACAGTAAGCTACTAAGAGGCTACTGACGGGAAACTTTCGAACGTTCTAGCTTATGTTATCAGATGGGCCTGATAGACTTGATAACATTCTGTAAATATACAAAAGGCAAGCGCTCAACAACAACCAACTTCAGCGTTAAGTTTCATTGACTTTTTTTTGTATATTTATTACAAATTTTAGGATCGTAGCTTTACTCCGTATAAACACTGTAATATCACTGAGCCTGGGTTACCTGTGGTAAACTCAACGGTGACCAACTAGTACTATTTAAAATTACTGGGTCCCATGTAACAATAGGCCACTTTCACGATGATGTCATTTGGCTACAACTATCAGAATTCATTTTGTTTTAATTTGCTTTTCGATTTAAAGGTGAGTTAACATACAGTAGCCCTAATTTACATGAGACTAAACAAGACTGAAGTATCGATTCTGGACGCAACCTCGTCCCCAGGGCGCTTTTCTCTGGCTTTGGGGGTGGGGCGCCCGACCGCCAAAGCCAGGAAAAAGCGCCCTGGAAACGAGGTTGTTCTGGCCGGGTAGTTGTAGCAAAATGACGTCATTTTGCAAGCAGTCCTACACGTTGTCTGACTTCAGCATTAAACACTGCAACTCCTGATCCATGTAGTAGAGTCCTTTAGTTACTACTCAGTGATCTCACTCCTTCAATTAGTCGATCAGTTATTTTCGTCTTGGTAAGTAAATCTATCAAAAATTAAGATATGACTAATTAGATTTAAAAAAATGAAAAAAATTGATTTAAACAGGACAAATGGGAATCACCTACCCTTAGCATTATGGGAATGTTTTCATGTATTTCAAAGTCGGTGGGGCAGTGCAAAACTAACTGCTGATTTTAATTATCAACTACAACAAATTAGCATTCCGGCAAAGGGCAAACATTAATTTTTGACACGTGACCAAGTTTTCCTAATTACTTTGAGTCTTGAAACAGTTATTATAACTACGCAAAAATAAGTATAGCTATATGTCAGTTTAATCTACAACTGAGAATCATGATTAAAACATTGTCAAATTGAATCTCTCTTTTGCCCTGTGCCACAAACGATATTCTAAATCTCTAAATTTAGAGTTCTGTAGTTCTTTCAGTCAATCTTGAGCATGCATACTAGGAACTTTAACCTAGACTTATTTGCTTTTGTTTTTAACTCTTGCTCTAAGGATGTTGGTTGTTACTGCTTATTTGATCTTAAACAGTCAGTCTTTTTGCTTAATTTGTCCGCCTTTTTCTTTATTCTATTTCATTTCTTTTCATTTCTTTTTTTTCAGTAGGGAGCATACTGCAACCACGTCAATTTTAAAAAGTTCATCCTTAGTGCTTTTTCAAACTTCAGTCTGGATGATTAATATTCCCCCGGGTTTAATTTGTCAGCATGCATGTTGACAAATTCGTTTGTGGTAGAGTTTGTAGGGATCTTATCTTTCGAAGTTCAGAGAGAGGAAAGGAAAATCGTCGTGTCGTGTTTTTCCACGAGACGTGGGAGCCTGCGTGAGTTTTTTTTCATTTCGTAGCCATGCAGTGGCGGTAAAGAATTGCACTAAAAAGTAGGAGACATGTGCACAGTTGTGTACGTGCACAAGGTCTCTAGTCTGCCACTACTAATGCTGTTATTATATTAACCTTTGTCTGAATTCAGTCTTTCTAAGAAATTGGCAGGCCGGAGGCGAATTCATTTATTGTGCTTGAGCGTCCAACTTGAACGCCTTTATATAATACTATATCAATAATAACGTGCTAATTATCGAGTTATTGGACTGCCATGCACCTTGAAATGCTAAAGTGTTTTTCAACTGAGATGAATTCCCCAATCATTGCCCTAGTAAGTCAGTTCTAACCAATTTCGCCCCGATGGAATATACACTTTCCCAATGGACTGAGATCCTATAGCAGGAAGCTGACTTAATCGCACTGCCATGCACTCCCTTTTGGTCCGACCTACTTTTTTTTTCTTTTAACCATTGGAAATTCAATTTTGATCTTGGTGCGAGGCAGCAACCATTCAGCAATCATTCAGCCGCTCCTCTGTCTTCAGTGGTAATACTTTGAATTTTTATAAATACTAAATTATTATTCAATTATAAACCTTCTTCTGGTTTTATTTCTAAGAAACCGAACAGCCAGGGGCAAATTCATGTTGTGTTTTTTTAAGCTGGTAATTACTTCTAGAAGCCGGCTCAGAAACGAAGTCAATTAATTGCTATTAGCCACGAAGCTTGCAAGGAATTTTTTTGTCTTTTTAAAATTTTTCAAATATTCCTTACGAACTGAAACAAAAAGTTGGGCATCAATGTAGCTGAATGACAAGTTGAGCTCTGCGCGAGAAGAAAATTACCCTCTACGTTAAGTCAAACCACCAAAGTTCATACAGTAAATAAAACTTTGCCTTTTTTATGTTATGGTTAAGTGACCGATGGAGTGGACTGATAAGTTAAAGTGAATAGTTCATTTATCATGATGTTATTGACCGTTCACAGGCTACAGAGCACAGTGAAATTTTACTCATACGAGACAACCGCGGGTCTTTGTTCACCTGGTCGCAGTCTGGTGATGCATTATTAGTGTCTTCTGATAAAAAGATATCTATTTTTAAATCTCAAAGGAAAACAGCACAATTAACTGACTATTACTTAATTGCATAACCCCAGTGGTCTCAAAACCTATGCTGTTACGGGTCAAGTATTCTTGGTTTGAAACAACAAGAGAAAAACGTGATGTCAAAGTGATTTGAGTATTGCCTCTGGAAGCTGCAAGATGAAAAACAAGATGAACTTGGTTACAGTGCGACACAGAAATGATAGAAAAAGGCTCAGTTTATTTCTTGAAAACAGGGGTTAAAATTCCGTATTTTGTTTTATTAGTTAGTCGACTGACTTTAAAGAATGTAACTGCGGTCGTAGAAGGGGTGTGGAAAACGACGCTATTAAAATGAAACAAAAACATCAAAAGGTAGATACCCGCGTTCTAAATGATCCCATGCATGATTTTCAGCTAGTGAGAGTAGATCTGATTATGAGTGTAACATGGAAAACACATCAGGTGTCTTTTAATCTAGTTGGCTTGTGTTAGTTGGAGATAGATCGTCGAGAAAAGGGCAAACGTGTTGTTTACAAATACTTTTTGCTTACGCATCCGTCAAATACATTCGACTATTTTGAGTGACATTTAAGTCAGAATGACAAAACCACACCCTTAGGCGGCTCACAGTTTGATCGCTGCATGTGGACGAGAGCTAAAGACTGAAACATTCAGCTTCGACAACATGGCGTGCTACAATTTTCTTCTCCTTTCCCTGCTTCTCTTTGCTTCATATGTTGCTGGAATTGAAGGTAATAAGCGATTCTATGCCCGTGTTTTGCAAAAATCAGACTTCGGCAAGTTTGTTGTTTCATAGTACTTTTATTACTCACTTTTAATTTCACTTTCATTCAGACAATAACGTGACAGTAACTTGTGGTGAAAACAACATGACAGTATACCTCGAAAAGCAAAAATTCCCGTATTTGAATGCGAGTATGCTTCACTTACGGTGGTCTTGGCGGAGCCGGTGCCGTGCCAGTGAAACACCAACCCATCTGGTATTGAGCACTTCTTTGGATGACTGTGGAACAACAGTTACCGAAGTGGACGACGACGTGATAATTTTCACCAACGAAATCGAAGGAGATATTCAAGTACAAAACTACATCACCAGAGATCATGACTTTGATCTCCAGTTTAACTGTAGCTATTCAAGAAAGAAGCTGCTTGGACTAAGCTTCATAACTGGTGAAATTTTTGTCGAAGATGAAGGTATAGGAACCATGCTTAAATGAGCACATTTATGTCGTTATTTATCAACCACCAACCCACGTCATCAGTCAAAATCAATCGCAAAATTATTAATAAATAAATGTTAATTAAAAATAATCAATCATCATAGACAGACGCAGGATTTTTTAAAAATTATATTATAAGTGTTTTGTTTGGCTTGCATTAATTGATTAACAAGATTAACTGTAAAATTATCAAATCAAATATTGTTGATTATTTAATGTTGGATTTTTCAGTCCAGCTCTTAAATTTGTCGTGTGAATCACTTATAAATATATATGTATCTGAATAATCAAATTGGCAGGATTACTATTGATTGCACACACCTTTTATGAAAACTGCTCACTGTGAGTCGTCTGTTGAATCAGTTCCGGCGAGCTGTGCTTTATGATTTTTATATTAGAAGCGCTTTGCATCATTCTCTACTTCTCTTTATTCTAATTTTAGAATATAACAACCCTATAACCTATATGTTAGTTACTCATTGTTATCTATCTTTATTGTCTTACATTAAAATTCCCTTCGCATGCACTATCCATCATCCAAATCTCCACCGATCTTGCCAGTTTAGAGTTAGCCACATCAAGTTAAGAACTGATGTATTAATTGGAAACATAATTTAATATAAGAAAAAGCCTTAGAGGGGCCTCAGAGTTTTTAAAGCACAGAGCAAAATCAGGCGAGGGTGCCAAATATGGAATGTCCATGACAGTCTTGTATCTTAACAAAGTCTAAGCCTGGGAAACATGCTCTATGATTGCATGGAATAATCAATCAGAGAACATGTCTTCATCCAACCTTACTAACCCATGAACGATTGTTCCTTTTTTTAGTTGGCTTCGGTAATTTCACTTTCAAGATGGACATCTACAGGACTTCAGCCTATCTCACTCCTTACTACGGATACGAGTATCCCGTAACATTAGAGCTTAACGAAGACATGTACGTTCAGTTTAGTGTGGAGTCTAGTGCTGATCTGGTTGTGATGGCGTTAAACTGCAGAGCTACTAAAGATGGAAATTTCTATTCCACGCCAAAATACGACATTATATTGAACGGGTATAGTATGCGAGAAAAGTAATTTTAGCTGTTATTGAAAATCAAGAACCCAGTTTTTTAACTAGCTGAAAGAGTTTCTGAGAGTTTTTAGGGATGTTTTACCGAAAAAACCTGTGTGGTTTTCATGTAGTACAGAGATGGGTTTAGTACAGCGTGAAGTAGTCGAAGTCCATTATTTTTTAGGGGCGAAGTCTTTTTAAGAATTTAAACAAGAAGAAAGGAAACATGGTCAAACCAAGATCCACCTTTGAGACACCTCCAAGCATTGCGATTGGTTCGGCGTTGTATAGAAAGGAACTCATCAAGATGTCAAACATTTATGGGAAACATGTAAAAGGAATGATGAAAAATCGGCAGCGCAATCTTAACTACAATTTTAAACTTCAAACGGTCTATAAATGGTGGTTAATTAATCGAAACTATGATTTAATCTAATTCAGTACCGTGAGGCGAACACTAATTAACCTCTCTCAATATTATGATTACTATTTCTGGAAACAACAATCCATTCATATCTTGTATCATACAGTACGACTACTTATTGTGTATATGCATTTAACTTAAGGGGAATGTATTTTTTCATCTAATCACAATTAATAGCTGTGTTCGAGACACCACTATGGCTTATCCGTACAGTTCGTCGAGAAGTTTTCAGCAGTTTAAGATCAAGACGTTCAGATTTTTCAACGACTACGATGCTGTTTACTTCCATTGTGAGCTGCTAGCTTGTCACAGAAATTTACCAAACTCCAGGTAAGAAAACCAAATCTTTTCCGTTTGTACGATGTCGACATTTTCAAAGTATTAGTAGCAAATATTATTTAGCGCTTTGCTGGACTCAGTAGCCTGGGAACAGTCCCACCGCCTCCCCTCAATAAAGATCGGAGAAGGGAATTTTTACCGAGGGGATGGGTGGGTCTGTACACAGGCTAGGACTCTGTGGTAAAGGTAGATTCCCAATTCTTATAAATCTCAATCTTTCAAGTGCCTCAACCAAATCTTCATAAAAATTTGTTAGTCATCAGTATTAGGACACAATTTTAAAAGGAATATAGCAGAAAATAGTCTTATCTGTACCTTTATAAGGTGTTCCCAGAGTTGTGCGAGCAGAAAACGAAGAAATGCAGATGAAGATAGCGACCAGCCTGAAGGTGCGACCAAGACTTACGAAATCAAACGAGGTCCAGTGCGGTTCAAGGATAAGATACCTGAGGAGGCTGGAGGTATTTTATTTATTATACCACTACATGAGAAATTTCTGCTATTTGATTGGCTTAGAGCAGTGGTATTTCAGCTTAATTTGAAATACCTACATGTGAAAGTTACAAACCTTTTGCGGGTAGTGGTATAAACTAATAATACCATGATTTGTAGTGATATTTGGCATAAACGCCACTCGTGATATTTCAAAATAGTCTCCAATTTTACTCGCCTAACTGCTCGTGAAATTACGTATAACAATTTCGAAATTTCACTTGTGGTATTTATGCCCAACATCACTACAAATCATGCTATTACCTATACAAACCGAATGTAACTAAGAGGTTCTTATAAGTACAGAGTGTTTTCACTTACGTGGCCAGCAACAATGCGAATTTATTTAGACAAAAGGAAGCTTTCAAAGAGTCCAACTCCCACAGAACACCAACATTACCGTCGTTTCATGATTTTATATTTATTTATTGTTTTGGATCACCAATATATGGTCGCCAAGAAACCCTTTGAGAACACTTTATTAAACACTAAACAACTCATTTTTAAAATAAGGCACAAAAATATCAACTATGCTATCGACGTGGATCCGCTCGATATTCAAACAATATTTGTAATATAGGTGTGCTGTTTTTATAAGACTTTTTTCAGACTAAAAATTTCAATAATTCTAACTAATGTTAATGGATTCCACGTTTTCAAAACATATGCACGATTTTTCCGTTTCAGATACCGATGAAAATAAACAACAAGCTGCTATGATTGGAGGTGCGGCAGCCGCTGGTGGGGTTGGTCTGCTTGCTCTCATTGCCCTGGTGTTTTTGTTTGTTAAGTACCGCATTGCAAGACTGCTCATGAACCGAAATAAGGTCGGGGATCTGTACACGACACAAGACGAACAACTGAGTAGAAGGAACGCTTACATTCAAGATGATGACACGATTGAGAAGGAAGGATCCATGCGAGATATTCGTCAGTGATCGGATAGATATTTTCCCCAGTCGGTTACCGAATTTCGAGCCATTCGCCTTTATCGCGTTTCGGCCATCTTGGGATTGTGACTTATGAAACCGCCGGCACCGCAGCGAGGCTTGAGGTGTCCAAATCTACGCGCGAAAAGACCGCGAATTTGTCTATGTTAGAAAACAATGGCCTCGATTCATCTCCAGGTTTTTGGCATAAAGTTTAATCCAAGTCCCAAAATATGATCAATTGTTTACAGAAACATTTACTAAAGATAATTTGTCAATAAACTAAGGAAACGCTTACTCAAATTGTGCCCATGTATTTTACTTCACCTACCGTGAGATTTATCGCTTTTCCAGTTGCCTGATAAATCGTTTCCAGATGGTCCTAAGATAGTTCCGTTTCGGATTTGTGTGGAATCATCGATGAGGCTCTTTTGTTCGGAGCTGAATGGTGACAATTTATCAAGCTACAATAATCTTTGTTTACCATTTTGCAAAACTATTTCGATGATTGGCTGACAACTTGCTTGGAATCGTTCTGGTGTCAAGATGTCGGCGCGCGAAAAAGGCGAATTCGTTGGCTACCCACCCTGTGTTGTTAGTGTTTTTCTGGAGCCACGAAGCTTTCATAAATCTATCGTTCATTATATTGAACTTTGTAAACACACCTGTTGCTGTTTTCACAGATAGGGCTCTTCGTTCAGTCATTTATCTAAGCTAATTAAATAACTACTCATTCTAAGAGTGAGCTTCGTCGTGGTGTTCCGTGTTTTTTAAGGTAATCAAATCTACAGCTGACTGTTTGTGGCTGTTTTCCAAAGTCCAGTATAACATGTTTAGTCAACTAACTAGCCGTAGTAGTAGGCATCCGCCAGTCTCGGGAAAATGTACCGATTTGCACTCTTGTTAAGGTGGACTCGACAGCGTCTTCTGTGGCTGCACAGTCCAATGCGGAAGTTCCAGACTCTTCCGCAATGCAGATACACTTGTTGATGTCTCTTTGAAGTAAACGACATGTTAAAAATCAGAATATCTAGGATCGTTGGCCGTCGAATAACAATTATAAGTACACCCTGCCTAGCCGCAAAGTCATGCTGTTACAAGTGACGACTTTCGTTTTATTCAGTATAGGCTTGGTTTACCTAGTTTTGTTGACCTTTGACATTTCTGTAAAGAAAGATCGCTTTTAACTTAAACTTTCACCGCACTTTATTTATTTTGTAGTACTAGACAACCATGTATTTATTCTTGGTTGTGGTATGCATGTGTTAAGACAAGGCACATTGAAGGCCTTTGTACCTCGAACGCGAATTAAAGGCGCGGAACATTTGCGTTTATGAATAAAAGACCGGCATTTATCTGAGCATCGTTTTATTATCAAATTGCTTTATTTATTTATTAATAATAATTTTTTTGACAAGGAGTATTTTCAACTTTTGAAATTTTTGTCAAGATATTAGGAGAAAGGTTAGCGTGATGTTAAATTTTATTCCCCACACTGAGATAACAATATCACTCAGTACGGCAAGGTAAAATTGTTTAGAGTATATGACACACCAGAATAATTATAAGAAGAATTCGACTCAATGTTAAAAGTCTGCACCCAATTCTCATTTATTTTACTTGAAATTTAGCTGGAATGATAGATTAATCCTTTAACTTAAAGAATCCGCTCTATAATGTTAAAGAATTCATCTTTTTAAGTACCGAAATGACGATTTTAGTCACGCTGCTGCGCCAAAATCATCCGTTTTCTCTATTATTGTGCCGCTTTCTTGGCACATTCATGCCTGATTAGCCCACCTCAATGGCTCATTGATATGCGTTAATGTCCGACCATTTCTCCCGATGATAGAATTGCAAAACGGTAAAATCCTGACTTACATGCGTACATACATACCAGAAAAAGTATTATCTCAGACGGCCTGCCACAATAATAATGACATGCGCAAAATGCAGCAATATGTTTCTTTGTAGGCTGGAAAAAGTAAACCCCATGGAAAAATTGGAGAAAATAAGCGTCACCTTTTCAAAAGCCCTGCTCAAGCTTAATAAGAGGATCTTGGTATATTTTGAAGCATAATAATTGATTTGCAAATTGTTATATTCACAGACGAACGACGTAATAGATGCAAACCGAGAACTTGCAGCTATAATTATTATGTTATAAAGCTCATACTAGACGTACTAATTTTTTTCCAAACTTTTAATACCAAAACAAACCACAATACAAACAACAAAACCAAACCAAAAAAAGATGGTTTGCCCCCCCCCCCCTTTCTTGAGCCTTTGCTGGTACAATGTTACAATGTCTTTTGCCATTTTGCTATTCCAAACTTGAAAAAGTTCTCATGTTCTCGATCTATCTTCCAACCCTGCGTGCAGGAACCATACTTGTCTCCTTTCGATTCAGTAAAGTAGGCTTTGAAATTCTGATGTCACATAAAGAAAGTGTATGTCGCGGGCCAAGTGAATTGTCTAACCTACAGCTTGTTTCTTTCAGCTAAAAGAGTTACTAGAAGGCTTAAAGGAACCCGCATGCGAACTAAGTTTAGTCCTTCCTCAACTGTCCGATATACGTACGCTTTCCTCGCTAGACTATTTTCAAGCTTTAGAGCGGCACGTCGCGAATTTTAATGTACAAAATTTTTGCCCGAGATCCGAGTCACCGGCCATTGGGAATTAGGGTGTTATTGCCACACTAGTGGCAAAAACTAAGCCTTGCCTTACCTTCAAAATCTTAGCCTTTCCAAAGGTCTCTGATCTCCACGCCAGAAATACATGGATACGCGTCTTATACTTCACACCAAGACCTTTTCGATAGTTAACTCTGCAATCGCCTAAGTTGCTTTCAAGAAAAGAGTAGCATTAAGCGGTAAAATCGCGTTGTCATATCCCATCTAAAGTGATTATGAGAAAACCTTAGGAGGAGGCCGGCCACATGCCCATAAAAACCACATTTTTGTCTTATTTTTTTCACTTTAGCTGGATATGGGAATTTCACTTTCAGAATGGACTTTTACAGGACTGCGGCATTTGCCACGCCTGACACTGAAAACGACTACCCAATATCTATTCCTTCAAACGAGTTCTTTCATGTGAAGTACAGTGTGGAGTCTAGTGTTGACCTAGTGATAATGGCCGAAAACTGCATGCCGCAGTTCACTGTTATACAGAATGGGAAGGTATAAAACAAGTGCTAAGATTAGAATCTTTAAAATCAATCTTCTTATCAGTTATTTATGTACATTTACGTTTGTGCACCTATTTTTGTTTTTGCATCCGATGCTGTGTTATCATTCGATGCAACTTTTTCTTCCTTTTCATTGGTCGAGCCCGCTTTTCTCCATCCTGCGAATCGCTTTTGCGTGAAAATGGCAGGTCGCTTCGATTCGCAAATAATAAAAGAACAAACTCGGTGATCGAATGATAAGACAATTATTGAACTCTGTACATCGCAAAATAACGTGATTTGTCAGAGTCTCGCTGATCAATGTTATTTAATAATCAGTAATAATCCACTCGTCACTGACAAATCACGGTGCTCAATCTCGTCCAATAATTGTTAATGATGTTTGTGTCGCCATGACAACCAATTGTAGGTGCCCACAAGAAACAACTATGGAGTACACGTACTATCCAACAGCGAGCTCTCAACAAATTAAAATGAGATCCTTCAGGTTCAACGATTATGATGTGGTTTACTTTCACTGCGAGTTGTTGGCCTCCTACAGATACAGTTATAATTCCAGGTACGTTTGTGAAGAGGTCTAGAAACGATATTCAATTACTTTGGGTATCGATCTTTTATTTTTCCTGTGTACTTAAGCCGGTGTAATGCGTAGACAGATAAACCCTGCAAAAATTCTCGTGAAACGAAGATATAGTTATGCAAAATCGAGAAATGTTATAGACGCTTGTATGGCTGGGGCAATTTGTGCCCCTAACCACACAATTAAAATTCTTTCAAGTTTTATGACTTGGCGGAGGAAATACCTTCGCAAATGAACTGCGCTTTGTACCAAAATGTTGTTGAATTACGTTTAAAATGTGGAGTGCTCTATCTAACAAAGTAAACGCTGACTCCACAATTGACTACACGCGCCATACGCCGACTGTAAATGATTGCATGCACTGACAGACTTATACACGCATGTAACTACACCGATGACTACGTTACCACCATTTATATCCGGAGGTTACACCCCAAGGCACGGTGTACTTCGACTGTATAGATCTTACTTGGTTCACCATAGCTAAGGAATGATGACTGGTTGTTATCAGACCTTATTGCAAGAAAAGCCGAGAAAAAAGTAGGTGTTCGATAACTCCTACACACAAAACGCCACCCAGCAAGCCTTGCCGTGCTACGCGGCAGTAGCTCGACTTGGTTTCAAACGTCGTGCTACGTACTGCCTTGCCGAACTCAATTCATAGATTATAAATACATTAGAATACATCTAAAAGTTTGCTAAACCGTTTCTTTATTTTTGTGCTTTGTTTTCGGCAACAGCCGTCCTATTCGACTGAATTAAATTCGACGTCTGAAACCAAGTCGTGCTAGTGTCGTGCTCGCAGTCGAGCTACAGTCAAGCCAGCTTAGCACGGTAGTAGCACGACGTTTGAAACAGGCCTAAGAGGCAGTAAGCCACAAAAATGGGAAGGCTAGGGACTCTAAGGCCGACCGTCCCAGCTCGAAGCTCCATAAATCCCATAATAATGGTCCAAACTCGCCAAAATTGCCCTCAGAGGATCTGTCGATAATTTGTCTTTCCCTTCTATGCTGCTGGAGTCTCAGATTTCATCACAACCGCTAGCGAAGCGCTTGATTTTAAACTTTTCATGGCTACCAGAGTTTTCTTTCTCGGGATGCGTATGACCGGGCACTTGGACGTGACGTTATCAACGGTCGCTAGAAGCTTACGTGACAGCGACAATTTGCCTGCGTCCGGGAGCAGGCACAGTGCATCGCGAGTGTCATCGCGAGTAGCACGGTAGGAGGTCCCTGGTTCCATTTGATCGTGACAAAGCGCGCCAAAACATCACGTGAGCGCCCAACTATTTACACACAACAGAGCGACCGGGCAGCCTTCTTCGACGTCTTCTTTGACTTCGCTGCTTTTTAAAAACCCTTTGCTTTCAATTTAAGCGTTTTAGAGTCTTTAAAACAGTTCTTTTAAGATTTACCTATTTCCTTTCGTTTTCATTTTATTTCTAAATTTAACTAAAACAGTGGTTTGAGCGCTATTTTATTGTCTTATTATTGAAGTTTTATGTAAACAGTTCTCATTTCAGAACTAAGCTTGTAAACTTATTTAGCCCTACTTATTCATGAATTAGGGTTAGGAAACTAAGGAAATTGAGAATCAACCTAGATTAAATCAAACTTAACCTGACATCAAATTTGACCTGTAGCACATACATCAGTGCAGTAGATGATCAGCATGATTGTGTATTGTTTACTTACATATAATAGGCTGCTGTGAAGAAGAAGCTTGCTCTTCATCACTCTTTCAAGATAATCTGAGTGTATGGAATCTGATAAAAGAAATTATGGTATTGTAAATGATTTCAAATTAAATAGTGTTATCAAGCAAAAAATATTTTGATCAGACATCGCTTAGGCGGGCAGCAAGAACTAAAACCTTCAATGATAAAATTTAATATGGCGGTATTGGTTTGGATGTAACACTAGCGATTGAATAAAGTTTATATCGCGGAACAATCAGTCCTTGTAGTGCTCCAGAATCATGCGTTGACTTCTCGAAGCTAGAAAAATATGAAGTTTCTCTCAGGTTGTTTGGGTTATCAGAAATTCTGATACCACGAGTGTATTCTTATAATTAGGTGTTCAGAAATATTGAATACCTTCCTGTATTGTTTGTGGGATCAGAAATTCTGAATCTCCTATGTTTTGGGGGGTCAGAAATTCTGAATCCTCTCCTGTGTTGTTTGGGGGATCAGAAATTCTGAATTCTCTCCTGTGTTGTTTTGCATTGGGAATCAGAAATTCTGAATCCTCTCCTGTGTTGTTTTGGGGATCAGAAATTCTGAATCCTCTCCTGTGTTGTTTGGGGGATCAGAAATTCTGAATCCTCTCCTGTGTTTGGGGGATCAGAAATTCTGAATCCTCTCCTTTGTTGTTTGGGGGATCAGAAATTCTGAATCCTCTCCTGTGTTGTTTGGGGGATCAGAAATTCTGAATCCTCTCCTTTGTTGTTTGGGGGATCAGAAATTCTGAATCCTCTCCTTTGTTGTTTGGGGGATCAGAAATTCTGAATCCTCTCCTGTGTTGTTTGGGGGATCAGAAATTCTGAATCCTCTCCTGTGTTGTTTGGGGGATCAGAAAATCTGAATTTCCCGTGTTGTTTTGGGGTCAGAAATTCTGAATTCTCTCCTGTGTTATTTGGAGGATCAGAAATTGTGAATCCTCTCCTGTGTTTTTGTAGGGGATTTCTTCTTGGGGAATCAGAAATTCTGATTCCACTCCTGTATTGTTTGGGAGATCAGAAATTTTGAATGTTCTCCTGTGTTTTTGTAGGGGATGAGATTTAGTAATGAATTTTCGTCTGTGTTCTCTGGGGATCAAAAAGTATAGAATCCTCGTCCTTTTTCTATGGGCAACCTCTCGGGACAAGAAATTACGAAAATCCTTTAGTTGCTTAAATTTGTAATAAAGAATAGGACGGATTGCTTGGAAGAATTTTATGATTCCTTGCAAACAGGGAGACGTTCCCTGTGAGTTTTAAACACCACTTTAAGGATAAGAGTAAATTGCAAAAATCGTCTTTGGAATTAAGTGGCAAACATGAAATTCCGTGAAAGCCAATTTTACACTCATTTCCAAGGGAACTTCAAAACCTGCAACGTAAAAAAAAACTGTTCTTCGGGACAAGTTTCTATTTTAAACGGAAAAGGCAGCCTTTTTTGAGGTGATTCTCATTAAAAAAAAAAAATTTACCAAACTGGAACACCACATTTTAGTTTGGAAAGCGTTTCTTTTCTTACCTTCAAAAAAATCGACACCAAGGATGTTCATGTATGTTCAAACAGAGCAGCGCCCTTTTTGTTGCATGAATAAAATTTATTCTGACTCTATTTTTTATTTAGAAACGAGGGCGAATGAAGTAGATCTTTCAACTGGCACAGTTTTTATGAGAAATTTGGAGGGAGTCATTGCAGGCTAATCACAAACGGAGACTATTTTAAATTTATAACGATTAAATACTTACAGAATTTGTAACAAGTTTATCCCATAGATTTTTTGCGTATTCGTGAATTATCCCATGATTTCTAAAATAGCGAAATCTTTCCAGAGCTGTACAGAAGCTCAATAATTGACTCAAATTAGCATGGTCATACATGGCTGAATGTCTTTGCCTGAAAAACGTCACATTCTACGAACAATCTACTACACCAAAATGACACACACGATAATCTTTTTTGTGATTGGTTTGATTTTAACAAAACTCTACTCCTCATTGGTTTGAATGAACTCTAGAAATGTAATTGGCAGCCTTAGTGGTTAAAGGGCACTCCTTTCGACACTTTTCAGAATTTTGCGTTGCGACCTTTTTCCTCGTTGCGGAGGCCGACAACTCAAGCGCCAGACTCTGTGCTTAAAAAATGAAATCTATGATGAAATGCCGGCATGTATCGAATGTTCTTCTCCTTACTGTTGTCCAATGGCTGTGTTTGGCTAGAGCGTTCCCCTTCTGGCATGGAAACATCGCCTGGGCTCCTGTCGACTCCTCCAGTGACACGGTAGGATGTACACTGCCTTACGCCCCACGTCAATGTTTTATCGTTAACCCACATGAGTTTCTTAAGTGTGCCTTGGGGCAAAAACTGAGTCATCAAAAAGCAACTCAATGTAACTCCACCGACGTCTTTCTTGACGTTGACTTACTCTTTTTAAAGGAAAAATTTACTGTACAGTTTAAACAAAAGGCAATGTGCGCGGTTTAAGAATTACGTTCGCAACCTTGATTAGCAATGTCAGGAAATATAAAACAATTTACTCTTTCTACCTCTGTTTTTGGAAAGTACAGCCTAGCAAAACCACCTTCGATTTGTATGTGGAACTACTAGTTTCAAGTCACAACTAAATAACTCCTTACCATTTCAACTTAATTCCCTGAACAAACTCTTTTTTGAAGGGAGGGGATGGGGAATTCAATCATTTATTCTTGAAGGTTACTAAAGAGCTTGTTAAAGGCCTATATATTTGCTAGAAAAAAAATGGATTAACCCTCAAAGAAGAAAACAGCGATGCTCTGTAACCTATAAGAGAAACAAAAATCTATCTATTTTAGCTGCATGTTCACTTACAGTCTATTCGAAGAACTGACAGAGGATCATTCCCCTTCCTACCTCTGTGACTATGAAATGTCCAATCATCTTATTACTTAAGCTTGAGTGAACCATTTAAAGAAAGAATCCAAGAACGCTTTCTTTAGACGGTTGAATTTCGACTTCAACTCTGTAAAAGTCTATATCAGTCGACCAAGTTGGTTGGCTATTAAAACTATCAAATAGACTCTGATACTGGTGGGAAATAGTAGTTGATAAATACAGGACAATTTTTTCTGAAAAAAGTTCCAATCTATTGTTCTCGCGAGCTAAGCCAGTGACTAGTGCTCGGCGGCCCTTTTACATGCCTAAGAAAAATGTCTAGACGAAAGGCTTGGCTATATACTGAAAAACGATACCGTAGCTTGTGAAGTCTTCTTTTTTTATTGAAACTCGCTCATTATTGCATTAATTTGCAAATAATCTTGCATAAAATGTGCACTTTTCAAATCAAAACGCGAGTACTTTATCATCAAATCCGCGAGCAAAATCAAGAGCAAACGCCTAGCAATGGACTCGGTGCAGTATTTTTTTTGGTTTTCTATCAAGTTAATTAAATGTCATGTGTAACGGTAAACAGGATTTATAGCAGAAGATGCCTGTGATGTTTCCAGACAGTTTTGATTTTTTAAACATGTGCTCAAGTTTACATGCCACATAAGCATAGACATTCCACCGCGTGCGAGAAACAAAGTAAATTGTTTTTGCCACTTAGAAGGCATTAGGAGCATATATCTACCCGCCTCTTGAAAAGGCTTTTTGCGAATGCATCGATGCTCTATTTGGACAGGATATAGCGAAAGGTTAACTTTTTTTCCGACAAATAGCAAGAATTCAAAAACAACGCCAAATGGGCGCCTTGAAGTCAATAAAGTTGCCACGTTTAAAGATTAAATGATGAAAAATTAACAGTTATTAATCTGTAAAGTCGCGGAACTCATTAAGACGTTTGTCTTTTCCATTTCTGCGCTACGTGGGGGCAAAGTGTACTGAACAAACGTAAATTTTCCAACATACAGTTCGCATATACTACGGAATGTAAATATTAAGAACAACAAGGACGGCTTCAAGCGGAAGATAAAGAAAGGCTTTTCATAATTTTATTCTGACAAAACTGATTTAACTTTAGGTGCACTTGAGCTATTTCCTTCTTTGGAATTTATTCAATGTTTCGCGCTTCGATGTGTTTTTTTTAAAAGAAACGCAAAAGTTGCGTAGGTCAGATATGAAAAATTCTAATAAAAAAATTTCTTTATTTAAAACTTAATCACCTCTGGTTTTTTTTTTGCGCTTTTTGCATATGAATAACTATCAATAAAAAAAGTGAACAAATTAAATTCAAAATGAGCTTTTTTAATTCTGAATGTAAAGAGCGCAGCTGCCTTTAAGCCATTAAGCCCAAGATTAGCAAAAATTTGCGCTAGAATGAACTCTTGCAGAAACCAAATGCTTAACAGGGTGTGAAATTACTTCTACGGTGTAATACAGGCACTTGCCTAAAGCGGTGATAGGCATTCAAAATTAGCCTGCAGTGCAGGCGTTATTTTGGGCGGCGAAAACTGCTTGTTCGTGTTCCTGTTGTTGTAGCCGCCATGTCTGAGTTTTTGACATTGGAAGATTGGGCAGAGTAGAAATAGCAACCCTTAGGATTGGTGCTGACTCGCCCCATTTCCTCCTCTCTTTTGGAGTTTCAAAATGGTGCTTTCGCGAGCAACAACATCCGCGCGCCTGCGAAGAAAACGCCTGCACTACAGGCTTATTCAAAATTGACACATAAATTAATTTTGGCGCTGAACACCATCTTGGTTTTTCAATGTAGATACGTTTTTCATGTTTGTTTTTGTTTTATTTTGTTCTTCTCATTGCTGGAGACTAACTCTATGGAATGGGCCTCACTTTGAAATATTAAGTGGCTAATGTTTATTCAGCATTGATCGATCTTCGAAAAAAAAATCCATCTGTCTGTGAATGATTCTTTACTTTACTTTACTTTTAGACTGCAAAGCAGTCGGGTTTTTCTCTTAAAATCGGTTTAGGGTAGAATAAGAGCAGCGTGAGAGCCTCACGCGCGAGCCTCAGTCTCGCTCTCCGTTCTCAGCTTTTGTTTGACTGTTCGTGCCTACTTGAATACGCAAAAAGTACGGACTATTTTGCAGTCTACTTTACTTTGAATTCCTTTATTCGAAGACCGATTGAAATACCAGGCTCGCTCTGCAATCTATTCTGCTGCCATAACTTAAATTTCAGAGTCAGTAGAGTCTCATTTGAAAGTAAATTTATGTTGAAACGGTCTCCGGATCGCCTCCTTCTTATTTGACAACTAATTAGAAGATAGACTGAGGGAACCAGTTGAAGACCTTATAACTGAGAAAGTCGCGACTGTGCTCATTTATCATCTCCTCGCCTTCTAATTTATTACATACGTGCGATCTACGATACGATCTGCAGTGGGCTGCTGTTCCCCCAAGTATGATAGAATTGTTATTATCGTTATTATTTTTATAAATATTATTGTTATTATTTTCAAAAAAATTCTTGCTCAAACTAAATCACCCATACCCCCCATACCACCCTCGCGAGTCACATAATCAACCACATAGGGGGTGGGGGAAGAGGCAGGTTTGACACCTTTATTTAGTAAATGCCATCCATCAACAAAATGGCTGGCGCGCGTTGATCATGTGGTTTTCAAGACTAAAGTTTTGTATTTCAAGATTTGAAATACGCCGATAAAAGACACAAATGTTAAGAGAAAGTTCAAAAGAATGCTCAGTTTCCATTTTGCGGAAAAACGAGAGCTTTTCGCTATGAAATTGTGTTTCGAGGAATTCAACCACAGGTAGCCCAAGCTCGAAATATGAGCATCGGGCGAGCATCGGCATTGTTGCGTAACATTCAAGTATGGGGAAAAAACCTATCGTTTCTGTAACCCACGAAAATGAAAGGATTTCAATAAAAAAACAACTTACCTTACTGAAAATTTGTGTTACATCTGTCCTGTGTTGTCCACGGGCCGATTTATGGCCGTTTTATGGGTTTTTATGTAAACGGTTTTCTCTCTATGTAAAGGTTTACCAAGGTTGGGCACTCAAGCGAAGCGGCTCGACTGATCCACCGAAGGAAAACGGGCGTAAAATCGCTCCAACTGCTCCAATGGCCTCCAAATTCCGCCTAGGTAACACATAGCCTGAGTATCAGGCCTTTTCTCCCAGAAACGCCTGATACTTAGGCTAGGTAACACCCCGGGATTGGCACCCCGTTGTAAAAAAAATTTTCCCTAAAATTGATACCCCGTTCTAGTAATGGGCCAATTTTTTACACCCCGTTCTAGAATTCGCCCTAAAACTGATACCCCGTTCTAGAAATTGGCCAATTGTTTATACTCCGTTCTAGAGAGTTTGTCAATTGAAATAGCACTGTTTTTTTTTTAAAAAGATATTTCTTTATTTGTTCGACTTATACATCAAATAAATGCTTCTTCATAATCAGCAACAATTTTAAGCAGAAGATAAAGCCGCGATCCACAATTTTTTATACCCCGTTCTAGAAAACGCCTCTGAAATGGATACCCCGTTCTAAATCAGGAGCTTCAAAATCACGACGCCGTTGGGCGGCACATACCTGTCAGTAGGTAATGTATGGGAGTACCCCCCCCCCCGGGGGGTAACACACGATAGTTCTCCTTTCGTGACTCTTGCTTGCGAATGGGTGTATGTTGTGTTAAAAAAAATTTACAAAGTAAACGGTTTTTCTTAAAAGAGAGAAAAACGTTATGTTTTTAAATAAAATCGACTTACCTTAATGCCTTGTTGTATTCTTTGTTGTTTGCCCGCGTCTCAGGCCGTTTTGAAGCGTCTTGATAAAGCAAATGCGGTCTTGACAAAACCTCTCGAGGGGACCCGGGAAGCTAACGGGTTTGTTTGTCGACTGCAGACCGCTGGCTACCTTCGCCCGGCTTAGTTCGAGCGAAGACAGTCGGTTTGCGAGGCGACCAGCTTGAAAACCTGCGGATTTTAGTAGCGTTAGATTTCACGTGTAGTTTCACGTGACTTTTGATGACCCTTGTTGTAATTGTTCTCTGTCACACTACTGTACTTGTCCGAACTACAACTCGCTATTTTAAGTTCGCGCTGACCTGTAAATGTTATTTCCCTTTCGCTGTTTGAAACTCGACAAGTTTAAGGTTCACAAATGTCGAAGCAGAAAAATAAGAACGATTTTAAGGCCACGAGGATGGCAGAAATGTAGGAACGAGGAGTGCTTGTAGTGGAAATTCTCGCCTCAGCAGCTGAAATGCTTTTATAAACATTGGAACTAAAACCGGTGATGTAGGCAAATTCTTTTTCTTTCGTTGGCACGTAGCGAAAGCTACAACTAGTTTTAGTTACCCGACTTACTATGCGATCGGTGAACGAGTCCACTGCAGTTTGGAGGAGCCTAGTTCGACATTCGGGAGCCGTTCGAGCAAGAGATAAATTGCATCGCTAGTGAACGATCTGTGGGAGGATTTGCGAATCAAGTGAATGGACATGGAACTGCAACATCTCTGCTTTGAATTTCTGGAGGAATTGAGGCCGGGGGTAATTTTCCAGCGGATATATTCGCCTCGAGCGACGGGCACTCCGGAAATCACTGTTCGGCCTATATAGTCTTTCTCTTAGCAGAGGAACACCAACATAGCGCTAACTCGCCGAAAACGCCTCAAAACGGCCTGAGACGCTGGCAAACAACAAAAAATATAACAAGGCAATAAGGTAGGTCGATTTTATTTTAAAAAAAAAACACTTTAAGCCTTTGTAAATAACCGTTTGTAACACAACACCGCTCGCAAGCAAGAGTCACGTCCGTGTTCCTGTAGTGAGCTTGGGCCACAACCTCCGAAAATCGTAGTTAAACTATTAGAAAACCTCCGAATATTTTAGACGAAGGGAGCGGTTGTCCAGAAATTTTTAGCTTTTCTTAAGCTTTAGAAAGTCCTAGGTAATATTTGCTCCTTCGAACAGTTATTAAAAAAAAAATAAAATAAAAAAGGAGTCGCTGCATGGGTGTCCCTGAGCGTAGCCTGCTAACCGCAGACGTATTTCCGGTGGTTGCAGGTTACCCTGAGCGAGGTTTCTGAAGAAACTTGAGGTACATTCTGTATACTCTGTGGTCAAGGAAAGGACGTTCTTAAAAGGGATTTTTTGTAGTTATAAAGGTTTCATGGATGTTTTGTACATTTTTACATCGGCGTGAAAGAAAACCACAAAATGTGCATTTGAAATTTATTCTTTACCTTGTGCTAAGCCGATTCCACTTGCGTGAACGGATCCACGATCCAGTTAGTGTTACGCGAATTGCTTTTTAGGATTAACTAATGGGTTTTTGAATAAAAATTTTCAAGTAATTTAGTTATTCATCAATCATTGCTCATTCATAACGTTAGCTCAAAACACGATCTTGAGACTACTCCCCTTTCTTGAATTAAAACTAAAAGTGTTGTTTTTGTACATGTTTCATTGAATTAATATTCATTTTCTTATTCATTACTTGCCAATCAAGAATTTTGCAAAGTGCTGATGTTTTTCCATAACTCGTGCCCTGAAAACAGCTGAAACCAGTTAAAAAAAAAAATTGTTTTCAGTTCTTTGTTTACGGCTTTATATTCTCTCTGAAAACGTGAGCTTATCTAAAATGTAAAAGAGTTCTCTATTCTAGCGACAGACTCGTCGTCTTTTCGAGCCCGAGTTTGTCTTTAAAAAAAGAAAAGGTTAAAGACTGGATTATAGTTATTGGTTAGCGAAGACGGTTAAATTTCACATTTTTTTCAATTCAGGTTCGTTTACGGGATATTTTTTCTTAATCATTTAGCCCCTCCCTCTAAAGGTGAACTGATGCTGAAGGCTCCTTATTTCTTTTTTTCGTTTGTTTGTTTGTTTGTTTTTTAATTTGATTGCTTTGATCATAGTTATAGAAACGGAGGCTTCGCTTTTAGCCCTGGCTAAATCTATATGTTATTTTTATGCACTGTAAGGGTGGTTTGTATAAATGGTAAGCATCCCAGGTCTGAGGTTCTTTTTACACCCCACCCCACCCCCGCCCCCGTCTTCACCACATTTTCGCTTTCAAGTCTACGGTGCTTAAAATTCGGCTCACTACTAACAAGAGCATTAGGAATCTTATGAAAATTTTTCACCCCTGTTTGTCGTTAGATGCGATTTACCTTTCGTCTGGCTTCTCGAAGATCTTATTCGTCCTCTTATGACTGTGATCCGTATATCATAAGCAGTGGTAGCCTTCTTGGTTCAGGAGATTCATGGACAGCAGAGTGTGCTAACTATCCTGGCAACAATTCACAGTGCAATTCAGTTATCATAGGAAGCACTGGTTTTCGCTGTACAGACTACAGCAGCAGTGAGGATTGGTCAATGGGTGAAAACAACTTTACGCACACCTTCTCGTCGATCCACGACAAATGGATTGTAAGGTAAGTTTTTGCATTTTTAGAAACCAATTAATCCAATAAAACTAAAATAATAATAAAAAAATTCAAAAGGTGATGTTAAAAGCTTTAACCTAATACCACAATTTTCCACTTTTGTTTCGTTAACAGCTACACTAGTTGCTGTTGGATATCTTTATCTCGATATGGAGGTGGTAGTTGGCTTGTATCGACGAACGTTAACCTCACCAGACGGTCGGATAATGGCAGAATTAACTCTTCTCCTGTATCAAGAAGCCCTGCTATTGTCCGATGGCATGAAGGCTGTTCCCAGTCTCTACGAATTCCAGTAGAAGATGCAGACGGAGATGTGGTAAAGTGCCGATTAGCGACTTATTCAGAGTCCTACGTGTACAGCGACAGTTTTCCATATGGTAATCTCGACGAGGTAACCGTGCTGGTGATTTATGTGCTTGTTTTTCCGTTCTTTTTATGCAACAGAGAATTATTTACCCTAATGCGTAAAGTTAATTCTAATGCGTTAATTCAATAATGCTTAAAGTTACGGATCACAGTCATAAAAGCCCCGTTACCTCTGGTAAAGGAAATGACCGCCGGAATAGAAATACAAGGGGACACAGGAGGCTATGGAAAAAAATGAAGCCAAACATAAACTTCAGTAGTTAATGGCGCACTTATTTCTACCGATAGCCTCTACCGTTGACGTCATTTTACAGATATTGTAAACGTCTTCCACATTTGGTCAACGCTATAGCTTGAGTTAAAAGGAATTAGCCGGGGGAATTCAGCCAATTTGCATGAATAATAATGGAATAACTTTCAATGGAAATTAAAAATCTTAATTTTAACTGATGAGAAATATTTTTCTCAACAGAAAAGCTGTTTGCTGACATATAATGGCACCAGTGGCACGACTGGTACTTACGCTGTAGCTCTGACCTTAGAGGACTTTCCAGCAGGAACTACAAATTTCGTCGGCGTTACTCCATTCAGTGCTGTGGGACTACAGTTTCTTGTCATAATAAGCAGCCATATTGGTTCTTGTAACAATGTTCCTGTATTTACTCCTTCAACACCTAACGATGGAGAATGCACCGAGGTGCAGATTGGTTCAGTGTACAGAGCTGTGATCGAGGTCACACTTGCAGACTTCTCCAAACAGTGAGAGTTTTTTTTTGTTATAATTAGGGGTATGCTGCCAAGCAGTCCATACTTTTGCGCAGTCGGGAACGCACGGAAAGTCAAACGAAAGGACTAGAGCGAGGCTAAACTGAACGGAGAGTATATTATGTAGCTAATTGTAAAATCATAACTATCAGTGTATTGGTGCGCAAACCGTGTGGGAACTACAGATATTATGACAAAATACTAAAATAAATAATTGAAGTCACTTCAATTTATTTATTTATTTTAGAACCTAAGGAAAAGGGCACATGAAATCACTTTATTTGTTTCTTAAATGATTCAACCATATTTTATATCAAGGCATTTTTACGAAAAGAAGGACGCTGAAAACTTTGCGTGACCAAGACCTGCGCGTGGCGGCGCACTCGTTTGCGAATTAGGTTGGAGAAAATTTGGTGAAGAACTTTATTTTCAAGATCTGCCAATATATAATGAACTAATATCTCTTCAGCAAAGGAGGGGGAAAAAAACCGCCATCCACTAAGTCAATAAAGAGAAACAAACTAGGTATTGATTTGCAGGCAGGCGGAAGGGAAGGTGGTGGAAAATGCTGAAAATTGGTTCAAACAATCGATGTGAACAGCGTGATGGTGAACGATCGAAAGGGACGAGCGCAAGGAAAAGCACGCTTAAGAACGATACCGTCCCGAACGCCCTAAATTCTGATTGGCTGGAAAAAAGATAGGGTTGGAGCCTGCGGCCTTAGCCTGCAAACTATTATCTAAACAATGCCTTGCCATAAAATCCCATTATGATGCCGTCATAACGGTGTCTTTTATTTCAGCATTGTTGAGATAGTGACTTCGTCTCCACCTGGAATGAAACTTACTTCTTTACGTTACAATGGAGGAGTCTATTACAGAAATGTCACTTGGTATCCCAGCCAATATCAAGTTGGACAGCAGGCGTTTTGCTTCAAAGCAGTTGACTCGTCAGGGTGAGATGACCTATTTTTTGTTTTTAGTTTCTTAGGGCGTTATCCATTCACCAAAAACTTTCGATATGGGGATCCATCGGATGAAGATTGTGTTCCATTTGAAAAATTTACCATGCATCTATTATAGATGAGCTAATAATTAGCGAAATACATTTTCGAATTAGTAAGTTTTTGAAAACCTCATTTTCAAAATGGCCGATTGCAAATGCCTGCAAAGACAGCTTTTTTGGGCGACAAAGTCAACAAACACTGCAGGTTATTGCTGAATACTTTCCGATTTAAATCGTTGCAATATACCCAGTTTGTCTAATTTATGACCTTTGGGTTGCTTATATCTTCTTTTCTTTCTTGTCTAGCATGGGGAGTCAATGGAGGTGCATAACGATTCTCGTCGGTATAAGTAAGTAAACTCGTTAATCCTCGGAGCTATATTGGGAAACGCTTACCTAAAAAGAGGGTCAGGAAAGATGAAACCTCCCAGTTCGTTGCTTTGTCTTTTGCAAGTCTTGTGTACAATTTATAACTTGTTCGTGGCGCGCGCTTCCGCCACGCTTATCAAATGTCCACCTTGTCGTTACATTGTGGCGCTTATTTGAGGACGGCGCAAATTTCACACTTCCCTTTTGAGAATAAGACAGATAAAGTCAATACTTTTCTCTCTCATTTTTGCAAATGACAAGCAAATTCTATTTTGGCCCACAGGCAGTACCCCCCGCGTTATTTTGGGAAGTCAAACTCCTCAAACTCCTATCAGTACCAGCGCACCAGGCTATATCTGGTGGAGCATACAGTTTGATCGAGTGGTAAGAATAAAACGATTAAGCTTAGCAAATCATTTCACGTATATTCCTCTATTTATAGCTGTCATCATCGGTTATTGTTGCTGTAATGTATTTTTTGCCTCCACGTTTTACTTTAATCCCGAGTTTATCCCGACCGTTACCTTCTCTTTCTACTGGCTCTCCTACTGACGCGGACTCTTTTTTTACTTTTATGTTTTGTATTCTGAGTCACTCGCTCATCATCCGATCGTCATCATGCATATTGGCCTTCATTAAATATAGAGTAACTTATAAAAAACATACTCTCTGGGAGCTTTTATCTCGCAAGTAATTCCGATCTGTCTCCCTAACTCTATAAGTCTTACTTGTTTCTTATTTCTTCTTGCCTCTTGACATCATCATGTTCTCCCTGTAGACTTCAGATACTTATTTTGAATTCTTAATTTCTAGGAAGAAACTGAAGACAATCTTTGTCAAAATTTGAGGCAATATGATCTAACGTTTCTTTTCACACACAGATAAAGAAGCCTCGCACTTCTTCCTACATCCGGCTCGTTCTTCTTCCCAGTGGTCACACAGTTCATAAAGTGGACACACTCTCTCAGTTTGCCATAATCAACAGTGATCTTACCACCCTGTGGTTCGCAATGCCTGATGCTGCATTAAGTATGAACGGCTCGTACGCTATTTTGATGGATCGTGGTGCAGTGGTTGGACAAGGTTGTTCTTATGACGGACCACCCACACCAGGAATAAATGACCCAAGTGACTGGCAGTTCACTACTGGTGTTTGTCCCGTCGGCTATGCCCTTGCCCCACCAGACTTTACTACTTGTCTAGGTATGTAAAAGCAAAAAAGTGGAATTGTAAGGCTAATAAGTCGGTTTTGAAACCAAAATTACATCTTTTTAACTAAATCCCCCTCAAGTTTCTCCATCTATGCCTTCGTGCTTTGTGTTTGCGGTATTTATTTACCGTAAAATGTAGATCATATCAAACCTACTAGCAGGTTCTTTTACCTGTGCCTAAAAGATGGCTCAAGTTTAAGCCGAAACTCTTTTACATTAATAAAAGTCTTCCCTTCTTCATCAACAATGTAAAAGCAAAGCAAGAATAAGAGGTCTTTCTTTTCTTTCTTTCTTCCTTTTTTTTTCGCTCTGTTACATGAAAATTTGACAAGATTTCACCTTTAAAACTGATTTCTTGCTATACGGACTGTAAGGTGTTTAATACCTGCTTCCTCCTAGAGTGCGCGCTTCGTTTTTAGAAGTTTTAGTTTTCAACACTTTACTTAACTTTTTTTTTCAGACATCAACGAATGTGGTTCTCACTCCAGAGTGAAGCGTAGTATGCAAGGTGAGATAAACGGTGATTTAAACCTTTAAACTCACTTTCCAACTATACTCTCGTTTCTTGTTCTTTGCTCTGAAACGGCACGGAACTGAACGTTTGCTCCACAGGCTAGATGGGTAACCTATTACGATGACGTCAGCGTGAAAATGCTCTTTTCATGTACACGAAATGTACGGTAAAATGTACGCATGACATGTCTTTGGTTTTAAGACGCAAGTGATAAGTATACAAGGATTTATAAAAAAACAACTTCTTTAGGATCGATAACTATAAAGGAGCTTGTAGAGCTCTAAAATCAATTTGGGGGCTTGGTCGAAATTGCCATTCTGAATCAAATTGTGGGATTACTGATTGTCTCATTTTATACAAGCTGTTTTAGACAGAAGACCTCAAGTCATATTTTGTATGCTAAATCAAGAGTTCTTTCTAACGCAGTTCCTCAATCGACCTTTCAGGACTGAGACTTGTTGGAGGAAGCTGGAACGGAGAGGGAAGAGTTGAAATTTTTTACAACGGCAACTGGGGAACTGTGTGTGATGACAGCTGGGATTTAGACGATGCAAGAGTCATATGTCGTGAACTTGGATACTCCGGTGCTGTTAGTGCTCATAGTTCTGCACACTTTGGCTCCGGAAGCGGTCAAATTTGGTTGGATGATGTCAACTGTTTGGGAAGTGAAACTTCCATTGAAAATTGCCCGCATGGTGGTTGGGGCTCACATAACTGCGGTCACCATGAAGATGCATCTGTCGTTTGTTCAAGTAAGTAGTGATCGCAAACAGGTCTCTGTTTAGTCTGGTTTTCATGCACTATTGATGCAAGTCCAGCTTTTTATAACGGTTCCTATTACCTCGTGTAAAGGGTCTTTACCGTGTTACTTGCCGAGCTAAGAATTTTTCTTTTCCAGCGCTTGCATGTGGTTTGCGCCTATAGCGGCGAGAAACGAGAAAAGGCGGCGGTTGTCACAGGGTATGGTTGCCGACGTTTTGTTTTGGTTGAAGGTGTTTCGATATAGTTTTTCAGAGGCCATACCGATATTTTTCAATCGCTTGAAAAGTGATTTTATCCTTGTCTGATCGCTATAACATTTTCACTAATGATTGACTATAGATTGAAATTTGTCAAAATGTAGGTTTTAGTAAAATCGATATTACTATCAATGATAACGTTAAACAAAAAACTTTGAAATTGATGAACGCCTAATTTTGCGCGATCTAGACCAGCTACTGAAAATCCAACACTAGGAACTTTAAAAATTTTGGTGTTCAGCAAATAACCTCCTTAAGAACTAAAAAATTCTGTGTGTTTGAATTCGACTAAAAGGAAAGTATATTTTAAACCTTAAATTTTCAATATCCGTGATAGATTATTTAACAAAAACGTTATAAATGACTCAAATTGCTCTTACGTAGCGTCAGAATGCTGCTTAATATCATATTTCGATGCTAGGAAATTTTGATGTATTTTCGCTCTTGTGATCTTAACAACTAAGGCTGCATGCACACGGACGCAACAACTCCCAACATTGTTGCGCCAACAATGTTGGGAGCTGTTGCGTTCGTGTTGGCAGTGGTGTGCAAACGGATACAACAACTCCCAACATTGTTGGGACCTATAGTGCATCCTGGGAAGGATACAACCCATAAGTCTTTGTAAACCATGTGTAATAATGAGTGTTCGTGGCCCCAACAATGTTGGAAGAGCTGTGCAACCGGATCCATTTTGCTGCGCTACGCTTCGGCGATCACGGAACAAAAGAAATGTTGGGAGTTGTTGGCTGAAAAGTTTGACCGGTTTCAAACTTAGCGCAACAACATGCAACAGGGTGTGTAAAAGGACGCAACATGTAACATCCAACAATGTTGGGAGTTGTTGGTCAACAATTTTTGCGTCCGTTTGCACGCAGCCTAACGCGTCTTTTTACCACCTGTTGAAGTGCAACTTCATTCAAAATTTGGACTTTTAGCGCTTTTTTGTACATCTCTGAAACGACTGGAACGAATTTTTTAAAAATCTTTTCACATAATTTCAAAATGTATATTATAATGTCTGAAACTTTCTTTAAAATTGATCCACTGCAACGCCTTGAAATTTGAAGACAAACCTATCCTACGAACCGGTCAGAAATCCGCGTTGCAACATTTACTGTTTTGACGTTATGCTAATTTTTCCAAATAAATGCGGACAATACATACATCCATGACTAGTACATTTCAGTGTGAGTATTGTCAATGTTTTACATTCAAAAGATGCGATAAATTCAAACTAAAATGTACTAGTCATGGAGGTATGTATAGTGCGCATTATTTTTGGAAAAATTAGCATAACGTCAAAACAGTGAATGATGTAACGCAGATTTTTGACAGGTACGTAGGGCAGGTTTGTCTTGAAATTTTAAGATGTTGCAGTGAATCAATCTCAATGAAAGTTTCAGAGTGACCTTGTTATATACATTATGAAGATTATGTGAAGAGATTTTAGAAAAATTTGTTGGAGTCGTTTCAGTGATATACAAAAACGCGTAAAAGTTCAAATTTTGAATGAAGTTGCACTTATACAGGTGGTGAGAAAACGAGTTAGCTTTCAAGATCGCAAGAACAAAAATTCACTAAAATTTCCTAACATCAAAATATGATATTAAGCAGCATTCTGACGCTACTAAAGAGTAATTTGAGTCATTCGGTAGCTGGTCAAGATCATACAAAATTCGGCTTTTATCAATTTGAAAGATTTTTGTTTATTGTTGTCATTGAAAGTAATATCGATGTTACTTAAAACTGCATTTACACAAATTTTTAATCCATAGCCAATTACTGGTGAAAATTTTATAGCGATCGGACATAGGAAAAAACACTTTTAAGGCGATTGAAAAATGTCGGTATGGCCTCTGAACAACTGTATCGAAATAAGTGAAGACAGAATTAACTTACATGTACGGCTGTTCTCACAAATACAACATCTATGCGTTAACATACGTGTCCAGATTGTTTTAAAATGCGTTTAAATCGTTCTCGCGAAAACGGAGTATTTTAAGGACTCATTAGTTGGCAAGCATGTACTGAAAACCTTAAGAAAGGTAGTGGCAAATTCAGGGAAAGGAAATTATACCATGTTTCGTAGGGGTGTAAGGCTGAATCAATCAAACCTTGATCCATTCATTCTCTTACCTTGTTAAAAACGAAAGGTCATTTCTCATTAATCTTATCATTACTCGTTTCCCACACAGAATTTTTACCTTTTTAACATGACAAAAAAGATATTTTTAAGAAAATGTTGGCGCCACCGACACATTTAGGCTGCCCGTCCATAACGCTCACGCCTTTCTTAAAGATCATAAATACTTAAATTGTTGCACTGTAAGACTTAAGATCCTGAAAACCATAACTTATTCGTTCAGCGGCACACACCCCTCAATAGGTAGCCCTTGATAATAATAGGCCTATCTTCGACTTTAGCTGACGTTTCAGGACTGAGACTTGTTGGAGGAAGCTGGAACGGAGAGGGAAGAGTTGAAATTTTTTACAACGGCAACTGGGGAACTGTGTGTGATGACAGCTGGGATTTAGACGATGCAAGAGTCATATGTCGTGAACTTGGATACTCCAGTGCTGTTAGTGCTCATAGTTCTGCACACTTTGGCTCCGGAAGCGGTCAAATTTGGTTGGATGATGTCAGCTGTTTGGGAAGTGAAACTTCCATTGTAAATTGCCCGCATGGTGGTTGGGGCTCACATAACTGCGGTCACCATGAAGATGCATCTGTCGTTTGTTCAAGTAAGTAGTGATCGCAAACAGGTCTCTGTTTAGTCTGGTTTTCATGCACTATTGATGCAAGTCCAGCTTTTTATAACGGTTCCTATTACCTCGTGTAAAGGGTCTTTACCGTGTTACTTGCCGAGCTAAGAATTTTTCTTTTCCAGCGCTTGCATGTGGTTTGCGCCTATAGCGGCGAGAAACGAGAAAAGGCGGCGGTTGTCACAGGGTATGGTTGCCGACGTTTTGTTTTGGTTGAAGGTGTTTCGATATAGTTTTTCAGAGGCCATACCGATATTTTTCAATCGCTTGAAAAGTGATTTTATCCTTGTCTGATCGCTATAACATTTTCACTAATGATTGACTATAGATTGAAATTTGTCAAAATGTAGGTTTTAGTAAAATCGATATTACTATCAATGATAACGTTAAACAAAAAACTTTGAAATTGATAAACGCCTAATTTTGCGCGATCTAGACCAGCTACTGAAAATCCAACACTAGGAACTTTAAAAATTTTGGTGTTCAGCAAATAACCTCCTTAAGAACTAAAAAATTCTGTGTGTGTTTGAATTCGACTAAAAGGAAAGTATATTTTAAACCTTAAATTTTCAATATCCGTGATAGATTATTTAACAAAAACGTTATAAATGACTCAAATTGCTCTTACGTAGCGTCAGAATGCTGCTTAATATCATATTTCGATGCTAGGAAATTTTGATGTATTTTCGCTCTTGTGATCTTAACAACTAAGGCTGCATACACACGAACGCAACAACTCCCAACATTGTTGCGCCAACAATGTTGGGAGCTGTTGCGTTCGTGTTGGCAGTGGTGTGCAAACGGATACAACAACTCCCAACATTGTTTGGACCTATAGTGCATCCTGGGAAGGATACAACCCATAAGTCTTTGTAAACCATGTGTAATAATGAGTGTTCGTGGCCCCAACAATGTTGGAAGAGCTGTGCAACCGGATCCATTTTGTTGCGCTACGCTTCGGCGATCACGGAACAAAAGAAATGTTGGGAGTTGTTGGCTGAAAAGTTTGACCGGTTTCAAACTTAGCGCAACAACATGCAACAGGGTGTGTAAAAGGACGCAACATGTAACATCCAACAATGTTGGGAGTTGTTGGTCAACAATTTTTGCGTCCGTTTGCACGCAGCCTAACGCGTCTTTTTACCACCTGTTGAAGTGCAACTTCATTCAAAATTTGGACTTTTAGCGCTTTTTTGTACATCTCTGAAACGACTGGAACGAATTTTTTAAAAATCTTTTCACATAATTTCAAAATGTATATTATAATGTCTGAAACTTTCCTTTAAAATTGATCCACTGCAACGCCTTGAAATTTGAAGACAAACCTATCCTACGAACCGGTCAGAAATCCGCGTTGCAACATTTACTGTTTTGACGTTATGCTAATTTTTCCAAATAAATGCGGACAATACATACATCCATGACTAGTACATTTCAGTGTGAGTATTGTCAATGTTTTACATTCAAAAGATGCGATAAATTCAAACTAAAATGTACTAGTCATGGAGGTATGTATAGTGCGCATTATTTTTGGAAAAATTAGCATAACGTCAAAACAGTGAATGATGTAACGCAGATTTTTGACAGGTACGTAGGGCAGGTTTGTCTTGAAATTTTAAGATGTTGCAGTGAATCAATCTCAATGAAAGTTTCAGAGTGACCTTGTTATATACATTATGAAGATTATGTGAAGAGATTTTAGAAAAATTTGTTGGAGTCGTTTCAGTGATATACAAAAACGCGTAAAAGTTCAAATTTTGAATGAAGTTGCACTTATACAGGTGGTGAGAAAACGAGTTAGCTTTCAAGATCGCAAGAACAAAAATTCACTAAAATTTCCTAACATCAAAATATGATATTAAGCAGCATTCTGACGCTACTAAAGAGTAATTTGAGTCATTCGGTAGCTGGTCAAGATCATACAAAATTCGGCTTTTATCGATTTGAAAGATTTTTGTTTATTGTTGTCATTGAAAGTAATATCGATGTTACTTAAAACTGCATTTACACAAATTTTTAATCCATAGCCAATTACTGGTGAAAATTTTATAGCGATCGGACAAGGGAAAAACCACTTTTAAGGCGATTGAAAAATGTCGGTATGGCCTCTGAACAACTGTATCGAAATAAGTGAAGACAGAATTAACTTACATGTACGGCTGTTCTCACAAATACAACATCTATGCGTTAACATACGTGTCCAGATTGTTTTAAAATGCGTTTAAATCGTTCTCGCGAAAACGGAGTATTTTAAGGACTCATTAGTTGGCAAGCATGTACTGAAAACCTTAAGAAAGGTAGTGGCAAATTCAGGGAAAGGAAATTATACCATGTTTCGTAGGGGTGTAAGGCTGAATCAATCAAACCTTGATCCATTCATTTTCTTACCTTGTTAAAAACAAAAGGTCATTTCTCATTAATCTTATCATTACTCGTTTCCCACACAGAATTTTTACCTTTTTAACATGACAAAAAAGATATTTTTAAGAAAATGTTGGCGCCACCGACACATTTAGGCTGCCCGTCCATAACGCTCACGCCTTTCTTAAAGATCATAAATACTTAAATTGTTGCACTGTAAGACTTAAGATCCTGAAAACCATAACTTATTCGTTCAGCGGCACACACCCCTCAATAGGTAGCCCTTGATAATACTAGGCGTATCTTCGACTTTTCAGGACTGAGACTTGCTGGAGGAAACTGGAACGGAGAGGGACGAGTAGAGATATTGTATAGCGGCAGCTGGGGAACTGTGTGCGATGACAGCTGGGATATGGACGATGCAAGAGTCGTATGTCGCGAACTTGGTTATCCTGATGCTGCTAGTGCACTACAGTCCGCCCACTTTGGTGCTGGAAGTGGTCAAATCTGGTTGGACGATGTCAGCTGTGCGGGAAGTGAAGATTCCATTGAGAATTGTCCACACAATGGATGGGGCTCACATAACTGCAATCACAATGAGGATGCAGGGGTCGTTTGTTTAAGTAAGTTACATGTAATACGATCCAAACACGTTGCTTATAATTTCCTATTCACTTTATGGTTAATTTATTAAGGTTCGTTTTGGACATTGGTAAGTTCTTCTTGTTTTCTAGTTACTTCACGTTGTAAAATAATCGAGATTAAATTTGACAATTGATTATTATAAACTGTAAAGTTGAGAGGAAAATCACCTTCAACAGTTCAGATTATATAAATCTCTTGATAAAGTTCATTTAGCAGTTAACCGCCGTATGAAAAAGTGTCTAGTTCTGTTGTCGACGAAGTCTTAAAACATAAATGAAGAAAAAATCTCCCAGATACTTTGTCATTCATTCACAGTTGAAGCTTGGGAGTTATATACTCAACGCTTCATGCATTATCTAGAATTTTACGGGCCTTCCACTTGCAAACTCTGAAGGTTCTTGTACTTCTAGGTAGATCGTCAACGGTTAAGTAAAGGTACTGGAAGTGATTTAAGGTGCGTCAAAACCGTATTAAAATTGAAAAATCAATTACAGTGGATTGCCATTATATGAGGGACAATACAAAATACGACCACGTCAAAAAGTTCATACGACCATTTTCCCTTACTCTTTGTTGTTTCTCTGCTAATTTTCTTTAGCGGCAGGCATTTCAGCGAGTGTATCGCCATCAATCAGTGCAACTGGAGTGTCGGGTAACTCTTAAAATTTCTCCATCGGTTTCCAGATCTGAAACAAAGTTCTCAGATTACATCGAGACGGTCATTTTAAGGATTGGAATATCAAACCTTTGATTAAAAACTTTCCTGAAAACCATAACTTATTCGTTCAGCGGTACACACCCCTCATTTGGTAGCCCTTGATAATAATAGGCCTATCTTCGACTTTAGCTGACCTTTCCGGACTGAGACTTGTTGGAGGAAACTGGAACGGAGAGGGACGAGTGGAGATATTGTATAGCGGCAGCTGGGGAACTGTGTGCGATGACAGCTGGGATATGGACGATGCAAGAGTCGTATGTCGCGAACTTGGTTATCCTGATGCTGCTAGTGCACTACAGTCCGCCCACTTTGGTGCTGGAAGTGGTCAAATCTGGTTGGACGATGTCAGCTGTGCAGGAAGTGAAGATTCCATTGAGAATTGTCCACACAATGGATGGGGCTCACATAACTGCAATCACAATGAGGATGCAGGGGTCGTTTGTTTAAGTAAGTTACATGTAATATACGATCCAAAGACGTTGGTTATAATTTCCTACTCACTTTATGGTTAATTTATTAATGTTTGTTTTGGACATTGGTAAGTTCTTCTTGTTTTCTAGTTACTTCACGTTGTAAAATAATCGAGATTAAATTTGACAATTGGTTATAATTATAAACTGTAAAGTTGAGAGGAAAATCATCTTCAATAGTCCATGCAGATTATATAAATCTCTTGATAAAGTTCATTTAGCAGTTAACGGCCGTATGAAAAAGTGTCTAGTTCTATTGTCGACGAAGTCGTAAAACAAAAATGAAGAAAAAATCTCCCAGATACTTTGTCATTCAGTCACAGTTGAAGCTTGGGAGTTATATACTCAACGCTTCATGCATTATCTAGAATTTTACGGGCCTTCCACTTGCAAACTCTGAAGGTTTATGTACTTCTAGTAGGATCGTCAACGGTTAAGTAAAGGTACTGGAAGTGATTTAAGGTGCGTCAAAACTGTATTTGAATTGAAAAATCAGTTACAGTGGATTGTCATTATATGAGGGACAATACAAAATACGAACACGTCAATAAGTTCATACGACCATTTTCCCTTACTCTTTGTTTGTTTCTCTGCTAATTTTCTTTAGCGACAGGCATTTCAGCGAGTGTATCGCCATCAATCAGTGCAACTGGAGTGTCGGGTAACTCTTAAAATTTCTCCATCGGTTTCCAGATCTGAAACAAAGTTCTCAGATTACATCGAGACAGTCATTTTAAGAATTGGAATATCAAACTTTTAATTAAAAACTTCTCGCGTGGCATGTGTCAGTTAATGTAGTTCTACCATATTGATAATATACGAAATCAGGATGGCGTGTTTAGTCCGCCTAAGTACGTTGGTTAGTAGATGTGACATTTGACTTCCAATTTCTTTTTTTTTTTTTTAAATAATACAGCATAATTCTCGTTTCTCGAAATTCCCGATCATTCCAATAGAAATTATTTCCCTTTTTGGTCAAGCACTCTTTTTAACCCTCAAGTATTTATCCGTTGGAGTTTCGAAAGATGGGGACGATTCCAATGTACTTCTTTTCGTGACTCCCTTTCAATCCAGAATTTGAAAAAAAGAATTGGCTTTTGCTCTTTGTCTTAAATTGTTACCTACAAAGGTTGCCCTAGGATCCACGTTCACACAAAAACAAGGCAAAAATATGTATTCATCACAACTTGATTTATTGTTATCCTCTTCTACATATACAGTCTTGACAATACTTGAATTTTATCAACCGTTACAAACTGTTTTCCAATGCCTCCTACACCCTATTAGGTAGGAAAATTAATGTTGTTTAAATGTCTTACAATTTTTTTAAAAAAATGTATTTTTTTATAAACTAGAAGTATTAAAAGTATACATTATAGAGTTCAACAAAAGTAGTTTGTCGTGGTAACAAGCTTCACTAGTCGCCAATGCCACCTACACTCTATTAAACAGAAAAATTCATGTTGTTAAAATATTTTACCATTTTTTTTTGCAAGCTTGGATGGTGAGTTCAGACCACATGATGTTCTGAAGGGAATTTGCCTTTTGTCTTTTCATTAGTGATACACGCATGTGTGCCTGGATGGCGCGATATTGAAAAGAAACAGTTATCTAGGATAACATCAGATGGTCTGTAATTTTCTTTTCGCAGGACTGAGACTTGTTGGAGGAAGCTGGAACGGAGAAGGAAGAGTTGAAATTTTTTACAACGGCAACTGGGGAACTGTGTGTGATGACAGCTGGGATTTAGACGATGCAAGAGTCATATGTCGTGAACTTGGATACTCCGGTGCTGTTAGTGCTCATAGTTCTGCACACTTTGGCTCCGGAAGCGGTCAAATTTGGTTGGATGATGTCAACTGTATTGGAAGTGAAACTTCCATTGTAAATTGCCCGCATGGTGGTTGGGGCTCACATAACTGCGGTCACCATGAAGATGCATCTGTCGTTTGTTCAAGTAAGTAGTGATCGCAAACAGGTCTCTGTTTAGTCTGGTTTTCACTATTGATGCAAACACAGCTTTTTAGAAGAGTTCCTCTTTCATCTTGTAAAGGGTCTTTACAATTTTTTAAATGAACACTAGTGAGCAGCGCAAAGCAACGCGAGGATCTTGTTTACTTGATTTTATTTCTCCGAATGGTTTCGTCTGATCACACAGACTTCATCAGGGAGTATAACAAGATAGAGCTAAGGAACTAACTTTATACCTAATGATTGAGACAAAATCACGTTCCTGTAAGGGTGCATGTGAACAGCCAAAAACACCCACAGCATATGCTTGCAGGATGTGGCTATAATCCTGCGTTACGAAATTTGCAATGTTTAATTTGGGGCCCACGGGTTTAACGTTAAAAACAAAACAGCAGCCAACGTTTTGTTTTGGTTGAAGACAGAATTAACTTACATGTACGGCTGTTCTCACAAGTACAACATCTATGCGTTTACAAACTTATCCAAATTGTTTTAAAATGCGTTTAAATCGTTCTCGCGAGTATTTTAAGGACTCATTAGTCGGTAAACATGTATTGAAAATCTTAAAAAAGGTAGTGACATAAAAGGGAAAGGAAATTATAACATGTTTCCTAGGGATGTAAGGCTGCAGCAATCAAACCTTGATCCATTTATTTTGTCATTTTGTTAAAGACAAAAAGTCATTTCTGATCGGCGGTCGGGAAAGGTGGCGGTTGTGTTTTTGAGCAGTTCCTGTTTTCGCTGATCTGGTCTCGTTGTTTTCGTCTAAACTTAAATAGTATTAATTCATTCTGATTAACAAGATGCCTGACAAACGAAAAAACCAAAAGAAAGTCAACATGCCACCTCTTAAGACTCATATTTCCCCACTTATTTCGTTCCTAATCTCTGTGGTATTTTCCCCAGTAAACTTAAACTGGCAAAACTTCCACTTCAATTGGCTTTAGGCAAAAGTGCTCGACAGATCATGCACTGATAAAAATTACTGAATCAATCCGTAACTCAATTGACAACAATGAGTTTGGCTGTGGCATTTTTATTGATCTAAAAAAGGCATTTGATACAGTTAATTATTCCATTCTTTTATCAAAACTGAATCATTACAGAGTGAGAGGTGAACCCTATGATTGTTTCAATCTATCTGTCCAATAGAGAACAATTTGTATGTATAAATGGCCATAAATCTGATTCTTTCTCAATCACTCTCGTGGAGTACCTCATGGATCCATTCTTGGATCCCTGTTGTTTTTGGTATATATTAATGATTTACCGAACACTTCGAAACTGCTTAGTTTCCACTTGTTTGCTGATGACACTAATATATATTGTTCACGTAAAACCTTATTGATCTTGAACTTAAATCCTAACTCAAGAGCTCCACGCAGTGACTGAGTGGATGAAATCTAATAGACTAGCTCTCAGTATTTTCAAAACTAATTTTTTTCTTTTTTATTCTAAGAAACTAAAACCATACAAGTCATTAAAGAATCATGTTAATGAACTCTGCTTAAAACTATCGAAAACTGTAGGCATATTTTCCAAATTAAGGTACTATGTTAATGTTGATATACTTATTATGCTTTACGGTTCCCTAATTTACCCCTTTCTTACTTACAGTATTCAAGTTTGGGGTCTCACATACCCAACCTACCTAAAACCGGTAGCTACTTTAAAGTTGCAAAAACGAGTCGTCAGAATAATGACTTTTACCGACCCTAGATCACTTTCTGAGCCATTGCAAAATGTTGGCGCCACCGACACGTTTAGCCTGCCCGTCCATAACGCTCACACGTTTGTTTAAGATAATAAATACTAAAATTGTTGCACTGTGAGACTCAAGATCTTGAAAACCATAACTTATTCGTTCAGCGGCACACACCCCTCAATAGGTAGCCCTTGATAATACTAGGCGTATCTTCGACTTTTCAGGACTGAGACTTGCTGGAGGAAACTGGAACGGAGAGGGACGAGTAGAGATATTGTATAGCGGCAGCTGGGGAACAGTGTGCGATGACAGCTGGGATATGGACGATGCAAGAGTCGTATGTCGCGAACTTGGTTATCCTGATGCTGCTAGTGCACTACAGTCCGCCCACTTTGGTGCTGGAAGTGGTCAAATCTGGTTGGACGATGTCAGCTGTGCGGGAAGTGAAGATTCCATTGAGAATTGTCCACACAATGGATGGGGTTCACATAACTGCAATCACAATGAGGATGCAGGGGTCGTTTGTTTAAGTAAGTTACATGTAAGACGATTCAAGCACGTTGCCGATAACTACTTACTCACTTTATAGTTAATTTATAATGTTTGTTTTGGACACTGGTAAGTTTTCTTGTTTTCCAATGACTCCACTTTCTAAAATAATGGAGATTAAAGTTTGACAATTGGTTGTTAAAACTGTTAAGTTGAGAGGAAAATCTTCTACAATTGTCCAGATTATTTAAATCTCTTGATAAAGTGCATTTAGAAGTTAACCGCCGTATGAAAAAGTGTCTCGTTCTATTGGCGACGAAGTCTTAAAGCATAAATGAAAAAAAGTGTTTCCCAGATACTTTGTCATTCAGTCACGGTTGAAGCTTCAGAGGTATATACTCAACGCTTCACCCATTACCTAGTGCCGAGAAGTCGACTATCAAAACGCGTCCGAGCACTTTCCACACATGTTCGTGTCTCATTGTCACGTGTTCATGTCAATTAAAAAAAAAAGCGGAAGCGGAGGCACATTCCCGCCCCTAGGCGCGACACAAAGTCACGACTACTTACAGTTTCTAGACCTAGGTCTCCGCATCCTCTAAGAAACACAGTTTTGTGATTGGTCTCTTGTACTCCCCGTATTGAGTACGCACTGTGACTGCTCGGACCATCCCATCTTGTCCAGGATGAGTAGACACAATCCTACCTAAAGGCCATATACCTCGTGGCTGGTTCGGTTCTGCAACAAGCACTACGTTTCCTTTCCTCAGATTCTTTCTCTTCTCTTTCCTTTTCTTCCTCTCTGTAAGCTTAGGGATATACTTCTTGATAAAGCGCTTCCAAAAGAAGTTGACAAGCGCTTGAAACTGTCGCCATAGTTTCGTTGAGTTGATCTCTCTCTCACTAACATCAGCTTCTTCATTACTCGGGTTTGCTCGCAGAAGCAGAAAATGATTTGGCGTCAGCGCTTTTATATCACCCACATCGCTTGTGATGGGACGACCGTTCAGTACCCTTCTGCTTCCACTAGAGCAGTTCTAACCTCTCCCACGCGCCACCGAAGTGGGTGCACTTGGCGGTTGGAAATTCCACTCAATTTTGTTCGGTGCACAAAAGTTTTTTACTTTCTCTTTATTCCAATTCAGTTGCTTAAGACATTTCGAAAGCTCATTATTGGCCCCTACAAAGTTAGTTCCATTATCGCTGTATATTCTTTGTGGTCTCCCACGCCGAATGAACCTCTTCAAAGCCATAATGAAATGATCTGTTGATAGATCGTTTACCAGTTCAAGATGACAAGCTCAAGTAGCCATGAAAACAAACAAAAAACCGTACACTTTAACTTCACTGCGTCTCTCCTTAATTATCATAGGACCAAAATAATCAACTCCAGTGTTCATGAATACCATTCCAGGTTCAAGTATACGCTCAGGTAAGTTTCCCATATGCTGCTCATGGGGTTTTATTGTCTGAGGATAACATTAATTGCACTTAAATGTCACGCTCCTTACAGCTTGACAACAATGGATGATCCAATAATCCTGTCTAATTAGATTCAGCAATGTTCGGTTGGTGGATGGTGGTAGGTACGATGGATGTACTCGATGATCAGCTGCGCAAGCTCATGATGTGAGTCAATTTTCTTGGGTGTCGTGCCTTGTAAGGGAGGGCCTGTGCTTTTTGCAACCCTCCACTGACTACTAGAAATCCACCTTCCATTCTCGAATCAAGAGATTTGATTCTGCTCCACTTATGAACCTCCTGACCATTTTCCAGGCACCTTATCTCCTCGCCAAAAGCCTCTACTTGTGCTATCTTTACTAGCTGGCTCTGAGCAGCTCTTAACTCTGTTGCTGTCAGCGATCTCGTCTGACGCAGTTCCTTCTTTACTCGTGTATTCTTTCCAAGTCTCATCACGTACGCCAGCACTCGTCTTAGTTCAGCTAGGGACGAATATCTTTTCTATCCCAACACAGGCTCAAGAGGCGCAACTCGACCTTTCCCAGCGACTAGTCTGCATTCAACTACATTATCTTCAAACCCTCGTCTAAGGTACCCAGACGTTCCGTAAGCATCTTGGCTCGCGTCACAAAACACGTGCAGGTTAGTTTCTCGAAATGGCTCGTTCTGGCTGAATAGTGGTCGCGGAATTTGCACAGTTTCAAGCAGATTCGTTAATTGATTCTTTAAACCATTCGCGCCACTCACGAAGATCAGCTTCTTTCAACTCATCACCCCATCCATACTTTAAGTGATTCAGATTTTGAATGATAATCTTCCTTCTGATTGAAAACGGGAGGAGAAGTCCTCGAGGATCCCACACAGAGAATACTTGGCTTAAGACTGATCTCTTTGTAGTAGCTGCTTCTCGTTTAGGTGCATTGAACCTAAATACATCTTGTTGAGCATCCCACGCAATGCCCAATTCTTGGTCTTTTAATTTGGTAATTTATTTTCACTCAACTCAAGGAAACGGGGAGATCTATCCTCTACAGGAATAGCTGCTAACACCTCAGGGTCTTTTGTTAACTCCCCCGTTCTCATCCGCATTCCGCCTCATTGTGTAGTTGGCACGAAATAGCGCCGACACTACAAAGAGTGTCCTCTGGAACTGGTAGACACTCGGTTTTTCGCTCGGTGATTCTCTCCAAAAAAACCTAATGGCTGACTGATCACTCTCAGGTAAACGCAACATGTGGTACATTTCTAACACGTCTGCAGTGAACGCAATTCTTCCTTCGCAAAATCAAAGCAAAACACCAAACAACGACAAGTAATCTGGTCCTGTGTACATCTTATCATTAAGACTTTGACCCCTTATTTTCGCTGATGCATCATATACTCTCCTAAGATGATCAGGTTTCTTGGAATTGATAACGAAACGGTATGGTAAGTACCAGGTTACTTTGCTATCAGTGCATACTTCTTCGTCGCTTAGTTTTCTCACATAACCCTTCTCAATGTCATCCTGGATTGACTTCGCATATCGTTCCTTAATTTAAGGATCATTTTTAAGTCTCCGCTCAGCCATGTCATATTTATTAGGAAGGGATGAGTCTTCTCGCCAAAGCAGCCCTGACACATAAGCGTCTTCACCCTCCAATTTCTTAGTCGTCTGCTCCATTACTGACAACGTTCGGCTGCTCTCAATTGAACGCACGGGATCTGCTAGCTTCACCACACCTAATGACTCTACCTCCGACTGAGCAGTAAGCAACCGCTGCAACTCCTCCTCTTCGCCTGTACTTGTTTCATACACTTTAACGGCATTGTATGGTGATGCCACCTTTTGTTCACCGGTTAACCAGTTAGTGAATGCCCAACCGAGAGGTGTCTCGACTGTGTATGGTATTCTGTCAGCATGTGACTGTCCTGAAGGTTTCACCATCCGCGTTGGTAGAATCAAATCTGACTTTTTTCTTCCTATTATCAGTCGCACTGGACCCGTGTCCTGTGTCCCTCAAGTCCAAGTCTTTCAGGTGGTTAAAGCTCTGTTTAATCGCCGCGCGATCACTTTATCTTGTGATCCGGACCACTTAGGTTAAGAAACGTTTTTACATCTCTCAGTACGTACTTCACCCCTTCTCTACCAACTCTAGCAATTCGACAGTTCTTTGTATGTTGCGAGGTAAACGCCTTCTCTGCATTAACACCTTGAATTTGCAATTCTATCTGCTTGTCTTAAAGACCAAGTGACTGAGCCAATTCTTCATCCATGAGTGTTGTGTTACATCCTGAGTCACGCAACGCCATAACTTGTTGTTCGCCTTTCTCTGAAAACAGAAGTACAGGCAGCTCCTTAACCAACGCACGACCACCAACCTCGCACCCTAAACACACCGAGTGATGACACTGCTCCCGCGATTTCTCTGACTGATCTAGAGGTTTGTTCTCACCCTCCGGAACAGAAGGTTTCTGGGCTCCTTCACCCACTGCCAGTTTTTCTGCTTTTCTCGCTCTTGGTCGCTCAATAATGTTCAAGTCAACCTCATGAACAAGAGTGTGGTGATACATGGAACAGCCCTCAACTTTGGATCTATTCTTAGCATTGCATTTGTTTAGCCATGGCCCGGCAACAGACAAGACAGGCAAAGTTTATGTTCATGAACGAGTTTCTCTTTCTTGAGAGCGGGCAATTCCTTAAACTGCTCTAACGCATGACTTGTCCAGTTATGAACTGGACACTTCTTTGTTAACTTTTCATCAACTGAAGGAGTCTCTTGTGTTGCTCCCGCAAACAGTCCTGGCACTGGATTGCCACTAGACTTACGTCAACCATCTTTAGGTAAATCACTCCTAGTCGAATCAAACCTTCTCCATTCTCGCTTCTCCGAAATCCACCTTCGCTTTGACTCGCATATTTTCGCTTCTTTTTCTAGCCAATTCGCAAACGACTCCCAGGTAGACCGTTTCGATTTTCCTTCCACAAACGCAGTCCATCTACCGCAACAATGAAAAGGAAGCTTATCAACGTTTGCTTCGGGAATCTGCGACTTTAACTCATGAACAAAGTTGTGTTCCTCATACACGCCCATTAACTCCGACACCATTTCTTGATACTGCCTTATCTGCTCATTATTTTCTTTCACTATGACTGGGAATTGATCTACACGCCTTTTAGCTGCTGACACAACAGTGTCCACGCGACCAAAACGATCATCGACCGTGGTCGATGCCTCCACATATTTATCAGAACCTGGCATGAATTTTGCGAAACAGGACTTTGCATTTCCATCTACTGCATCTAATAGAAATTTAAGCTTCTCTGTAGCATCATAAACGTCCTTTTTGCCCATACCCGCTATAAATGCTTCTTTAAACTTCGAATACTCGAGTGGATCTCCGCTAAATTTTGGCACACTTGGTTTGAAAATTTTAATGAACGCTGGAAGCATTTTCTCAAAAAGTTGATCTAACTGGACTTGTCGCTCACCTGGGCTCCCTGTGGCAGCCGGGCTGCACATCGTATTTTCGCCTCGAGATTTTCTTGTCTCCGGTTTTACAGTTAGCTTAATTTCTCCATTGTCATCGCCTTCTTCAACGCCTGGAACGTTTAAGGATTCTTTCTAACGGGACGTTTATTATCAACAACAGTCTGAGTGTTGGAAGCATAGTTTAGATGTAAGCGTGAAACACAATCCTCTACACTAACAACAGGTAATTCCGCCAAATCTTTATCGTCAATCTCTTCATGATTAGAATCCTCAATAGCAAGGGCATCTTCGTAAGCCACTTCTCATTTCGTTTCTTCAGCTCTCCTTTTAAGTCCTAGCAGAGTGGCCTGATTTCTTCTTCGCACCTTTGCTCGGCTACTTCTAACTCAAGGGCGAGTTTCTCTGCTTGAAGTTGAGCTTTTACTTGCTTTGGACGTGCTGGTAGACTCGCTAGATGAAATTAACTTCAGTGTTTGGTCTCTCCTTCCGTTTTAAACACTCATTTCAAGCACAATTACACGATCACTCTCGACGTTCCCACACGGTGCTGTTATTTGCTTTTCAATGTTTGACACGAAGTTCACTCGGTGGTTGAATAACTCTATACTCTTTTCCACTGTTTGACACAAGTTTCACTGGGTGGTTGAATAACTCTATCCTCCTTTGTTTCTCACACTTTCACTCTCAAAGTCGCACAAAATCTCCCGGCCCGAATGGAAAATGTCGAGAAGTCGCCTATCAAAACGCGAACACTGTCCCCAGCGCAAAGACTAAAAAAAAAAACACACATGTTCGTGTCTCATGGTCACGTGTTCCTGTCAATCAAAAAAATCCGGAAGCGAACACTCATCTGGAATTTTACCGCCCTTCCACTTGCAAACTCTAAAGGTTCATTAACTTCTAGCTGCATCTTCAACGTTTAAGTAAAGGTACTGAGAGTAATTTAAGGTGCGTCAAAACTGTTTGAATTAAAAAATTAATTACATTGGATTGCCATTATTAAGGGCAATACAAAATACGACCACGTCAAAATTCCATACGACCATTTTTGTTTCTCTGCTAATGTTCTCTTACAGCAGGCACTTCAGCGATTGTATCGCCATCAATCAGTGCAACTGGAGTGTCGGGTAAGTCTAAAAATTTCTCCATCGGTTTCCAGATCTGAAACTAAGTTGTCATTGTACATCGAAACAGTGATTTTAAGAATTTGGAAAATCAAACATTCAAAACCTCTCGCGTGGCATGTGTGAGATAGTTTAGTTCTACTTTGATTATCTACAATACCAGGATGACGTGTTTAGTTCGCCTAAGTATTATATTAATTTTTTCCCTGGTTAACTCATTTTGCATGTGTGTTATCATCATTATTATTGTTATTAATATTATCTATTTATTTTCCAGTAAGCGTGTCGGCAAGTGTATCAATCAGTCCAAGCTTGGATGGTGAGTTCAGACCACGTGACGTTCTCAAGGGAATTTGCCTTTTGTCTTTTATTAATGATACACGCATGTGTACGTGGATAGCGCGATATTTAAAAGAAACAGTTCTTTAGGGTAACATCAGATGGTCTGTAATTTTCTTTTCGCAGGACTGAGACTTGTTGATGGAAGTTGGAACGGAGAAGGAAGAGTTGAAATTTTTTACAACGGCAACTGGGGAACTGTGTGTGATGACAGCTGGGATTTAAACGATGCAAGAGTCGTATGTCGTGAACTTGGATACTCTGGTGCTGTTAGCGCTCATGGTTCTGCACACTTTGGCTCTGGAGGCGGTCAAATTTGGTTGGACGATGTCAACTGTATGGGAAGTGAAACTTCCATTGTAAATTGCTCGCATAGTGGATGGGGCTCACATGACTGTAGTCACGGTGAAGATGCATCTGTCGTTTGCTCAAGTAAGTAGTGTTCGCAAACAGGTCTCTGTTTAGTCTGGTTTTCCCTATCGATGCAAGCACAGCTTTTTTATAAGGGTGACCATTTCCTCGTGTAAAGGTTCTTATTACAAGCGGAGCTAAGAATTTTTCTTTTTCAGCGCTTGCATGTGGTTTGCGTCGATAGCGGCGAGAAACGAGGAAAGGCGGCGGCTTTCACAGGGTGGGGTTGCCAACGTTTTGTTTCGGTTGAAGACAGAATTAACTTACATGTACGGCTGTTCTCAGAACTACAACATCTATCCATTTACAAACCTATCCAGATTGTTTTAAAATGCGTAAGAACTTATTAGTAAGCATATATTGTAAATCTTAAAAAAGGTAGTGACAAATCCGGGGATAGGAAATTATAGCAAGTTTCCTAAAGGTGTAAGACTTGATCCATTCATTTTCTTACCTTGTTAAAGACAAAAGGTCATTTCTCATTAATCTTATCATCACTCGTTTCCCACACAGAATTATTACTTTTAACATGACAAAAAAGATATTTCTAACAAAGTGTTGGTACCACGGACAAATTTAGCCTGCCCGTCCCTAACACTCACGCATTTGTTTAAGATAATAAATACTGAAATTGTTGCACTGTAAGACTCAAGATCTTGAAAACCATAACTTATTCGTTCAGTGACACACACCGCTTAATAGGTAGCCCTTGACTATACAAGGCCTTTCTTCGACTTTTCAGGACTGAGACTTGTTGGAGGAAACTGGAACGGAGAGGGACGAGTAGAGATATTGTACAGCGGCAGCTGGGGAACTGTGTGCGATGACAGCTGGGATATGGACGATGCAAGAGTCGCATGTCGCGAACTTGGTTATCCTGATGCTGCTAGTGCTCTACAGTCCGCCCACTTTGGTGCTGGAAGTGGTCAAATCTGGCTGGACGATGTCAACTGTGCGGGAAGTGAAGATTCCATTGAGAATTGCCCGCACTATGGATGGGGTTCACATAACTGCGGTCACCATGAAGATGCATCTGTCGTTTGTTCAAGTAAGTACGCGAGTAGTGCCCTCGTCTCAGTTGCATATGCTCCATCTCTGTGACACATGCTTGATATGATAGGTTATTATTGGTTTAATTCCCCCTCGATTTGCACCCACAACCGACAGTCTTTGATTGTAAGAAATTCGACTTTTACAGAGCGAGTGAGACTTGTGGGAGGAAGCTGGAACGGTGAGGGGAGAGTAGAGGTATTCTACAACGGTGCATGGGGAACTGTATGCGATGACATCTGGAATCTGAATAATGCCCGAGTCGTATGCCGTCAGCTGGGATATTCTGGCGCTTTTAGTGTTCCACAGTCCGCCCACTTTGGTGCTGGAAGTGGTCAAATCTGGCTGGACAATGTCAACTGTGCGGGAAGTGAAGATTCCATTGAGAATTGTCCACACAATGGATGGGGTTCACATAACTGCAATCACAATGAGGATGCGGGGGTCGTTTGTTTAAGTAAGTTACATGTAATACGATCCAAGCACGTTCCTGATAATTTCCTACTCACTTTAGGGTCAATTTATTTTATTAATGGTCGTTTTGGACATTGCTAAGTTCTTGTTGTTTTCTAGTTACTTCACTTTCCAAAATAACTGTAAAGGTGAGAGGAAAATCTTCTTCAATAGTCCAGATTATATAAATCTCTTGATAAATTGCATTTAGCAGTTAACCGCGGCATGAAAAAGTGCCTCGTTCCATTGGCAAGGAAGTCTTTAAAAATATATGAAGAAAAATAATTTCCCGGATACTTTGTCATTCAGTCACAGTTAAGGCTTCAGAGGTATATATTCAATGCTTCATCCATTATCTAGAATTTTTACGGGCCTTACACTTGCAAAGTCTAAAGATTTATGTACTTCTAGCTTGATGTTCAACGTTTAAGTAAGGGTACTGAAAGAGGTTTAAGTCGCGTCAAAACGGTTTGAATTGAAAAATCAATTACATTGGATTGCCAATATATGAGGGACAATCGAAATACGACCACGTCAAAACGTTCATACGACCATTTTCCCTTACTCCTTGTTTGTTTCTCTGCTAATTTTCTCTTACAGCAGGCACTTCAGCGATTGTGTCGCCATCAATCAGTGCAACTGGAGTGTTGGGTAAGTAAAAATTTCTCCATCGGTTTCCAGATCTGAAACTAAGTTGTCATTGTACATCGAGACAGTGATTTTAAGAATTGGAAAATCAAACATCTAAAACTTCGCGCGTCTCATGTGTAAGATAGTGTAGTTCTACTTTGATAATCTACAATACCAGGATGACGTGTTTAGTTCGCCTGAGTATGATATTGATTTTTTCCCTGGTTAACTCATTTTGCATGTGTGTTATCATCATTATTATTGCTATTAATATTATCTATTTATTTTCCAGTAAGCGTGTCGGCAAGTGTATCAATCAGTCCAAGCTTGGATGGTGAGTTCAGACCACGTGACGTTCTCAAGGGAATTTGCCTTTTGTCTTTTATTAATGATACACGCATGTGTACGTGGATAGCGCGATATTTAAAAGAAACAGTTCTTTAGGGTAACATCAGATGGTCTGTAATTTTCTTTTCGCAGGACTGAGACTTGTTGATGGAAGTTGGAACGGAGAAGGAAGAGTTGAAATTTTTTACAACGGCAACTGGGGAACTGTGTGTGATGACAGCTGGGATTTAAACGATGCAAGAGTCGTATGTCGTGAACTTGGATACTCTGGTGCTGTTAGCGCTCATGGTTCTGCACACTTTGGCTCTGGAAGCGGTCAAATTTGGTTGGACGATGTCAACTGTATGGGAAGTGAAACTTCCATTGTAAATTGCTCGCATAGTGGATGGGGCTCACATGACTGTAGTCACGGTGAAGATGCATCTGTCGTTTGCTCAAGTAAGTAGTGTTCGCAAACAGGTCTCTGTTTAGTCTGGTTTTCCCTATCGATGCAAGCACAGCTTTTTTATAAGGGTGACTATTTCTTCGTGTAAAGGTTCTTATTACAAGCGGAGCTAAGAATTTTTCTTTTCCAGCGCTTGCATGTGGTTTGCGTCGATAGCGGCGAGAAACGAGGAAAGGCGGCGGCTTTCACAGGGTGGGGTTGCCAACGTTTTGTTTCGGTTGAAGACAGAATTAACTTACATGTACGGCTGTTCTCAGAACTACAACATCTATCCATTTACAAACCTATCCAGATTGTCTTAAAATGCGTAAGAACTTATTAGTAAGCATGTATTGTAAATCTTAAAAAAGGTAGTGACAAATCCGGGGATAGGAAATTATAGCAAGTTTCCTAAAGGTGTAAGACTTGATCCATTCATTTTCTTACCTTGTTAAAGACAAAAGGTCATTTCTCATTAATCTTATCATCACTCGTTTTCCACACAGAATTATTACTTTTAACATGACAAAAAAGATATTTCTAACAAAGTGTTGGTACCACGGACAAATTTAGCCTGCCCGTCCCTAACACTCACGCATTTGTTTAAGATAATAAATACTGAAATTGTTGCACTGTAAGACTCAAGATCTTGAAAACCATAACTTATTCGTTCAGTGGCACACACCCCTCAATAGGTAGCCCTCGACTATACAAGGCCTTTCTTCGACTTTTCAGGACTGAGACTTGTTGGAGGAAACTGGAACGGAGAGGGACGAGTAGAGATATTGTATAGCGGCAGCTGGGGAACTGTGTGCGATGACAGTTGGGATATGGACGATGCAAGAGTCGCATGTCGCGAACTTGGTTATCCTGATGCTGCTAGTGCTCTACAGTCCGCCCACTTTGGTGCTGGAAGTGGTCAAATCTGGCTGGACGATGTCAACTGTGCGGGAAGTGAAGATTCCATTGAGAATTGCCCGCACTATGGATGGGGTTCACATAACTGCGGTCACCATGAAGATGCATCTGTCGTTTGTTCAAGTAAGTACGCGAGTAGTGCCCTCGTCTCAGTTGCATATGCTCCATCTCTGTGACACATGCTTGATATGATAGGTTATTATTGGTTTAATTCCCCCTCGATTTGCACCCACAACCGACAGTCTTTGATTGTAAGAAATTCGACTTTTACAGAGCGAGTGAGACTTGTCGGAGGAAGCTGGAACGGTGAGGGGAGAGTAGAGGTATTCTACAACGGTGCATGGGGAACTGTATGCGATGACATCTGGAATCTGAATAATGCCCGAGTCGTATGCCGTCAGCTGGGATATTCTGGCGCTTTTAGTGCTCCACAGTCCGCCCACTTTGGTGCTGGAAGTGGTCAAATCTGGCTGGACAATGTTAACTGTGCGGGAAGTGAAGATTCCATTGAGAATTGTCCACACAATGGATGGGGTTCACATGACTGCAATCACTATGAGGATGCAGGGGTCGTTTGTTTAAGTAAGTTACATGTAATAGGATCCAAGCACGTTCCTGATAATTTCCTACTCACTTTAGGGTCATTTTTTTTAATGGTCGTTTTGGACATTGCTAAGTTCTTGTTGTTTTCTAGTTACTTTACTTTCCAAAAGAATTGGTTATTATAACTGTAAAGTTGAGAGGAAAATCTTCTTCAATAGTCCAGATTATAAAAATCTCTTGATAATTGCATTTAGCAGTTAACCACGGTATGAAAAAGTGCCTCGTTCTATTGACGACGAAGTCTTTAAAAATATATAAAGAAAAACAATTTCCCGGATACTTTGTCATTCAGTCACAGTTAAGGCTTCAGAGGTATATACTCAACGCTTCATCCATTATCTAGTATTTTCACGAGCCTTACACTTGCAAATTAAAGTCTAAAGGTTTATGTACTTCTAGCTTGGTGTTCAACGTTTAAGTAAGGGTACTGAAAGAGATTTAAGTCGCGTCAAAACGGTTTGAATTGAAAAATCAATTACATTGGATTGCCATTATATAAGGGACAATCAAAATACGACCACGTCAAAACGTTCATACCACTATTTTCCCTTACTTCTTGTTTGTTTCTCTGCTAATTTTCTCTTATAGCAGGCACTTCAGCGATTGCATCACCATCAATCAGTCCAACTGGAGTGTCGGGTAAGTCTTAACATTTCTCCATCGGTTTCCAGATCTGAAACTAAGTTGTCATTGTACATCGAAACAGTGATTTTAAGAATTGGAAAATCAAACATCCAAAACTTCTCGCGTGGCATTTGTAAGATAGTGTAGTTTTACTTTGATAATCTACAAAACCAGGATGACGTGTTTAGTTCGCCTAAGTATGATATTGATTTTTTCCCTGGTTAACGCATTTTGCAGGTGTGTTATCAATATTATTATCGCTATTAATATTATGTATTTATTTTCCAGTAAGCGTGTCGGCAAGTGTATCAATCAGTCCAAGCTTGGATGGTGAGTTCAGACCACGTGACGTTCTCAAGGGAATTTGCCTTTTGTCTTTTATTAGTGATACACGCATGTGTACGTGGACAGCGCGATATTTAAAAGAAACAGTTCTCTAGGGTAACATCAGATGGTCTGTAATTTTCTTTTCGCAGGACTGAGACTTGTTGGTGGAAGCTGGAACGGAGAAGGAAGAGTTGAAATTTTTTGCAACGGCAACTGGGGAACTGTGTGTGATGACAGCTGGGATTTAAACGATGCAAGAGTCGTATGTCGTGAACTTGGATACTCTGGTGCTGTTAGCGCTCATAGTTTTGCACACTTTGGCTCTGGAAGCGGTCAAATTTGGTTGGACGATGTCAACTGTATGGGAAGTGAAACTTCCATTGTAAATTGCTCGCATAGTGGATGGGGCTCACATGACTGTAGTCACGGTGAAGATGCATCTGTCGTTTGCTCAAGTAAGTAGTGATCGCAAACAGGTCTCTGTTTAGTCTGGTTTTGACTATTGATTCAAGCACAGCTTTTTATAAGGGTGCCTATTTCCTCGTGTAAAGGGTCTTTACCTTATTACAAGCGGAGCTAAGAATTTTTCTTTTCCAGCGCTTGCATGTGGTTTGCGTCGATAGCGGCGAGAAACGAGGAAATGCGGCGGCTTTCACATGGTGGGGTTGCCAACGTTTTGTTTCGGTTAAAGACAGAATTAACTTACATGTACGGCTGTTCTCACAACTACCACATCTATCCATTTACAAACGTATCCAGATTGTTTAAAAATGCGTGAGAACTTATTAGTAAGCATGTATTGTAAATCTTAAAAAAAATAGTGACAAATCCGGGGATAGAAAATTATAGGAAGTTTCCTAGAGGTGTAAGACTTGATCCATTCACTTTCTTTCGTTGTTAAAGACAAAAGGTCATTTCTCATTAATCTTATCATCACTCGTTTCCCACACAGAATTATTACTTTTAAAATGATAAAAAAGATATTTCTAACAAAGTGTTGGTACCACCGACAAATTTAGGGTGCCCGTCCCTAAAACTCACGCCTTTGTTTAAGATAATGAATACTGAAATTGATGCGCTGTAAGACTCAAAAAGCAAGATCTTGAAAACGATAACTAATTCGTTCAGTGGCACACACCCTCAATAGGTAGTCCTTGACTACACAAGGTCTATCTTCGACTTTTCAGGACTGAGACTTGTTGGAGGAAACTGGAACGGAGAGGGACGAGTAGAGATATTGTATAGCGGCAGCTGGGGAACTGTGTGCGATGACAGCTGGGATATGGACGATGCAAGAGTTGCATGTCGCGAACTTGGTTATCCTGATGCTGCTAGCGCTCTACAGTCCGCCCACTTTGGTGCTGGAAGTGGTCAAATCTGGCTGGACGATGTCAACTGTGCGGGAAGTGAAGATTCCATTGAGAATTGCCCGCACTATGGATGGGGTTCACATAACTGCGGTCACCATGAAGATGCATCTGTCGTTTGTTCAAGTAAGTACGCGAGTAGTGCCCTCGTCTCAGTTGCATATGCTCCATCTCTGTGACACATGCTCGATATTATAAGTTGTTATTGGTTGAATTTCCTGTGATTTTGCACCCACAACCGACAGTCTTTGATTGTAAGAAATTCGACTTTTACAGAGCGAGTGAGACTTGTTGGAGGAAGCTGGAACGGTGAGGGAAGAGTAGAGGTTTTCTACAACGGTGCATGGGGAACTGTTTGCGATGACATCTGGAATCTGAATAATGCCCGAGTCGTATGCCGTGAGCTGGGATATTCTGGCGCTTTTAGTGCTCCGCAGGCCGCACACTTTGGTGCTGGAAGTGGTCAAATCTGGCTGGATGATGTCAGCTGTGCTGGAAGTGAAGATTCCATTGAGAATTGTCCTCACTACGGATGGGGTTCACATAACTGCAATCACAATGAGGATGCGGGAGTCGTTTGTTTAAGTATGTTACATGTATTATGATCCAAGCAAGTTTTTTTTCTTCTTACTTTATGGTTAATTTATTAATGCTCGTTTTGGACACTGGCGAGGCCTTCTCATTTTCCTGTTACTTCGCCTTTTAAAATAGTCGAGATTAAAATTGATTAAATTGGATCTTATAACTGTAAAATTGCGACGAAAATCTTTTACAATAGTCCAAGTTATTTAAATCAAGTGATAAAGTGCATTTAGAAGTTAATCGGCGTATGAAAAAGTGTCTCGTTCTATTGACGATGAAGTCGTAAATATAAGTGAAGAAAAGATGTTTAGGAGATATTTTGTTTTTCACTCACAGCTGAAGCTTCGGAGGTATACTCAACGCTTCATCCATTATCTAGAATTTTACTGTTTTTCCACTTGCAAACTCTAAAGTTTCATGTACTTCTAGCTTGATGTTAAACGTTTAATTTAGGGACTGTTCATTTTTATACGACAGGAGGGGGCTGATGAGATTTGAGGAAGAGTCATTTGGAATTTTGTATGCCCCCCAGCTTGCCAAACGTTTCTTGTATAATGCCCCCCCCCCTTCCCCCTCATCAGGCGATACTTTTATGGGTTTAGAGCTTCAGTTCTACTTAGAACTACATCAGATGTTGGTTTCTACTTTATTTAACACTTCTGTAAGCCCGTCACCAAGTCCAAGCTTTCAGTCTCAAAAAGCGTGTCTACAATATACAAGCCTCTCGCTGTTCATTAGTCCCAGCGCTTCAGGTTAGTACTCTGCAGTTTTAGTCACTTTCTGAAGTTCGCTGCTTCATTTCAAGCAATGTGCTTCCTTATAATCCATTAGGGTCCACGATCCAAAATATGTTTTTCTGAGAGTCTGTCAGTCCTTTAGTCAGCTGATTAAGTCGACAGTTGAGCCTTTGGAGCTATCTCACGCCAGATTCATTCAAAATGTCACCCTATTTAATAAACTATGGTGTTTAGTATTCTTGAGTATAATTATGGATATACACCATATGTTAGTTTGCTTTGTCTTTCAGTGGGTACTTCAGCAAGCGTGTCCAGAAGTGTAATCTTCTCAGTGTTAACAAGCGAGTCTTCAAGTGTCTTACCATCAATCAGCGCAAGCTTACCTTGTGAGTCTTTTTTTTCCTGCCTTTTTTGTTCTTTTGCGGAGTATTTACTTAAAGCTTAATTGAGGTGGAGAAATTAAAGTTTGGGGGAAATCCTGTAGGATCGTAGCCAGATTAGATTGAATGATAAGTGCAAGTGGGTAGTGGAACGATACTTTTATTGGAAATTTTGAGTCTTCTTTACATGGTCTCTTTTCTCCGTCCTCTGTTTGGATGAATCGTGATTTGGGTATGGTTTTTGAAGATCATTTCCCCATGCACAAGTCGGATGACGATGTTGTCTTTGACCGTTAAAAGTGATGACATCACAGACGGTACAAGGAACATGGGTACGCAAGGGCGGTTACGAGCGGTCGATCATGAGAGGTGAATGGGTTAACGCCTTTCCTCAGATCATGAAAAGTATGAGAAAGTGCCTCACCAATTGGCGACGAAGCCATGACAAATGAAGAAACACTGTCCTAGACAGTTAGTGATTTAGTCAATGTTGAAACGTTGGAGCTACTCAGCGCTAGGTTCGTCTAGAAATTTACGGACTCCTTCCACTTTGCAAACTCTGAAGGTTTATGTAATTCTAGCTTGGTATTAAAGGCTTCTTTTATGTTGTTTAGGACTCCTACTTAGTACGATATTAGTGATGTTGGTAGCTTTTTTCTGTTACAGTAAGCACTTCTGCAAGCGTGTCAACAAGTCCAAGCTTTTCAGTCTCAAAAAGTCTCTTGCCGTCAATCAGTCCCAGCATTTCTGGTGAGTACCCTGCAATTTTAGTCACTAAGTTTGCTGCTTCAGTTCAAGCAAAGTGCTTCGTTATCCATTGGCTTCGACATCACAAAAATGTTTCTCTGACAGTCGACACAGTTGAAACTTTGGAGCTACTCTAACGCTAAGTTCATCCAAAATGTCTTCCACGTTAAGAAATATGGTGTTGAGCGGGCTTCTCAAGTATTTTTTTATCTAATATGTTTCAGGTTTATCGATCGATTTAGTTTATTTTATCTTTTAATCAGGAAGTGTTTCAACAAGTCAAAGTGCCCTAAACTCACAAAGTCAGTCTGAAAGTATCTCACCAAAAGTCAGTGGAAGTGTGTCGTGTGAGTCTATAATGGATTCCGAAAGTCGTTGTGCATTGGCACTATTGAAAAATGATTCTCCGTCAGTTAGTCAGAAAGTCATCCCTACTACTTTTCAAGGCTTTGTGGTCACTGGCGATTCTGATACGTCACATGTTGGGTATTCAAAACTTCCCCGTCCATGTCGGATATTGGAATTGACCTATCGCTCCAACCATACTCTGCGAAAGCTCTGTCGAATCTCCCAAATAACCTTGCGCTTTGATACGTGCCATACAAAAATCTGACTTCTTAGTTCTCGCGACATTTTAGTTTTACAGAGCTGACCTTTTGTTTAGGGAATCGCGTTGTGATTTTGTACTTGATTACTTAGTTCTTCGGTTTGTTTATTCGTCTTCAGGATATACACCATTTAGTTCGCATGCACTACCAGTTCCTGTGGACTTTCTGTTTCATGTGCCAGCAGACTGTGATCAAATCTGTACAAATACCCCAGGAAGCTATAGCTGTTCTTGTGTCAGCGGGTATCAACTGTCGTCTGATGGAAAATCATGCGTAGGTGAGTCCCTTGATAAGTCTTGAACACAATAAACGCACGAGTGCCTTTATTGTCTTCTCTTATTTATTGACACAATGATTAGAGAGAGAGAAACAGTAGTTTTATGACCACCAATTCTGGCAAACTATTCATGCATTGTATGGGAAAAAATGAAATGGAATCGGGAGTGCCACGCTATCTTATCACCAAGATGAGTAAACTAGGTTTCTCTAGAGACTTTCTGATATGGACACTCAATTATGTCATGCATCGTAAACAATTAGTACAGATCGATAACACGTGCTCAGAGGTTAAAAACGTGAATTTTGGGGTTCCCCAAGGCTCCATCCTAGGCCCGGTGTCATTCAATTTTAATGTTGTTGATCTTCAGGAGAACGTAAAAGTCAAATGCTTCCAGTATGCGGACGACACAACAATCTATGATCATGCCAAAATATCTGACCTAAATGACTGTAGAAACACTATCTACCAATCCATTAATAAAGTAAGTGTCTGCTCTAAGGGGAGTTACCTCGCCTTTAACAACGACAAAACCAAGGTTATGATCCTGTCGAGCTTCTGAGGCTTCGGAAACCTACAAAATCATCCTGTTTCCTTGAAGATATACGCGTCCCTTTTGATTGTAAACAGCAAATCAGTACTAAACATTAAAAGCAGAAGACGTCTTACGTCATTGCATTTAAAAAGACGTCCATACAAAGTTATTTTAGGTGGAATCCGTGCTAAACACTTTGCAAGTTCACTGAAAGTCTTCATTTGCAATTTTTGTTTACCCTCCAACGCCTCGCTTTCATGACTAGGCACCAGTTTTTTCCCGCCTTTCCGCCATTTGTGAATACGGTGTATTATTTTACACTATATAAAGCTTCGAGTTTAAACCTTAACCCTATTCAGACTGGGGGGGGGGCTTTTCGACCCCCCCTCCGGCAAAATCGTGATAACTCCTAAACCGAAAGAGTTATGACGTTCAAATTTTCTGACTTTTCCTAAAATTTATTTAGGAACATTTTGGTGTAATTACCATGTCCATGTGATTAATCATGTTGCCATGGCAACCAGTTTCTGACACATAGGTTTTGGAAAATTTAAAAAATGGTGATTTTTTTTTTAAGATCGCGTTTTTACACTTATAGTGCTTTGTGTTGTTAAAATGGTCTTTGCCTGGGACTAGATTTTGAATTAAATCAAAATGTTTCAACATCGAATATTTGGGGGGGAGGGGTGGGGTAAAATTTGTCACTTTTTTGCTTTGACAAATATGCTGCTCTATTTTCCAAATAACACTTCCAAAGTCATTTGTTTGGGTAATAAACATTAGTTTGATACTTCTTTTATATATTCTGAGCTTTTTCCCCTTTGAAAGTTGCTTTAAATTATAATTTTAACAAAAGAACGGAAATCCAAGATCGCGGATCCAAGATGGCGGACAACCATTTCAAATTTTAAATTTTATTGCTTCCTATTGCTTTTTCTCGCTGTACAAGTGTTTCCTTGTTACTAGTTCATAAGAAAGGATAACAAAGAGATGACTTTACCAATATTATTGATATTTTACGTATCTAAGTGGAAAAATAAGAAGAAACATTGAAAAATCGGAATATGACGCCACTGTGACGTCATCATTGGGCGTGGCAAGTCAAAACTGGGTGTGGAGCTTCTTTGTACGGAGATGATCATTGTGTGTAAATTTCATGACCCTAGCGTTATTGGTTTCAGAGATACAGAGGGGGGGTGTCCGAGAAGCCCCCCCCCACCCCCAGTCACAGATTGACCAAAAAAGGCCAGTCTGAATAAGGTTAAAATAATTTGATAAAAAAGGGTTAGCTTTTTCGTCTTTCTTCGGCGCCGCAAATTTATACGACGAAGTCACGGTTCGAGGTTGTCCGTTATAGTGAGAAGTGATGCCATTTGCTTTTATTGAAATGAGTGGATGAAAATTGATCGCTCTTTTTTGTATAAAAAACCATCTCCAGTGACATACAAAATCAACTATTACAGCTGATTCTTAAGTCGTGGCACAAACCGATTAATAAAATGGATTTACAAAGAGATAGGAATTGCTCTTACTGAAAGAAAAAACAACTAGCTTAATAACGAACAGCCCGCAAACCACTAAGCTGAAACTTATGTCATGTTAGGCCCCTTTCAAACGTGGAATTTCTTATGAGTACCGAACACCTATTTCAGTCGAAGAAGATAATAAAATACGGCAGTTGATTCAGACGTCGGATATAGTGGTGCCAAATTTAAATCTGTTTGTTGTAAATATTCCCAGTCTCTAGAAACAATTGTTCCCAATATGGATAAGGGTTTCTATAATTAATGCATTATATTCGGCACATGTGAAATGTGACTTCTAAATCAAATGTTGAACCTAAGTCGAATTTTCGACTGTAATTCAGTCGAAGATTCGGCAAAGTCGTATTTAATTTGAAACTGTTGATTCAGACGTCGTATCTCAAAGCAGTTACCTCCGAATTAAATTAGGCACCTGTGAAATTTGACGTTTGAACTGGGTAATGGTAACAGTGTCCAGTATTACTATAGTAAATACCAGTAGAGGCGCTATGATACATATGGCATTTTTTTATATATTCCTGTATATTCTGCTTTCAATTTACCACATTATGTTACTAGCTATATGCACCACACAGGTAAAAAAGAGAGTAAAAAAAAAAAGAAAAAAAAGAAGGTCACGAAAAATTTGCTTCAAGGAGATTCGAACCTGGACTCTCCGAATACGTTAGAACTAAAAGTGAACGCCTCTATCCACTGGACCACCTCGGTAAGGGCTGACAATTAAAGAGGTATATATTCTTTCTCTATGGTGATTGACAGTTTTTAAGGAAGACTTTTCAGTTTCCGTGTAGAATTAAATCTTTAACTGATTGAAGCCAGACGTAAAGCTCACAATAAACCCATTAATACTCTTTCAGGCTTGGTCCATGCCGGGGAACGTTTAAGAAATTTATGATCGATCTCGCGGCTACCGGCTGAACAGTATGACCGTACGATTCTCTCCCTGCTCGTAAGGTGTCTTCTCATCGGTCGCGGGAAAACATTAACACAACATTGTTTATCATTATTTCCATTTTTTTTAGGTTAGAGTAGCAAACCACTTGGCTTTTAGCGTTAGAAGAACTGCTACATGATCTCTCTCCCGAGAATGAAGAAAAACAATATGGCCGCCAAATACATCCTTTAAGCTTTCAAAGTTCTCCTTTATTAACAAACGTTGAACATCTATTTTGGCAAACAAACAGTTAAGTTGAAAAAGGATTTTACAAAAGTCTCAAAAAGTAGGTCTCCTTTTTGATTTTAATTTGCAATATTGGTCAATTTACGCAACTTTTAAACTTCTGGCTCAGTTTTTGTTTGCTTCTGTTTTGAAAATGGAATAATAATTACTTAGGGGTAATACAGTGTAAAGATTTGTAGAGAAAAACAACAAAAACTTGCAGATTTATGGCGAAAAATGTACTTTAAAAACGAACTAAAATATTTAAAATGCTCGGATCATGTGACTTATAACATCATGTCCCTCTTTTGGTAATGAAAAAAATTGTCAGGTAGAACATTTCTTTCCTGCCAATTTTCTCTGCCATGTGATGAAACGTCAACTCTCTACTGCCCTTGGCCTAGTTTCCTGACTTCTTCGCTCATGTTCATTGCCCCCTTAAATTTTAAATTCCGGACGTAAACTGGTTATTTTTAAATGCTCCACACAACCAAAACCTCAAATATACTATTTTATTTTAACCCAATGATGAAATCTTGTCACAGCAACAAAAAACCCTAATTTAGCTATGGTCACGTGACGGATGACGTCATCACCCTAGACGTGACATGAGAAGATATTCTATGGTAAATGTTGTTGTGGTCTGATATTCTTCCACGTATTAAATTGTCAAAGATATAAAGCTGTCAAAAAAGATTGCCTCAAAGGATTATGGGATAATTTTTATGATAATTATAATTTACATTTAATTATAATTATTATTATTGTTGTTAATTTTTTTTTACTTCTTGTTTACTTTAGATAAGGCTATCTGGAAAGCGCAGCGAGTTATTTCTTTCGGACTTTTATTGGTCAGCGCATTAGGGTGAAATGTTGGCTTGATACGGTCGAACCAAACTTGCAAATAACCGTACCCAACAATTTCTGATGACAAGCCTATCACCTTTGTCCAGTTACCAGCCAGAATGTGAAAACAAATTACATGTAGCAGATAACAATATTTTACCGTGCAAGACTGGGTCTAACGTCTCCACCGTTTTTTTTTTTTTTTTTACAAGTTTGCGGCAATGACAGTAATTAAGAGCGGATGTCAGTAAATATCGACCAGAGGTCTACAAAAGTGAAAAATCGAAAATTCTCAAAAAAATTCACAAAGTAGCGCTAGGTAAGCTATTAACATAAATGTAATTTTTACTTCGATCCGATAATTATTTTCCACGTACGGGGGGGTTATTGGTTTCGCGGCTCTCGGACCGGGTTTTCCAGGCCCGAGACCATGTGTCGCAAAAAAATCGTTTTAAAATTCAAATCCAATGTAATGTGGACAACAAAAACTTATTCAGAAGAGTACTTAATTGCACACATTCTAAGTGGTGATTTACGCAGTTTGAACGAAAGTGTAATATTTTGAAGATTTTTCATTATTTTCAATATTTTGATCGTTTTCGTTCAATGAAAAAATGGCAAATTTCAAAGCCCAAAATCGTCGACTGGTACCTCGATTTCAGTAACGAGTCTTATACCACGTTAAAGAGCGTTATATCTTCTTTCAAAATCTGTTTTCAAAACTACGGGCAACTTAAAAGAAAATTTTTGAGGCCAAAAAATACAAGTAGTACTTTTCTGAAATTTGAGCTTTCCAGACTTAGCGGGCCGATGCTAAAAACTTGGAAAAATACAGTAAGAAATCAGTTTGAGCAATAGTGGTTTCATGTTATCAGCTTTCAGAAACCAAAACGTGTTTATACAGCGATCTGATATAAATTAATGCGGTTTGCTATCAAGAAAAGCAGATTTAAGCTGTCAACTCCTGCCAAGTGCACCAGTCAGGTAAAGTTGTCAAAGGGAGGGCAAAGCACTAATATAAAAAGTCTTAAAATTCAAAACGTTTTACGTCCATGAAATCAGATTTTAGCGTACAAAACAATGTTGTGAATGTCTGTTATTCGTACCTTAGCATGGTGTTTCCATATATTGGAAATGTCAAGTATCCACAGGGGAGAACATACCAAACAACAACGTTTCAAATCCAAGCGCCGAAAGATCGTAAACGGCAAAGATTGCGTTACATTTCACAGAACGACCGCTTACCACTGTTGTCACTCCTTTTTTCGCTGGAAGCTACGAGGAGTTTTCATTCCGTCATGAGTGATTCTTGATCAGCGTTTCCTTGAAAGTACGACCCCGGACAGGTGATAACTGGGGACGTTTCGTCAAGATTCCTGTTGCTCAGTTTCAGGCTTTAGGGACCAGTCATAATTTAAGTTGGAGGGGGGAGTGGAGGAGAAATTGTTTTTTATTCCAAATTTTTTCCAGACCCCCACTAATAGCACCCATGTTTTTTAGGTACCCCCCCTTCAATCATGTTAAAAGATTTAAGGGCCCCCCTTTCTTATACATAATACCCAAATGGTAATAACAATAACATTTTCTTTACTTTACCGTTCTTACTCACTGTCACTTCCGAATGTGCCAACTAACAACAGAGAAGCACTTCACACTAAACTGAGAAAGATATTTCACCTAGAGCCTCTCAAACAGCTTAAAGAGCAAGGATATATCAGTGATTGTGTTATAATTGAGATAAGACAAGCCATCGAAAGGTGAGAGGCCGACAGGACCGCTTCAAGGAAGAAAGAAGATAATCAGCCAAAGCTTACTGCTTTTTATATAAGCAGTACATGCTCTAATACCGAAAAACTTGACGGTGACACAGACAGTGAGTCCGCATCAACCTCATCTACAAATAATGATTCGGATAGTGAGATTGCATACCATGACTTTATGCATGTAATCATTTGTTAAAATGCCGATGAAATTGTTTCAGTGTTACACAATAATGGATGTTGTGTTGATGCACCTACTATTTGAGCATTAAATCTTTTTGTAAAAATGCTGATTAAATTGTTTTAGTATTACACAATATAGGACTTTGTGTAAAACTGAATCAAAATCAGGTCCTTTAATACTCAAACATCATGCTGCTCAGTAGGGATGCTACTTAAAAGAAACTTGAAGACCCCCCAAGGTCATCTTTTGGCATTTTAAGGCCCCCCATATTCCATCCAAAAAAAAATTGAAGGCCCCCCAATTTCTCCTCCACCCCCCCCTCCAACTTAAATTATGACTGGTCCCTTAGCAGGTGCGTAGTCAGGATGTTTCCGGAGGTACGCCCAACTTTTTCTACATCTTCTTCCCCACCTCCCCGCCCCCCGCACCCCAAATCTCAACATTTTTTTAAGGTGCCTTTATTAAAGGTGGGGTTAACGGTTGTAAGCATTTTTGCTGTTTATGAAATGACACAACCTCTAAAATTCTTTAATTCTGTCGGCTTGTTATGTTCATTGACGTCAACCGTTTATCATTAATTCAGCTATTAAAAATCAAGCTTGTAGTACCTTCGACTTTAGTTTACAAATGACTCTTTTTACCCCTTTTTGTCACATTATTTTTGACCGAAAAAAGCACCACACATTGACGTAATTGTGCCCTACTTCGTCTACTCCGAAAACAGGTCGTGGAGAAAGCAACGCGTTCACGCTTTACATCATCAAGCTTGCTCAGAAGCCCATCAAATTTGATGGGCTCCTGGATTGCTATATAAATAAATCATCCAAGATTCGGTTCTCCAATTAATGTCGTCGCTTCTCTGGAAACCGATTTTTTTTTTAGTTATGTTTATTTCATTCTATTTTTTTTCCTCAATGTTTTCGGGTACGCATGTGCAAACCGTGCGTACAAGTAGCTACGCCCCTGTTTAGTCTCCTTAGCCCTGAGCGTTCCTCTCTTGCGGTTTTCGCGGGAGTTCAGGATGTGGTCCACCCAGTATTTCACGTCTCTTTTAAATGAGAGGTAGCACTTCTTGTTTACCGTTTCGTTATCAGACAGCGCTTAGGCTCTTAGCCTTTCATTTAATTTTGATCAAATTTTTCTCATTTAGTTACTCAGTATACGTTCGATCCTGTCCTTGTAAACTTATACTTTTATACTTTAGGGGAGCTTAATTCCTATATTAATTTTTTCTTCGTTTAGTGTCGTCCAAAAGACCCAGTTTTTTGGCTTTTTTTGAAAAAGAAAGAAAAAGAAACGACAAGGTTTATTTTTTTGGGACTTAGATTAATTCTTTTAATCTAAAAAATTAGCATTATAACATCATTTCGAGGCATAAAACGTTCCGTGGTGTATCCTCTTTGCGTTTTACCCTTCTTGGGCCTTTTTTAATGAAATTGACCATCAAATTTTCCGCCATATTAAATTTGTGTCGATTTGGTGACCATGTCTTGTTGTTTTCAGTCTCCACGGCAATGATGCTGGTGTTTCAGGCCTCCCGTTCTCAGATTTCTTGTGATTTTTTTTTTTCACTCCACCGACCGACCCACCCAAAACCAGGAAACCTATTCGACGCTAAACGAACGAAAAGGGGATGACCTAAGCCTTATGGTTTCTTTTTGGGCTTCCTCACCACATTGCTTCTGCGTGTTTCTGTATACTTGTCTCCTGCTTTGTTTTGTTCTTTTTTGTCGGTAAAATAAACTGAAACTGTACAAAGACCCTCAATATTCCCTTTGCAGGTTCTCGAACGCGCATAAAAAAAATGAAAAAAGCGATGATTTATTGACCGCAAGGGCAATGGGGTGGGGTCAGGGCTCGTTACTGCGCTCCAGTTCACTCGTACGCTGTCAAACGGTCCCGAAATACAAAATGAAAAATGACTGTGGACAGACTATTCACGTCTAGACATCAGGCATCTTTTAAGATGGGACTTATCGCCTCTCCCTGTTCATGGAGTTGATTCAAGGTGTTGACGTTAATTTCGTGATGCCCTGCATGTTGCCAGGACATGTTTCAAAAGGGCCTTTCCAAAGGTACGGAGTCCGCCGTCACGTTGTCAACCGTTCGAGAAATGATGTACTTCACAAAAACAAAGAGAAGTTATTTTCGATTTGCCCCGCCCCCTACCCCCGAAAGTCCCCGACAGGACCGCTTCAAAGTACTCCCCATGTGGTTGCGCGGGGGATAGTAAAAGGTCTACCTAATTGCACCATGCATCAATGACAGTTTAGCTCAATCAGAAACCCGTTTTCCCTTGCTAGTTCAAGGTGTGTGCACCTCCTTTAAGCTGTTGTTTTCGGTTCTTACTGAAATTTTTGATCTTGAGGAAATTCACAACGACAGGAGCAGGTTATGGGCTTTTTTCCTAGCCCTAATCCTACATCACGAGAAATACCTCAGGTAAGGCAAGAATTCGATAATCGTTCCATAATCATCCATTTTTTCACCGCGTGAATTGGGTATGTTTAGCTTATTTCGAGGAAATACTTTTTGCTTCAAATCCTGGGTGGGCTTTTAAACACATTTTTTAAGCCAAATGGTTTTTGCGAGAATCTGCTTACCCGAACTTTTCGCATAAAAAACGACAAATCCCCGAAAAAAAGCTCATGTTGTTGTTGGTGGTGGCATATTTCCGATAAATCCAGCTCAATGTCTCGTGAAGAAGAGTTCAGATCCGTGCCCCGCGCCTCTCGAGGCGAGCGTTCCGTCGAAATGCGAGCCCAAAAACAGGTGGTAAGCGGTCAATCTGTGAAACGTAACGCAATCTCCGTCGTTTGAGAGCAGCCGAAGATGCTCTTGCCGATGCTGTCCTTGATGTTTCTTATTTCCAGTATCTAGGAAACCCATGCTAAGGTATGAAACATACACTCGTAGGCATTGTTCTGTCCGCTAAAGTCTAATTCCTGGACGCAGAAACGTTCTGCTTTTTGAAGTTTATTATTGTGGTCATTGTGCTTTGCCCTTCAGACAACCTTACGTCACTCGTGCGTTTGGTAGCAGAAGATGGCTAAACTCTGCTTTTCTTGTTGGAAAACGGCTTTAAATTTTATCAGATCGCTCGATAAACACGTGTTGGTTTCTGAAAGCTGATAACGTTAAATCACTGTTGCTCAAACTGATTTCTTATTGCATTTTTCTGAGTTTTTAGCATCGACCCGCTGAGTCTGGAAAGCTCAAATTTCAGAAAAGTACTACTAGTATTTTTTGGCCTCAAACAATTTCTTTTAAGTTGCCCGTAGTTTTGAAAACAGATTTTGAAAGAAGAGATAACGCTCTTTAACGTGGTATAAGACTTGTTACTGAAATCGAGGTACCAGTCGACGATTTTGGGCTTTGAGATTTGCCATTTTTTCATTGAACGAAAACGTTCAAAATATTGAAAATAATGAAAAATCTCCAAAATATTACACTTTCGTTCAAACTGACTAAATCACCACTTAGAATGTGTGCAATTAAGTACTCTTCTGAATAAGTTTTTGTTGTCCGCATTTCAATGGATTTGAATTTTAAACCGATTTTTTTGCGACACATGGTCTCGGGCCTGGAAAACCCGGTCCGAGAGCCGCGAAACCAATAACCCCCCGTTCGTGGAAAATAATTATCGGATCGAAGTAAAAATTACATTTATGTTAATAGCTTACCTAGTGCTACTTTGTGAATTTTTTTGAGAATTTTCGATTTTTCAGTTTTGTAGACCTCTGGTCGATATTTACTGACATCCGCTCTTAAACATTTTCTGTTTAGGATAGAGACTCATCGGTTTAATTGCTGTACTCTTCATTATAGATATTGACGAATGTTCAACAAACAATGGTGGCTGTAGTCATTACTGCTACAATATTCCTGGATCATTTTTCTGTGGATGCCCTGAGCGGACAACTATGGCATCCAACAACCTAACTTGTGTTGGTAAGTATGAGGGTTCTTTCAGCTTAAGGAGATTGCCCATTCAATTAATCCTGCAGTACGTTTTTAACCAGGGATTCTAAGGAACGTGCTTTAACTGCAATAAACATGCAGTATTTGAGATGAATGTCAGTATTTTTGATGCTGTTGGGAGTGCAGATTTAGCAAAGCTCAGTGTCTAGGGGACATGAAAAGAGATGAGACATCCATCATGGAATAAAAAACGGTTTTTATGATTTTGTTCTGCTGTTTCAGTGTGTTGATTTGGGTTTTGTTTTGTTGTTGTTGCTGTTTTGTATCTTTTTTTAATTTCCTTTTGCTTTGTCGAAAGCATAAAAAAAGTAAGTTAACTCAGGTACCCTATGTAATAGATCTTAGTTTAGGTGAGTTTCTTTTAAAAGCGCACAAAGAGGCCTCGGGCCTCGCTTTCATGACTTAAGAATCTACATTTTGATGTCCCGGATGAGCGGTCAACGCTCCTCACCTGAAGCAGTAGAAATGCAATATTGACTTGTCACTTTCTCTCTAAACTTCAGTGAATGATTTTTAATTATTTCCATCAAAAAGCATTGGCATAAAGATTACTTAATTATGGTCTGTGACACGTTTTATTCCCCGTATCAAACTCCGTTCGGTTTTTCGTGTATTCCAGAACCTGGAGCGACAGTGACATGTAACGAGGACAACATGACCATTTCTTTGGAGAAGCAGACATTTCCGTTTTTTGATGCCAATAACCTTCACCTACGCTATTCTTCCTGCAGGTAAAGCTGGTGCATCGTGATGATGAACCCATGAAATTTAAGATACTTCATTGATATCTCTACATGTTTGGTGTATTTTTTTAGGCAAGTTGAAAAACACAGTTGAACCAAACGTCTACATAAAACACGCTCGCGAACTGTGAGATTTACTTGCCTTTAGAATTATCCTGGAATTCTTTATTGTTTTCTTGTGAAATTCCGGGCAACAACGCAACCTCCTTCTATCAGAGTTACCAATATTTCCTTTGTATTTTCTTTATGAATTTTTGATAATTTGTTCAATTGTTGGGTCTGTTTTTTGATCTTTCTTAACTACAGGGCCACTCAAAATTCAACACATGTTTCAATCAGCACCAATCTGAATGCTTGCGGGACACTGGTTAATGAAACAGAGGATGCATTAATCTTCTGGAATGAAATCCGTGTGGATGCAGTGATTACTGGCAACGTTATCACCAGAACGCACGACATTAATCTTCGATTTCACTGCAGCTATTCCAGAAAGAAAATGCTAAGCGTTCAATTCCAAACACAACAAGTTTATATTGGATCAGAAGGTGCTTTGATTAATCATTTATTTAATTTCTCTTCTTTATACATTTAGATCGCGATATTGAACAGGTAGTTCTCACATAAGTAAACCTCGAATACTTATAGTGCTCGTAAGGAAGGCATTTCGGTGAAATGACATTTCCCACGTATTTCCCCCCCTTTTTTTTCGCAGTTATTTTATTCGATCAAAAATGGTTGAGTTATTTTAAAAGGCCTGGAGTAGTGGCCTCATAAGAAACGACTTTGGGGTGACCGTATATTTTTGCTGATGAAACGTGAACTTACAGATGAAGCAACCATTTTGAAGTAATGAAAAAAATCGATACCAGTTCATTTATTGAGAGATTTTAAAAGTCATTTTAATGTACAAATTTTTGCCCGAGATCCGAGTCACCGACCATTGGGAATTAGGGTGTTATTGCCACACCAGTGGCAAAAACTAAGCTTTTCCTTACCTTCAAAATCTTAGCCTTTCCATAGGTCTCTTATCTCTCCGAAGGTCTCTGATCTCCACGCCAGAAATACATGGATACGCGTCTTATACTTCACACCAAGACCTTTTCGATAGTTAACTCTGCTATCGCTTCAGTTGCTTTCAAGAAAAGAGTAGCATTAAGCGGTGAAATCGCGTTGTTATCTCACATCTAAAGTGATTATGTGAAAACCTATGGAGGAGGCTACCCCATTCCCATAAAAACCACACTTACGTCCTATTTTTTTCATTTTAGCTGGATATGGGAACTTCACTTTCAGAATGGACTTTTACAGGACTGCGGCGTTTGCCACGCCTTACACTGAAAACGACTACCCAATATCTATCCCTTCAAACGAGTTCCTTTATGTGAAGTACAGTGTGGAGGCTAGTGCTGACCTAGTGATAATGGCCGAAAACTGCAAGGCTACGAGATATGGAAATTTTTACTCCTTGCCGCAGTACACTGTTATACAGAATGGGTAGGTATAAAACAAGATTAGAATCTTAAAATTCAATCTTCTTATCAGTTATTTATGTACATTTACGTTTGTGCGCCTATTTTTGTTTTTGCACCAATGAACTGTATTATAATTCGATGCAACTTTTTCTTCCTTTTCATTGGTCGAGGACGCTTTTCTCCTTCTTGCGAATCGCTTTTGCGTGAAAATGGCAGATCGCTTCGATTCGCAAATAACAAAAGCACAAACTCGGTGATCGAACGATAAGACAATTATTGAACTCGGTTATATCGCAAAATAACGTGATTTTTCAGAGTCTCGCAGATCAATAATATTTAATAATCAATGATGATCTACTCGCCACTAACAAATCACGGTGCTCAATCTCGTCCAATAATTGTTAATGATGTCTGTGTCGCCATGACAACCAATTGTAGGTGCCCACGAGATACAACTATGGAGTACACGTACTATCCAACAGCGAGCTCTCAACAGTTTAAAATGAGATCGTTCAGGTTCTTCAACGATTATGATGTGGTTTACTTTCACTGCGAGCTGTTGGCCTGCTACAGATACAATTATAATTCCAGGTACGTTTGTCAAGAGGTCTAGAAATGCTGTTTAATTACTTGGGATATCGATTTTTCCTATGTACTTAAGCTGGTATAATGCGTAGACAGATAACTCCTGGAAAAATTCTCGTTATGGGTGGACACTGAGAAAAAAAAAATGCGAATTTAAAGAGTTTCGTTAAAACTCTGTATTTTCATTAGGCTACTTGTGGTGCAGCCCATTTCTCCGTCAAAAAAAGACAAAATGGCGGATGTATCACCCAGAAGGCATTGCGTGCCCTAACCCCTGCAGTAGGGCCGCTAATTGTACTATTCTCTGGAAGGGATGGGTCATTTCCAGAGGAACAAAAATCTTTGGATGCCCGAGGCATTTGTGGGGGACGGATTTTGCTTTTTGGCTCCTTTCACTCATTCCTTTTCTTAAATTCCGGAGTACTTCCCTCCCTCTTAGGATATCTAACCCACCTCTATCTCTTTATTTCTTGGAAAAATAGTAGTAGGACTAGCTATACACCCAGCCCAGTATCGCCTGGGGAAATACATACATCAATACGTACATCTTCCTGAGGAAATACGTACATCAATTTCCTTAGGTCTCTTTAAGAGAAGTTCCCATAGATGGTTTTTTGATCAGTACTCCTACACGGCAAATACGTAAAACAGTTTTTGAGAATTTTTGATTCATTTTCTATGTTTGACTGATGTTTTTTACCGTGTATAAATAAAGTTATCATTCATTCATTCATCGCCTGTTAAAGGCGTATTATCAATCATCAGGAAACATTAAATTATTTCGTCGACCATTGTCATCAACTAATGAACAATTCTTTTCACCACAGATGCAGCAGAGGTTGTTTAACCAGCAAAAAAAGAAAGAGAAGAGAGATAGATGACAAGTTAGAACACGACGAAAGTACCAACAAATATACTCTCACAAGCGGCCCGATAAAGATCGCAGAGAAATCCAGAGAAGGAGGTAAATAGGCCTTAATTGTATTATGGTTCGGGGCAGCTAATTTAAAACTAGCTCCGAGGTCAACTAAAATTGATCATTCCTGCGGACGATAACCCTGTCCCTGATAAAATAGTCAGTCTGATCATATATGGCTTATTAGTCAAGTTTGTTTGGTTTCGTTGCTTTTTTAATTAGCTCCTTTATCGCCATGGGCGAACAAGCTTGGTCAAAACTTTTTGTAGTTGTTGTTGGTTTTGAGCTCAGTCCAATCAACCACTTCCCCCACTCCCCTCCTGGGCAACCTTAAGTTGTTTCATTGGTGGTCAGTTTTTGTTTTTCTTTGTTTGTTTGTTTGTTTTTTTGCACGTATGCGTCATCATTTTCTTTGCAACATTCGCCACTTTGGAAACGAAAAGGCAACTGTATGATACTGGGGATGAGCCGGTCAGGTATTGGCCATTTTTTGCCCTATTCAAGTTATTCTTTTGTTTACTTCTTCATCGCTGAGCCGTAAGGATCAGTTTGCCGTTTTATATTTTCTACACTTAACAGTCTCAGGAGTCTGCGAAAGTTGACTCGGCCCAGTTTCCTTCACGGCATTTCTAAAGAGGCGGATGCTGGTCTTGCATCTGAGTTTTCTTCAGGGATTTATGACATTTTATCTTTCTTAGTGAGTTTTCCTACAGCGACTGGACCCTTTTAAGGTGGCTTGACCCAGTATTTTTGTAGGTACACCTTCCATCTATGAATCTTTTATACTTAAACAAATTGATCTTTATTGTAAAAACATTATAACACATGTATTACACGTAGACTAAACTTTGTTATGATATTAACATGTGAATCAGTAAAACGCAATCCTGAGCTCTTTTAGTGTTTTCTAAGGCTACTTTCACGAAAACAGCGATTAAACCAAAATTCGTTCAATGGACACGTAATTCGGGGGATTTTATAGTACACTGATCAATTGCATTACTGAAATTTTTTGAAGAAAATCTATCGACGAATTTTGGTTTAATCGCTGTTTTCGTGAAAGTAGCCTTAGAAAATCCAAAAAGAGCTCAGCATTGCGTTTTACTGATATGATTCACATGTTTTCATGTTTTTTTCAAAAGCGCCTAAGTCTACTTGCGTTCAGCCGGTTGTAGAATGTATAAACTAAGGTCATTTGCAAAACGAATGAGTGATAAAAACGTTTCGGAAACCTCTCAAAGGTAACAAATTTGTCTGTATTGAGTCCAGCCTTCAGTTCATGCATAATATATACCCTTTTTGTAGAAATTCCAAGATACCTCAAAATTCCTCTTACAGATTTTGGTCGCACAGACGAGCACCTAAAGTATTGTTGGTTTGCACTTGACGTCACTAAAATTCAAACGACAAAACTATCGATGCTACCGAGATCTTACTTTCACGATGTATTAGAAAAGCTGAAAACTAATTTCCATAAAAATTTTCGCTTAAAAAGGGTTCTTGGTTTTGTGATAGAGTACGCTTGAATTTCTAAGCTTTTACGTGACGCGGCATTTACTTGACGGCCAAGAGAGCTGTCATGTAGATTTACTACATAAACAGTTTATGTAGTAGAAAGAGTATTACAAATGTTTATGAGTTCCTCGAAGAATAAATTCACGGTTTTTGTAGCAAAACTCGGTAACAGATGTTTCTGCCGGTTTCCGTCCGCCATGTTGGTGCTCATCCAGGTGGGCACCAGCATGGCGTCTCCATACAGATCTCTATTAATTTGGGTAAAACATTTCTTCGGATATCTCGTATACGAAATATTCCTCTGACCTGAATCTTGGCGAGGGTCTTTGCATATTTACCTCCTTTCATTTCCCAGATTCTGGACTTATCTACTGAACGGCTTTGATTTTTATTTTGATCTATTTTGAATGGCGTGACACTGAAAACCAGCAATAGGTAGCGTAAAGCATTTCCAAATAAAATATCGATAAGGGCAAAAATACTATTTAGAGCTAAAACTTTTGCGACGTTATTGTCACGTGATCATTATTCCGATCGCCCAAAAAATAATATCATAATAAAGTTTAGTCTATGTGTAAAACATGTGTTATGATGGGTTTTAAAGTAAAGATAAATTTGTTTAAGTATAAGAGATTCAAAGATGGAACTCAAGGTGTCGCTACAAAAAAGAAAATGGTTCAAGCCACCTTAACACCGACTGAGGGAAATGTTTCATATCGTAGGTACTGGGCAAGGCCAAAATATTGCTTTCATTGGTGGTGCAGCTGCAGGTGGTGGACTGGCACTGATTGCTATCATAGCCCTGGCTGTTTTAGCTGTTAAGTACCGCCTCGCACGAAAATTCATGAACAGGAACAAGGTTGAGCATTTCTACACTGGGAAGGATGAGCAAATGAGCCGAAGAAACGCTTTCATCCAGGAGGACGACATGATTGAAAAGAAAGACTCCTTCTAAAAAGCCAATTATTGGTCTTTTTACCAAGGAAATGACATTACTTTTGGCTCAAATCTTATGAACACTTCTGACCAGTTGTTTATAGCTAACTGCATATTGCAGTGGTAAAACAACAGTTATTTTAGCAGTTATCCTGACATATATATAATCAACGAAATACTCACCATTAACAGTACGTTTTTTTGAAGCAAACCTATAGTAGAAGAGCAATAGACTCCACAATTATATGAAAATTAAAATGATCTGTTTTAGCCTCAAAAGTGCTCACTCAGCCCTGCAAGCAGGACAAAGTGTGATTCAGTCCCTTCCGGAGCCATTTTGAGCCATAGTTAATTGGACTGTATCAGCCTTAATTAAGGGAGCCAAATAAGATTCAAAAGTTAGGACTGTATTTTACTCACCGAAACGGCCCCATTTTTAGGCCTTCAACAGATCTTTCTGATTGGCAGTGAATACCGCGGCCATTGGCAGAAATAAGGAAGACCATTGTGGGATGCCCAGGGGCCTCAAGTGCGCATTTATGCATTTCGAAATCCGTTCAACGCTCTTAATTCTTAAATATTCTCAATATATATACAGTTTGTACAATATAGGATTGCAGTCAGCCTAGGATTTAGTTGAGAAAAGGCGATTATGTGCCCTCCTGTCTTGACAAATTCGAAGGCCTCTGCAAATGAATCCATGCACCTTTTATAAGTATGGAAGTGTAATAG
>CALNXK010000010.1:1940000-2015000 GCA_942486035.1 Porites lobata | reverse complement strand
TCACGTCGCCAAGTTTGAGGGTGATAGGTTAAAGTGAAACGAAGATAAGGTTATGCAAAATCGAGAAATTTTATAAACGCTTGTTTGACTGAGGTAATTTGTGCGCCTAACCATACAAAATTCTTTCAAAGTTTTATGACTTAGCGGAGAAAATTCCTTAGCAAATTTACTGCCCTTTTTGCCAAAATGTCGTTGGATTAAGTTTAAAATGTGGAGTGCTCTATCTAACAAAGTAATCGGTGACTACACCACTGACTACACGCGCCATTACGCCGACATAAATGATTGCATGCACTGAGAATTATACACGCATGTAACTACACCGATGACTACGTTACCACCATTTATATCCGACGGTTGCACCCCAAGTCACGGTGTACACCGATAGTACTAATCTTACTTGGTTCACCGTGGCTAAAAAATGATGACTGGTTGTTATCTGAGCATATCGCAAAAGAAGCCGAGAGAGAAGTAAGTGTTCGATAACTCCTACACACAAAACGCCACCCCGGGGCATACACATGACGTTTCTGCTTGGGCTGGCATTCAAGTCTATTAAAAAAAATGAAAAAAGATTATATTTAGAAGACTCTACAGTCGTCTACTTTTTTCTCATTTGCAGAAGCAATGTCAGATGATTTTGAATGCGGACAGGGATTTGGACAGGCTTTTGAGTTCTCGTGACGGTCGCCGCTCATTGATATTTTAATCTCAGTATATTTCGTAAAAAGGTGGTTTTAGGGTTCATTTGACCCAGGCTGGTATGCATTCATTTTAGTGATTTTGAGTGACGCGAGATAACTGCATACAACACAATGTAGGACACTCCCTCGAATACGTTCCCAGCGAGAGGCCATGCAGAAATCTAATTAGGCGAAAGACGAGGGACTAACTTGAGCGAGGCAGCGTAAAACCTGCAACATGGCAAGTTTGACTGCTGTATCGTGTCTTTTCTTTCAGGCTGCTGTCCTGCAGTTTCTTTTGGTTGCGGAAGCTTCTCACTTTCGTTATGGTACTATATCTTGGGCTCCAGTCGACTCTTACAGCAACACGGTAACGTACTATAAAGCGTCTCTTTTTAGAAATGAGACTGCAGGAGAATGCGAACTAAGTAACTAAGTAACTAACTGACCTTTATATCATGGACTCTTACCTTGGCTGGTAATAGATTGGTTTCTTAGTCTGCGTGTGGCTCGTTTTTGTCTCTTTTTCTCTGTAAACAGCGTTGGTAAGTACAGTTGGCAGACTGTAAACCTTCAAACTGTTCTCATGATAATTTGTACTGAGTCACAGAACGCTTTAGAATACAGTTCAACTTAAGCGTTCTATATGAGAATCGGTGTTGGTACTGAGATAACCTCTTCGTTCATGGGCCACAAGCTGTAACTGAATCTAACTTGTCGTTTAGAAGACTAACTTTGTTCTAGCATGCTAATACTGTTGAAAGCGTGCGTGCAGTGAGAGACCCCTTTTACTAACTGGTGAGATTACCATTTGAAGCTAGACTGGAAGTATTAGTTCGTTCCTTTACTTTATCTTATTATTTTATAATTATCGTTATTAATTTCTTGTTCCTTTTTCTTTAAGAAGTAATCTGCCAAGAGAGCACGATACGGCTACCAAAAATGATTTATATTTATGTTATTAAATAAATATTAATTAACTTTTCAATTTACGATATGCGCACTCCAATATTGGACGGAGGTTTTCGTTGATCATGCTCCATGCCTAAATTAATTTTATTTTAATCTTTCGATGCTTCCGACGAGTTTCTCATAAAATAAGAAGCAAATTTCTATAGCTCTTTCTCTCATTCCCCAGTATCAGCAGTTGCTAAACAAGGCTTGAACTATTGGCTTTAACCTTTGCTAAGAATCTTTGGCTACAACTCGAAACGGAGCTAGCTTCTCAGTCGTCGCTGTACGGTATTTCATCTTGCCGAGTGCCTGTTAACCAATTAACTTTTGCTTCAATGTCCTCGATGTTGTGCTGGGTCTTAACATATTTAATGTTATTTAAAGCGGAATGGTTGGGAAACCGTCCTTTGTTATATGTTTTTGTTAGCTTTTTTGGACCTGACGGTGCACAACGTGCACACAGTTTGCGAACAAAAAGCAAAGGAATGTGCAAGGTCAAAGAGCTTCCAACGTAACCGGCAGCATCATTGTTTTCAACTCTGATGTTTTCCGGCTTTCCTAACCAGTTTCCTCTACTAACTATGGTCTAAATTTTATGGACGATACTTGGATACAATTCAACTAGTGGATTGCGGGGATTCTTGCTTTTACTTAATAATATTTTTTCCAGTGCTTAACAGCGTTGCTCGTACGGGGTGTGCTTGCCTTTAACGTTAGCAGAACTCTAAAGTGTAATGCCTGAATCTAAAAGTGAAGTGGTACGGCAAGTATATGCCGAAAAATTATTATGGTGATTACAGTGATGATGACTCGAAAATACGATGGAAATCATCGGTTACAGGGTTTGACCTTGGGTCTAAAGGAAATGCAAATTTAGATGCATTTTAGCCAACAGATCCGGTCAACTGTGTCGATTTCTCGGAAAAGATACCACATGCTCAGTCAGATCCTGAAGTAATTAACTGTGTTAATTTCTCAGAAATGAGCCCCACTAATCATAATGCACGTTTAGCCAGACTTGGGCGGTAAATAAAACGTCCGGCAGTGACTCAGCGTGAAACTAAACATGATTTCCTTTTTCGCATGCACTCATGCATTCCAATATCAAACATCTCAACCGTTGTTAGCCCGGAAAAACCATGCAAACTTAGCATTAACTTGCCTATACAGCCTTCCCTTCGCTTCCTCGCTGCGAGGGACGTTTCGAGACATAGACACAATTTGTACCACGTGACGAAGTGTTCCCTTTACTAGTCGTTTACTCTTTATCATTTATTCCAAAATATTAGCAGTTTCACGCTAGTTTCATCCATAAAAATTAGTTCGCACAGTTTTTATCTGGTTATTTTCTCTCCTAAGAAATCGTCAGCTTGAATTTGACGTTTGCCGTTAACGTGATTTTAAATCTCTCTAATAACACGCTCCTCTAGGTGCAATACTTTTCCAAGAGCACGATTTTTCTAGTTTTTATTTGCCTCGAAGTATATCCGCGATGCATCCGTTTCGAAAAGTGCCAAGCATTTTCCCCGGAATTAACAAAGAAGAGACCATCGTTAATGAAGGGCCAGAGCTTAGAGAAACGTGATCTTTTAACGGTGGCTAATTACTTCATCATAAATAATTAATCAAAACAAAATAACTGTATTCATTCCTTTAAGCAGACGTAGAAACTGACCACTTAAGGTGGTAATCTCATCATGATTTGTTGCAGGGACAAATAAAAAGCTTTCAGAAAATTCGAGAAGGGGCCCATCAGACTCGCATTAAGTTTCTTTCTCTTTTTATCAGGGTGGGGTTGTTTTTGAAACTCTTTGCACCAGTAGGCTCTTTGCGTAACTTGATCACGTGATCAACTTTTGAAAAATTTTCTTAGCACAAGCTGAAATACCATTTTAAAATTAAGTAACCTGAGCATTTTCAGCCGTATATCTCAAAAGTAGCGATTGCAAAGGCCGCCGAAAATTGGAAGCATTATGATTTGTATGAGAAGTAACAACTTTTGCCATCCAGTCACGCTTTCATGGTTTTCCACACAAATCCTTGTAGTTTCGAAATTTTCAAAACTTTCATGAAATATTTCCATAAGTAGTGCTGGGCTCAAATCTCCTTTTAATTCATAACAGGCAATTTGAGCCCTCAAATGCGTAAGTTTAAAAATTTTAGAATTTCTGACAAGGATTGAAATGGAAAACCATACAAGCGTGACTGGATGGCAAAAGTTGTTTTGCTCATAAAAATGCCTCTAACGTTCGGCGGCCGTTACAACCGCTACTTTTAAGATACACAGCTGAAAATTCTAAGGTTACCTAATTTTAATATGCTCTTTTAGCTTGTGCTAACAAAATTTTTCAATGGTGAACTGTTGACGTGTTTACCGAAAGTTGATCACGTGATCAAGTCATGCAAGAAGCCTATTAAAGTACCGGCGGATAGAAATTGGGGCGCTGATCTCTCTCAATCCTCTTGGAGCTTAGCCTGAATTTCAGACCAATATTTAGAGTCGTTTTTACTTCCTCAGTAACGTCTGAATCAAGAGGAGAAAACGAAGCGAAGTAATCGTGTGAAATTCGGGCCACTTGGGGCTTCGCTTGGCACCTTTTCACATTCTTCTCGCTAAACTTTCGCAGCTCGAGTTATTCACCTCGAAATGTAGAAGCCGTTACAAAACATATAATCAAGTTATAAATTTATGGATTTGATGTTGGATACACCATATAACAAAATCAGTTTATTAGGGTATTTCATTTGATTTCATTTAAATGTTGGTTTTGACAAGGCCTCAGTTAAACATTCGTATAATGTTGATGTAATGAAATTGTCGCGGTAACTCTAATACTGTCGGTGTTATTACCATATGACTCTAATAGCAAGACAAGCATTCTTACTGCATTATAGTCTCACATAAACCATCGAAACTGTGCAGCTAACAAACGCGTCTTAATAGTGATGAGTTATTTTTAAGTTGTTGTCGTTTTGGTATGACTGTTTTATGTCGATAAAGAATTGAATATGTGACCGCGCCTAATTGCCAACGAGCCATCCGAGCGAAGACGCTCGGATGGCGAGGCGGCAGCAGAATAGAGCCGCGCAAGACTCGGCTGTAGGCAGAAAAATTCTCGATCGAGCTTCAAAAAGTGTAACCTCATGTAATGTAGATTCCCCTGAGATCAAGTGGTGTGACAGTTTCAGCCAATCAAAAGGCGGTAAACTATACTTGGCGCACATGTGTTCTTTCCTCGGCGGCACGCGAAGACTGAACTTGAATGTGGTACGCTTTTATTGTTTATTCACCTAAATCTGGCCCCGGCAGTCAAGGAAAATGAAAACTTGATGCATTGTATTAATTTGGGGGCCATTAATGTAAGGTTTTAACGAAGAGAAGCTTGTAAAACAACAGTTTAAGCAAAGAAAAGTTTTCCATGTGGTGCAAGCAATTCTCACCACTAAAAAGGATCAGATTACACGAAGAATATAAAGTCGCTTCTGTTGGAAAATCTGATGTTGGGGAAAAAATCTAACCAGCAAATGGAAAAACAAGAATAAAAAAGAATTACAAGCCTAAAGCGAACGACAAAGGATAAGAAAACAACGCTATTGTTTTCGAAACCTGGCCGAGTTTATAATAAAGTGAAAACAAAATACCGACGTGCCGTTACATCGCATGTCCTCGAAAACATTTCAAGCAGCGCAGCGAATCATTCTAAAATTCAATCGGGAACTCGACAAAAAGCCTCGGGAAATTTCAGAGGAGGTTTAAATGATTAAACTGCACAAATATTTATCTACAAAGTGAAACCGAACCGACACTAATTTTGTAGTGGTAAGAGAAACGATCTTTTTTTTTATTTCCCCCTAAGTATATATTACCGATCGCTTCCTCTGCAAGCTGTTTTATTCTTTCAAAAAAGTATGCCTCATGACACTTCAAACTTTTATATAGCAGGTTCGTAAAGCCACAGGAGCCTGAGGACTGACTCTTCTCCGAACCTTTACACTTGCATAGCACCTCAGTTTCAAGAAAATAATCCTTTCAACAGGAAGGGACCAAGAAACTGTCAAATGTTGGAAAAAAGGAACCATTCCTATGCAAAATACGCATGATTTGCTCGTTGGCACTCTATCGATAGGTATACCTAGTAGGTATTCCGAATAACCCACATAGAAAGTACAATGATTGAATGCAACTAGCTCAGTACTTCAGTGTCTTGATCATAGTCTTGCGACTCATGGATTATTCTATGGGCTGAGAATATCTAGTTAAAGCTTACGTTGCTTCTTATATTTTCTCTTTTTATATGCCTATCAGCTTCGTTTCACATTTCGTCTGGCTTTTCGAAGATCATTCTCGTCCTCCTATTACTGTGATCAAAGTACCATAGGCAGTGGAAGTATTCGTGGATCAGGAGGTTCATGGAGGGCTAAGTGTAATTACTGCTCATCAACCACTATTGCAAGCACTGGTTTTCACTGTACAGACTACAGTAGCAACGAGGATTGGACAGTGGGTGAAAATAACTTCAACTACACTTTTTCATCCTACGATAGATGGGTTGTAAGGTACATTCCTCTATTTAGTACTACGTTATTTTATCATACGACCTCAATTTCAAAATAATAAACAATGACTGATACAATCATCATTTTCATAAAAAAGTGTGATAATCAACTTGTCACAGGTCATATAAGATGTGTTTCAGCGTCAGCATCCGACTTAGGTCTTTCGCTATCAAGTGTATTCTTTGTATAGTCCTTGATGTCTTGTGTCTTGAATGATGGCCATCGTTGCAGGACCATGACATTTTGTCTGATATGCTGCATTTTGTTATAGCTATAGTAGCTGTTGTTGGATATCCTTGTCCCGGTATGGGAATGGCGCTTGGTTTATATCGACCACCGTTAATCTGACCAGAAGGTCAGATAATGGGAGAATTAACTCGTCTCCTGTATCAAGAAGCCCGGCTATTGTTCGGTGGTCTGAAGGTTGTCCCAGTCAGTCTATAAGGATCCCTGTAGAAGACGCCGACGGAGATGTGGTAAAATGTCGCTATGCAAATTACTCCGAGTCCTACTTTAACAACGATAGTTTTCCTTATGGCACATTTGATGAGGTAATTAGTCATTTATGTGTTAATTGTTTGTACAACTTGTTCTACCTGCGGTATGGTTGTTCGTTGTCAGACATAACTAATCGGTGACATCAAGGACATCAATGACATCAATGAAATCAATGAATAATCAATAAGCAATCGATGGGTAATCAGTTGATTAGTCATTAATTATATCCGATATTCAATGAGTAGTCGATGAATAATCGATAGGCCACAATTAGTCATTGATTATATTAGCAGTATCAAATAAACTCGCGGGTGCGCAAACCACACCAAATCCGGAACCAGCAGGACGAACAACATTACGGCTAGCAGAGTAATTGTTTTAGCTACTGTAGCTTTTTGCGTTTATCAGAAAACCTGATTTGACATTAAACGGCCAAATTTGGTTGTTTAATGCTGAAAAGTGGATTTTTGTTAAGAGCTTGGTACCTTGCTTAATTCCGCTGCTAATGACGGAAGTCTTCCTAAGCCGAAGCAGCAGTTCTTTGTTGAGAAACAGCCACTGCATGGGATTTCCAACCATCCTTTGCTAATGCGAAGTTAGGTTATTGCTGTTCTCCTGTTAGTTAAGAAACGTTTAAATGCTTGAATCGAAGTGAGATCCATTTGTTGGCAGTACCTCTCGTTAATATTTTCCCTAGATCAAATTTACTCAGACATTTAGTTTGTATAAATCTGGATAAATCGAAACAATTACCTTTCAGACGCTGAAATCTTTTACCCGGTAGGCACTCTGCGGTGGCTGTTTCTTACCAAAGACACAGACTCTAATAGCCAAGAGAGTAGATAGCTCGACATTCGTTACTGATATTTCAGTTACTGTCCAATAAATGAATTTTATTTGCTTGGTTTTCTACATCCAAATTCAACTCCTATTTGGCTATTACTATCATCAAGAACCATTAACCTAAATTTTTATCACCGGAAATATGTAATGAAAAAAAAAACTGCAGCTACACTTTGTATGAGATGTGTAATTGATGACTAATCGATGGATAATCATTAGTTATTATTCATTCAAAATATTTCCCCAATTCTGAATGGCTAAAAGCACACGCATAATTCACCATAACCAGTGATCGATGACCAAATTTGGAAGAATTTTGTGTTTAACGAGGAAATGACGTCAAAAATGCTGCCTTCTACAGGTTAATGCACCGTTAACCGAGAAGACCTGGGGACGAGGTTGAGTTGTTTCGCTTGTGAAAACTAAAATGACGGACACTTCACTCGTTTCAAGAGTAAGAACTAGGCAAAATTATAGCTAAAAAACATGGCAAGAACAGTAAGAACACAACTCGAAGGGCGACATCTGCTATTTGGAGAATATTTGCGGCGCTGAACAACCCTAAACGTACACTATCGAAGGTGAACTTAACATCGATATAGGTAAGCAAGTTTTAGCTTTGTTTTTAAACTAGGAATTATTTTGAATGAATAGTAAAAAAGTTATTGAATTCGGCTTTCGTATCATATGAAGGATTATGGAGATCTAGGAGGGTGTTATCCGCCTCGGATAAGACCCTCCTCGATCTCCATAATTCTTCAACAGATATATACTCATCCTCATTCATTAATTGTTAAATAATCGATCGCGATGAGTAATCGAACGCATCAATTACCCATCGATGACATCAACAGAGTAATTGATATCATCGATGAGTAATAGATAGGCCAAAAAATTTTTGGCCCTCGATTATAATTAGTCATCGATTACCCATTGATTATAGTGAATAATCAATGCCTAATCAGTTGATTACCCAATGATTACTTATCGATTACTCATTAATGCCATTCATCATCGATTAGTTACGTCTGTGTTCTTGATGGGTTTCTTCCCCCGAAGTCGCAGATCAAATGAGAATTCAGAAATATTAAATGATAGATAATAAAAGAAGAATTCAACATCACCGGTCTGACCGCGAATGTAAAAGTTACGTCGGGGAAGTTCTCTTATTACCGTCGTCGGTTTTGATTGTTGAGCCCGTGCAACTTTAATGAAGCCATTTCTTTGTAACAATATCGTTCAATTTTCCACTGATCCGCCCTCTTCTGGACCTTCTCACCAGAGAGAGTAACATTATACTGACTATCTACCACTCTTCATATTTTGATTTACCTTTATTGAAATATAATTCAAGTTAACTTCATCTAAGTTTTTTCCCTTTTGCAGAAAACGTGTTTGCTGACGTATAATGGCAACTATGGAACGGCTGGTACTTACGCTGTAGCTCTAACCATAGAGGACTTTCCAGCAGGAACTACAAACTTTGCCAGCATTACTCCATTCAGTGCTGTGGGACTGCAGTTTCTTGTCATAATAAGCAGCCATTCCGGTTCTTGTAACAATGTTCCTGTATTTACTCCTTCAACTCCTAACGATGGAGAATGTACCGAAGTACAGACTGGTTCATTATACAGAGTTGTTATTGAAGCCACACTTGCAGACTATTCAAAAAGGTCACTAAATTTTACTATTTTAGTTTATTTGGATAAATTATTATAACTGAATTAAAGTAATGGTCTGTGTTAAAAACGAATGACAATAACAGCTAGAGTTTTTTTTTTAATATCTCTTTGTGTCCATAACTCAAACCCGTCATGCCGGTGAAGCAATTAAGGTTTTTGTACCCCTCTAGATTGCAAAGAATGCATTACAAACTTGGCTTTTGTTATCGATTTTGTTATTTTATTATATTAGATTCGCCAATTCTTGACGGTGTCACCACAATAGCATAACGCCAATTACTGCGCAAGGCCAGTAACAGTCCTTCTCCCTATAAGAGATAGACTACCACACCGGGACCACGTCCCCTACTCTTTACGAACAGTGTGTACATGGATTCATTAACGTCTCACAGAATTTGTGTAGGTAAGGGTTGGGACACGGGGCCTACGGTTTATCGCCCTGATCAAAGAAGACTAGAAAGTCTAACCGTTTGTGACATGTGTTTACAAAGGCAACATTTTCTCCTCCGTCATTTAAATAAAGACCCTGAGTGTTGGTCTAACCGGAGTTTGAACCAGCAGCCTCCCGCTCGGCAGATCAACGCATATCTAACTGAGCTAACCGGGCGAAACTACCAACATTCAGCCGATAGTACTCTGACTGTCTGTGGGCCCGAAGAGCTCCTAAATTGATGCAGATATATTTAAACTAATTGAAATATAGAAAGATTGTCGTTCAGGTTATCACTATCAAAAACTAATCAACACATGAATTGAAGGATATAAAGTTCGAATAACGTGTTGTTGTAAATCTTTAACTCGTATTTCATTTTGAAATTTCAGCGTTGTGGAGATAGTGACGTCGTCTCCACCTGGAATGCAATTTACTTCTTTAAGGTTCCATGGAGGAGTCTATTACAGAAATGTCACGTGGTATCCTAACCAATACCAAGTAGGACAGCAGTCGTTTTGCTTCAAAGCAGTTGACTCCTCGGGGTGAGATGGCAAAGAAACAGTTACTTTACCGATAAAGGGCGAATAGTTAATAGAATACATTTAGAATAACATTTGGTTTTTGCGCGCGATTTCCCAGTAAATTTATCCAGTGTACGGTATCAATGCAGGAAAGTATAAAGGCATTTGTAATGAGCTCCGATCTTAGAACTGATATTTTGTCCTCGGAACATAACATATGATATATGAATATGATTCTAAATTTCAAGCCTTGGATGAAATTCGGAAATCTCTAGAAAATTCAATAAGAATTGGAATCGATCTCTTCTAAATGAGCATATCGCTTTTAGCATTACCGGTTATTCACTTTATGATCTTCTCTGTGAAGATCATCTTAATTTAAGGCTCATACTCTGGCGTGCAACCTTTTGATTATAACAGTTAGCTTAAACATTCACTTTGGTCTCCGGAAAAGTTTTTGCCTTGATATGAGTGTGCATCACCACATGAGCAGCAATGCAATATCGACTACGTTTCTGACGTTTCGGTTTGGCCCAGTTTTTGTACTTTTCTGACTCAATAAGGTGGTGGGGCATAGTCCTGTAACAGGACTACTGTTGACAATGGCTGACGTTTCGACGATCATGCTTCACCTACTTATGAAATGACTTCTGCCTTCAAACCTTTCACAATGTTGCAAACGTTTCACAATCAGGATACAATTTTTACATTAAGGAATATTTATTGTTTTTCCCCTTTTTCTCGTAGCATGGGAACTGAATGGCGCTGCGTAACCATTCTCGTGGGAATAAGTAAGTAACGTTTTAATCGTCGGTCGTAAAAGTAAATCAAACCTGAAAAACCATGGTACAAAAGCGGGAGCAATGCTAAGAGATTGCTTATCGTGAGGTTCTATTTTAGGGGCAGTGTCCGCACTTGGTTCCCTGGAACCATGCAGTGCCGGAGTATTTACAACACAACATGGTGTTTTGTTCACGCCTTGAGTACCCGATATGTAACTGTGTAGATAGTCACTCCATTTCGCCTTTTCAGACGGCATTTTGAAACATGAACTTAGCAGCGAGTACAAAACAAAACTGTGGACTGCCCCTGAACTAACAAAAACGTTGTGCTCATAAGGACGGTGCCTACTTTTGTGCTCAAGGACAAGATCTCGATCTCGTACTCGGGCACCTGTACAGTGCCCTAATTCTAGCGGGGTACTTGAAAAAAGGGCGTGTTTACATTAATTTTAGTGCCCAGCGAGTACCGTTGGCACTGTGCCAGGCACCAAGTGCGAACGCTGCTTCAGATAACGCAAATGTTATCTAACGGTTGATTATAGATGGCGATGGTGAGGAACGTCTAGAACAGTTCTGTGTTTTACACATAGCATTAATTTGCTGAGATTTTTTATTGCTATTGCTGACGCACGAATTTTGCCGTTGAGTTTATTTCACTATTATTTTAAAAAGAGTTAAATTATTTTCGAATTGTAGGTAGTACACCTCGAGTAGTTTGGGGAAGCCAGACTCCACAAAGTCCCTCCAGTAACAGCGGACCGGGTTATGTATGGTGGAGCATACAGTTTGATCGCGTGGTAAGTACAATTGTCTAAATTGTTGGTTGAAATAAGCTTAGCGTAGTCCTCTTTTACTTTATTTTACCGCGAGAATCAGCGTCCTCTTTCAGTTTCATAAACAACGAATGTCTGCTATAAAAACCTTTTTTCTCTCTCTCTTCTTTCTTTCTTTTTCCCTTTCCCTCGACCTCCTTTTATAGGTGATTCAGTTTTTTCAATTCTTTCATCTAGCACAAAATAAACATGTTTAAATTGAGTCCTTAGTAATTATCAGAATTGTTTACTACCCTATGTACGAAATCAACGTTAGGTCATCTACAGGGGGGAGGGGGAGAGGGAAAGGTGACTCTATTGTTTTCCGCCTTCGTTTCTTGATCCACTTCGCCTTCCAGTGTGACGTCACATAGTAAAGAGCAAGAGCTTCGGGTCGCTTGTGAAAATCAGCAAGGGATATACCACGGTTATTACCACGGGCGAGGTCGAGGAAAAGCTAAAAGGTTGTAAATACCGCTTTATCAGTGGCTAATTTGATCGCAAGTGTGTGAGCTTTGTTGTTGCTATAATCTGCTTATATAAACCGTTTTGATATTTTGTGTCCGTAATTGTATAATTTTGTTAAGTTGTTTTGCGGGCCTTGTTGCGGGATCGCCATCTTTTTCACGGGAGCGGCAAGCTCGTCAAAATTTAAATCCTTTTTTTTCTCTAAAATAAGCAAGTTCTAGTCTCCAGAATAGGAGTTTCCATTCACAGATCACACATGTTTTTATTTCATCTCCTTTTTGCTGATTAAACCGGCCTTGTTTCATATCAATTTTTTCGAGTATGGGCCTCTGTTGATTTCCAAATTCGCCACCAAATTTAATAAAGCTAGTTTGAACCCGAAATAATGCGAAATAGCTTTTTATTACCTTAAAATCTCCACTGGGTTTGACCGACAATAATTGAACGAGACCTTCCTGTTGAATTTCGGGATTTAATTACAGAATTACAGGTGCATGCCCAGTACAGTATTTTAAAAAATGTGATAAAGCAACAAGATTCAATGCTCACAGTCTCTCACAAATACCTGCTTGCATTTAGCTTCCTCATTCAACGCTAGAGCTAAGCGAACTTTCAAAGGACTCATATGGGGTTCCACTCAGCTCTGAAGAGCTGAAAATACGCACAATGTAAAGTATAATACAACCTTTGATGACATAGGCGTACGGGCAATTTTTTGCCAGGGGGGGCGGTAAACCATTTGCCCAAAAAATTCTTGCTAGTTGCCCAAATGTTTACAAAACAGTCGAACAGAAACGAGGGCCATACGATGCAACAACATAGGCCGTACTAGCATATGAAAGTGGCTCGATCCCAGGGGCCCCACTCACATTTTTTAATGACGGGGGGGTCCGAATAATTTTTTGGGGTCTGACATTTTGGCCAAAAGGGATTTTTTTGGGTCTATGAAAGACGCCGCGATTTTTTTGGGTCGTGAAAACAACAGAGGGATTTTTTGGGGTATTGTACTTTTCATCAGCTCAAATCAAAAATAACATAAGCGCAATTTATAGTTTTGTTTTTGACCAAAACCAAAGTTGAAGTTGGCATGTTTTAGTTTTCCAGAAGATAAATAATAAAATTTGCTGATGCAAAAACACTGAGGGATTTTTTTGGGTGACAAATTCTGAAGTTGGGAGTTTTTTTGGGTATAGAATACGAACCTCTGTCGGACCCCCCCGTCATTAAAATATGTGAGTGGGGCCCCTGGGGGCTCGATACAGTTTTTCAGGGTCAATACCTGTCAAGTTTTTTTTGAGCATAGACTACGACACCATAAACAAACATTTGGAAAAATTGCCACCACAGTTGTATTGGATAAAGATGAAAATTTGTTATGATCTGGGTTGCAATAACATCGGAGTTGTCATAGCAACCAAATGATGCCATTACCTATTATACTTGCAGCAACATTTCTCACTGGAAACTGTTCTTCCAAAATCGTTCACGGGAGAATTTTCCTCCAATAGTCGCCTTGATGTTCGTGAAGTTAAAACGGAATCTGTAAGAGCGTTGCGGAGATATTTTGGGATAAAGTTTTTATCGTTAGAAATACGGTAAAAAAGGAAAATCTTGATGTTTGGCCGTTATCTGTAGAAAACGAAGCGCTTTTGAAATGCAATTTCACCTCATAGTAGTTTCAATCTTTTTAAAAACGTGGGTAAAAGATCATGGGGATAGCTCTGGCCAGAAAGGAATTTGAGTATTTAGTATGTATCATGGCGCTCTTGTTAGCGGTTTTGTAAACATTTTGGTCTAATTTAACAAATTAGTGAATAATTTTTAAACCACTCGATAGATTTTTGTAAAAAAAACTATGATTCTTCGCGTAATTCAAACTGAGAATTAGTCAGCCACTTCTTCACTTTCAGACCCATTGCTGATGCTATCTGCCATACACTGTTCTACGAGCGGAGATGATTCTAGAAAGTTGGGCGGAAGTTTATTCTAATCAATTCACGACTGGAAATAGCCCATTGCAGTACAGTGCCCAACAATAAAAAAACCATCACATAATACCCTTCCCTTACAACCAGAAACTCATTACGTGCTAGGCAACCACTGTCTCGTGTGAATGTAACAGTACTGGATTATTACGCCAACTTCAGGTTAAAATAGAAAATATTTATCTCTTCAAAATAATGATTTAAAAAACACGGAAACGTCTTTAAAAACTGGCTTTGCCCAAATTTTCTCTCGCTGCCCAAAAAATCTGAGTTGCCCAAAATTTGGGGGGGCTGCAGCCCCCCTCGCCCCCCCGGCCCGTACGCCTATGCTTTGATGAACCTCCTATTGCTGTGTCTAAATTCCTTAATCTTGCTATGCACTGGCCCTCAAAAGTGTGATCGGTCAGTATTATTGCCCGTAAAATTTGCTTGACGATAGGAAGGAAGCTTTAAAATTCATTACACGAGTCAGGACGTTTCATTCCAAAAAAGTACCAAAGTCTGGTTTTCTATGACAACAGGGATCTTAAAATCTCTAAATCCAAGAAATCGGAACAGTATTTCCGTGATAAGTACGAAATTTTTATTTGTCTCTTCGATGAATACTTTGCTCGCCACGTTGAAAGTCACTGACGCGAGACGTGACGTCATTATATATTGACAGGCGGACTGAACCACCGATTTCCTTGGAGACCCTCCCCCCCCTCCCGGGTCATCTATAACTTGGCACGACGCGAAGCTTGAAATCAAATATCCATCATATTCACCAAGTGTAAATCTGAATATTGGCCAAGTTTTAGGCCGTATATATGAGCAAGTTTGATCAGTGTGATCTGTAAAGGGTTTATATATGTATAAATAACGGCCCTTTCAGGAAAAAATAAAACGAGCAATTCCGAACGAGTGTCTATCTCGCCTGCTCGAGGCCAATTCGAAAACAGATTCGCTTATTAATAATCTTAATCTCGCGGAGCCATAACAAAGCCATCTGTTAACGTATGTTTTGTGAAAAATACAGATAAAGAAGCCTCGCACTTCTTCCTTCATCCGGCTCGTTCTTCTTCCCAGTGGTCACACAGTTTATAAAGTGGACACACTCTCTCAGTTTGCCATAATCAACAGTGATCTTACCACCCTGTGGTTCGCAATGCCTGATGCTGCATTAAGTATGAACGGCTCGTACGCTATTTTGATGGATCGTGGTGCAGTGGTTGGACAAGGTTGTTCGTATGATGGACCTCCGACACCAGGAATAACTAACACAAGTGACTGGCATTTCACCGCTGGTGTTTGTCCTGTCGGATATACCCTTGCTCCACCAGATTTTTCCAACTGCGTTGGTATGTATAGTTATCTTTTTCCTGATTACAGTCATTATTGTTTATTCAAAATATTTCTACGTTTCTTATTGGCTCAAGTCCCCCGGCTAATTCTCCTTTTGCAACATTCGGTAAAATGACGTCACAAGTACAGGCTTTCGCCAGAAAAAGGGAGGGCGGCCAAGAAGCCCTGGGGAAGACAATGCGTACTAGCTCAGTTGTTTCTAGGAGAAATCTGCGGAAATTTCACACGTTTTACGAAAAACCATAGCAAAATTTCTAGCTAACATAGCAAGAACAGCAAATTAATACAACTCAACGGATCAGCCGACTGCTATTTGAAGAATGCCTGATAGATTAACCTTGCCTTAATCATGCTGAATTTTCCGAGGAACAGACATGCATAAAAATAAAGATGGGAACTTAGTTAACATCGATCGAGGTAAACATGTTTCGCGGAATAATGAAACGATTAATATTAAGATTTGTTTGAAAAAAAAAAAAAAATGGACAGATCCCTTTAGGGAGAGGTATTCCTCTCTATTCTTCTTCTGGTCCCAACCGAGGTTTAAGGGGCTGATAACACGGCGCGGGATGACTTGGTTTCGCGACTGACTTGGTTCGTCGAGATCTCGATCCGTGCAACTAAAAATAACTTCAAGTTTAGAATATATGAAAATCATACATGTGACCCGCGGAGTGAAGAATTAAATGAAGGCGATGATCATCCTTCATTTAATTCTTCACTCCGCGGTTCACATATATGATTTTCATCCTTTAACGGGTTTTATAACGAACCAATTCAACGACCTGCTCCCAGTTGGCTTGTTAGCTTAATTGGTAGAGCGCTGCACCTGTATCTCAGAGTTCAAGGGTTCGAATCCCGTACAAGCCTGAATTTTTTCAGGCTTTCTTTTCGCAACTGCAAAAGTTGCGTATATAACTGCGATGATCATCCTTCATTTAATAAAAATAACTTCGTTATCAGAGATCCCTGCTAATTAACGGAATCCTGCTAACTAAGTAACGGAAGAGTGTAAGACCTTTTTTTTTCTTTTCAGACATAAACGAGTGTGGGTCTCCTTCGAGATCAAAACGCAGTTTTTATTGGTGGGGTTATACGACGCCCTCGTCAACACAGTGGCTTACTACCGGTGAGTTAATCGGGCTTAAACACTGCTTACAATAGCTGTAAGTATTGCAAAAGAAAGTGTGAAAAACTGAGATATTCTCTTGTATAATGCATCATTACTGACTACAAGATAGCTGTAAAAAGACAGGCACTGTTTCTTACAATGTAAATTGCTACCTTAAAATCACATAACTACAAGAAAGTCGCATAAATCTAGTAAAAAAGTTGTCACTGAATTTGATCATTTCAATAAACAGAACTAAGAAGAACTCGTAACTAAGAAGACATTATGTAGGCAGATACAAGGAGTCAGTGGGTGATTTAATTTCATTCTTTTTGCAGCGATATCTCTTTCGACAAGTTCTTCCTATGTACCATTTACGGCTTCTTTTCCTGGTAAGAAAATGTGTCCATAATTAAATATGTGGAATACCTGATCATGCATTATACTAGAATGTAAAACAGTCCATAATTTTACGTATTCAAGTACGCGCATTCAAGCACGCGCAATCAGTCAGAGATAAAAACCGACTGTCGGTTTTGCAGACTAAGCTGGATATATATATCAATGGACTCTTGTTCTTGTCCGTGTTCTTCTTCTTCTTCTTATCAAAGTAATGTTAACCTCTCAACTAAAGGTTAGTGTTAGAATGTAAAGGGTTTTGGTAAAAATTGTTTCAAGATATCTTACTTTTTCTCCAGATAAAGGGGAACTGATGTGATATAAGATATTAAAAGTAAAACACTTTAACAATTCATTGCAGTATTTCATAACAACTGATGCAACATGATTTTAGTTCAGTTAAGTCCTCTTTTTACATAAATTCTCCTAGTAGTATCCTAAAGCCATTACATTAAGACTTTTCTGCCTTTTTTCCATAGGATCTTGTTCACGCCATATTTACAGCTATTTATACAGTTACGGCTATCTTTATAGTCCCGGCTATCCTGGTTGTTATGCAGACAATCTGATATGTACATGGTTGATTGAAGCTCCTTCAGGTTACTACGTTCATTTGTATTTCTATTACTTAAACCTGGAATATTGCGGAAGCAGCTGTTTTTGTGACTACTTGGAGATACGTGATGGCAGTACACTCTCAAGTCCATTAATAACGAAAACCTGTGGCTCTTTGGGATATTTTTACGTGTATAGCAGTGGCAGATTTCTCCTTCTACGGTTCCGTACGGATGGAAGGGTTCAAGGGGCTGGCTTCGCGGGTTATTACAGAACCTTGAGCTATCGTAAGGGATACAATTACTCATTTGATTTTTTAAATATTCTTATAGAGCGACTTTCGTATGGGTTTGAAATGAAAACGCGCGAACAAAACAAAAAAAAGCAAAAGAACGGAAATAGAGATATAGAAATAGTGGTTTATCGAACGGATACAAACGTGCGTGGGTTTTGGTTGGTTGAGGGCTGGTTCCCCCAAGCGACATAACAATCATTGCATAATCATAGTCATAAAGGCGTTTATGTCGGTTAAAACGCCAAAAAAACGAAATCATATATACGCTTATGATCGACATAATGATAATCATAAGAAAATGATCGGTCATTTTCTTATGATTATTATTACGTTTGTGATTATGCCTATATCGTAGTGGGAACGTAAAACCTAGCATTCATAGTCATAATCATAATATGGGATATGCTCTTTCATTGTATTTTGGCCATTGAGCGTCCTAGTTTAAGTAACTTACCGCTCATTCTATTCCTTGATCCCCAAGGGAAGTTCTTGATCAAGACGGATGCTTTCCTGTTGCCTTCAATATAGGTCTCACCCAAAAGCGCCTTTGATTTTCCCTGTTTTCTGTCAGGAGATGTCGTCTTGATTCAAGAAGCAAAAGGATAAATACACACTGTATTATGATAATACAATGGCGAAAAAAACCTGATTAAATGTGGTCGATGTGATAAAGCCCATCATTACCGCAATTTAGATCCGTAGGTTTGTATGGCAGCCACTTTTAAAGCATCGCACTCAAAACGATGAGCACACACTTAAATTTCCAGGTCTTGCACCTGTGTGTTCCCACTAGATCATAACAACTTTATGATTATGGTATTATTTTTATGATTATGATTATGATCATTATGTCGCTGATGGGAACCAAGCCTAAGCGGACGCTTGGGTGAAAAAACTTCATGCCCGAAAACTTTCCAAAATTCAATCGATCCTTCGCTTTGACGGCATACTGCAACACGATAACTGATTGACCAATCGAGCAATCCTTTTTCCATATTAGGGTTTTCTTTGGCGGGAAAACGAAGACTTCATGTCTTCTTCATGCTCTTTTCATCCATTGGCTGTAAAAACGAATAACGAACACTTATCCAAACAACTTTTCAAGGTCATACGAAAATCACTCTTCTGTTATTATGATGTACGTATATGACATGACAAATGTAAAATATAAATGGAAAGAACTTTCTATTGTTGGATTTCCTTCCTTGAGAAAGATTCCCTGTTTGGCGGAAACTCGTTCAGTTCTTTATCTTTTTTAGAGTGTTTGAGAATGGATGCATATAATCTGGCCATGGTGTTTTTTAAGCTTTTCTTTCTTTGAAGACAATGATGGAGAGCTGGTAGGGTTGAAACCAACCCAAATTAAGTGTCAAACATACAGATGAATAAAGGGTTTTAACGGTTTCTAAAGAAGTTGTGTTGTTACGTCGGTTAGGGGAGCGACTAATGAAATACACAGATTTGGTTTTATCCGACTGAGTTGGTGAGGGTAATTTGCCGCCTTCGTCGATCATTCTAGTAGAAAACCAAATCTTTAAACAAACACATAATTCGGTGTTCCGCTTAAAACAAAGTATTTTACAATTTGAGTATTCAGTGTTACTGAAAATGGGGCTCTCACAACAAGACTGTGCCCTAAGTATCTGCGATCCCTTGGAATTTTTTGGCTCTTCGCTGCTTTTTATCTTTTTTTTTTTTATTTTCCAAGTGAATCTTACAGCTATATTTGAGGACGCCTAAAAAAAAATGCTGATTAGGCTAACCTTACCTACACCTATTTGTCAGAGTCTGATCATGTTATTTAATATTTATGCGACAGGGGGCAGTAATTGGATACCTTCGAATCAGGTCTCAAGTACTAGTTTTGTAGCCTGTGTGCCATCTCAGACTCTAGTAACACGGATTTCAACCACACTGCGTAAGTAAATTCCTAGTTAATGAATAAATCGTTTTGTTTTTATGTCACTAGCTCAGATTGAAATTTAATATGAATGTGTTAGTAATACTGAAATCAACGCGCTGCACATCTATTACAATGGCACAAACCCTTTTTGTTTTGAAGTTCGCTGATTCAAGATGCTTAAGCTCATAATGCATGTACTTTCGCCTGCGTCGTAAGAGAGTATTTGTTATCAAATACTTAAGTTCAACTGGACTTGGTATCAATGACATTACGCAATTGTTTTATATTTTTCTTCGGCAAATTCTTATTTTTCAGCAATAATTCCAACGACAAGTTCTTCATACATTCCATCCACTATTTCATATTCTGGTAAGTACTTATTGCATTGTCCTCGCCGGCAGTATAAATCCGAAATCATGACTTTCATTCCGGAAAGAGTCCATTCCATCTCCATATATTTCTTCGCGTATGTTCACATGATACCCTGACGAATTTTTTTTCCGGTACATTTAGCCATTCGGGAATGGGTTCATTCCGGTTTTCATTCCAAATGAAATTCTCGTTCTTGTACGACATTTCATTCTGAAAACGAACTTCGTTCCGGATTGAAAATCCCAAATCTTGTGGCCTGGGACGACTAGCGCGTGCATACGTGGAAACCACGCTGGTTGGTGCGATGACGAGATATGACGTGATCGAGGTCAAGTCATTTATGCTCAAAATGGGCTTTCAAAACGCACTGTTTTTAAACTGTTTGCATATATTTAGCAATATCAAGATGCATGCATGACAAATAAAAGTGAATGACTTCACAGATGCCCGGCTGATTACCGGCATACCCCATTGAGTTCTGCCATATCGTTTTGCAAAGCTTGTCACTTCCTACATGCAGTTAAACTTCTCTACAACGGCCACCTTGGAGACAGAAGAAAGTGGCCATTGTTGAGAGGTGGCCGTTTACAGAGGTTGAAACAAGAGTGAATGTAATGGCCTTTGTAGAGAGGTGGCTGTTAGAGGAGGTTCCACTGTATTTTACGTTCTACTTTGGTTTTTTTAAAATGTTATAACACACAGCAAAACCCAATGGAGATTGCAACACTATTACCAATCCTCTTGTGCTGACCCATATGATACGGGTACAAAAGTATGGAATTGCTTGTATCAATGTAATGCATCAGAGGGATAACGCATGGATCCCTAATTATAATTACTATTAATAAGTATTAATATTTAACTGTCTAGTTTTAATTTTAACGTTTCAATCACCTTTCTTTCCGTATATCATCACACTGGCTTCTTAAAGTCGCTCGAAAGCCAAAATTTCCGGCTGTCTAGGCTGAAAGAACTGCTCAGCCGTTCCAAATTGAAATAGGCGTTCCTAATTGATTCCGGCAGAAGCCGAAATTTTCAGGTAATTAATCCAATTTATTAGGTTCGGCTCATGAAAAGTACGGCATTTGAACCGTGCCTCGAAACTGCTGGTGCGCGGCTTTATTTGAATACCATTTGAATACCATGCTGAAAATCCGAAGCTCTAAGGAGATATAACTGTGTCACGTTTCGAGATAAATGCTCGGTAAACAACTGTCCCGAGGTGAGGGTTAATTCGAGAACCATAAAATCAACTAAACAGGTTTTATTTTGGCTTGGAAAACTCAATTTCTGGACAAACATAGGAACAACTTTTTTTATCATTTTTCGGTTTTTTGTAGCTAATCCTAAAACAAAATGTCTGAGAGCCATTCTTGGCCATGTGGCATAGGCAATCTGCTCCATTATCAGCAGCAGACTTTCTCTCTTTCGTCGTAATTAAACCATATTTTAATTTTGACTCTTCTTTACGTTCTTTACTCTTGTGTTAACAACACTTTACTTATTGTTCTGCTGCCTGGGGTAACTGCTGCACCATCTCCTGTTATGTCCCAGTTCGTCTTCATAAGCGTGCTGGGCGTGTCCTCTTTAAAGCCGACTTCTCTCAGGCGTCTACTTCCTCATTCTTAAAACTACAGTGGACCTCCTTTAGTTGATCTTATTAAATACAGGGAAGTTGTGCTCCCAAATGCCTCAAAAATAGATTTCAACTCCTCTCCGTTTTACGTGGACCTCTGGGCCAAGAGCCTTCTTTATGAACTTTTTAAAGGTGCTATACCCACACAGCAACTCCTCAAAACGCACATTGACCGGGCCTACAGTGCTAATCTACACTTTTCAATGATCTCAATTCTGACCTTAAAGGTTACTTTAGTGCTTCTTCTCTGCGGACATCCAAATCTCTTATTTTTATCCTCTCCTTGATTAAGTGAAAATTACCACTTCTCTATAATTGAACTTTTTCCGTATGATTTACAAATTCATGTTACTCGCTTTAAAAAATATCCATTGTCCTTATATATTTCTGTTATTATAAATAAAGGATATTACATAACCGCGCAGAGATACGAAATTTCTCTTCCGGTGTTGAGAAATATTTCACAAGTGAGCGCAGCGAACGAGTGAAATACTTTTTCAACAGAAGAGAAATTTCGTATCTCCAGGCGGCAATGTAATGTTCTATTTATCATGCAAACACCAATGAAATACCAAACCATTTCACTTTTTTAAATAGTTTTTTCCTGAGAAAGGCGCAATTTATTATGTAGCCATAGCAACAGTGATATTTCACTTGTGAAGATAACATGTTATTTTCACATGTCAAGATATCATGTTTTCGAACGAAAGCTCACCTGATTTTTCATTGGTGCTTATATTTAACAATTAATGAATAAGGCTAAGTATCTTATGAAGAATTATGGAGATCGTGGAGGTTGTTATCCGTCGAGGCGGATAACACCCTCCGAGATCTCCATAATTCTTCATATGATACGAAAGCCGAATTCAATAATTGTTTTATTATTCATTCAAAATAATTCCTAGTTTAAAAACATAGCTAAAACATGCTTACCTCCACCGATGTTAAGCTCATCTTCGATAGCGCACGTTCAGGGTTGTTAAGCTCCGCAAATATTCTCCAAATAGCAGATGTCGAACTTCGAGTTGTCTTTTTGCTGTTCTTGGCATGTTTTAAACTATTATTTCGCCTGGTTCTTACTCTTGAAATGAGTGAAATGTCCGCCATTTTTGTTTTCACAACAAAAACAACTCAACCTAGTCCCCAGGTCTTCTCGGTTAACGGTGCATTAACCTGCAAGGAAGCTGCACTTTTGACGTCATCGGTTGATTAATCGCAAAATTCGATCTTCCAAATTTGGTCATCAGTAGCTGGTTGTGGTGAATTATGCGCGTGCTTTTAGCCAATAAGAATCGTCGAAATATTTTGAATAAATAATAAAATAAAGTTACTCTATTGTATTAATTGGTTTTGGTCAACAATAAAAAAATGGTCGCCATAAGGACTTGCCCCTAGTGCCACCATTGGGTGTAAATATTGGTCTTTTAAAGGCTTTGGAACAAATAGCCGTTTTATGTACGCGGATAAATGAATTTTATCTTCACGTAAAATTCTTCATTATTCGACTGTTTACTGATCCTTTCAGGGCCCTTTCCTCTAAAAAAATAAAGTGCTGCCTTGAAAAAAATTACAGGGTAGCATTAGCAAGTCCATTTTCATTCATTTACTCGATGTCTAGTAAGGGGGCTACCCACTGCCCACTGCCCCAAAACGGAAAATTAGAGTCCTGTCCTGTCAAAACTTTGCTGCTCCCAAATGACCCGTGACTAAAACAAATACCTGGTTCACAAGCCTGGACGGCTTACCCTGATTTAACAAAAGATTTTCCCCTCTCTAGCAATTTGTGAGGTTTGGGAGGAGGACAACCTCGGATCGTAAAAATAGTCAATTAGGGACGGAATTAAGACGGGAAGAGAATAAGAAAAATGAGACTTGCTTCACAAGGAGGAGGGTCAGTTAAATTTGAAGAAGGCTTTCCTCTATTTGCTCAAGCCCTCCGCTCTCCTTTCTAGGTAATGATCGGTTTGCTCACCGGTCGGTACGATTTTCAAGGGCCTCCATGCTAAAACGCCCAGACAAACGAGCTGGCTTAGTCTCCTAGATCTCGCCACACTCAGTTTCGTATTATTCGTTTTCACCTGTTTTGAGCTTCGGATTGTTAGCATGGGATTCAAATATGACCGCATACCAGCAGTTTCTAAAGCACATTTACTGGAATTTTATGGAATCCGGCATCTCAGGGATTAGAATAATGGCTCGATTTGTGAGTCAGTGCCAGTAATGTCAATTAGGTAAGCCGTACTTTTGACAAAATCTGCCTCAGATAGATCCGTTACGCCAGAGCTGAAAATATCGCATTAGCTTGCATATGCGTTGATACGAACGGCCATAACTTTTAAAATACTGAAATCGTACATGGGTTTTAATACAATTTTAACAACGGATGATCTATCTTTTCGTCTGTTTGGTCTAGAGCTTTCAACTAGGTCCCAAACGTCAGAAATAAGCTTTAATCCTAGGTCATTTTTAACCTTTCGCTCCAAGGCAAATAGTTGGGGTCATATTTTGCTTGATTTGGTCTTTGCAGCTACATTTAGCAAATGGCTAATTACTTTCAGCACAAACTAGAAGTGTTTACCTATAAATTGATACAAAATTCATCGGCACAATTGTTGCAAATCAAACATTTGGCAGCGCCGCAGAAAATGCCTAATTTTCAGTTTTTAATAGGTGGAAGTGGCCGTGGCGGGAGAAAATACTCAGCGCCCCCCAGCGCGGACAGAAATTATTAGTTATAGTCTCGATAAAGCCTTTCACTTGCCAGAGTTTCGGGCAAAATCATTTTTCACGCGAAATTGAGTGGGCTAAAAGTAAGAACCGATTGGCTGTATAGGTGTATTGAATGAGTACAATTTGTCCTGCAAAACTGTGAAAAACCGCATTCTGTCCGAGGTATGTACTAAGCTAATACTATAAAAACACTGCCTCATGCATAGTACACTGTTTACCCCAGATGTGATGTATAAAATGTATAATGGCTGGCTCATACGTCACAAGAGTTGTTGACAAGATTTTTTCAAGTAAACTTATCGAACAAAAAATTGGGGTTAATTTTTTATTTTTGCCTCCCTTTTAGACAAAGGAATACAACCTTTTAACGTCAATGTGTAAACTGACTAATCTACTGTCTGGCATGTGATCAAGAGCCATTATGGCTCTTGACTCATCAAAGTTGATTACTATCGTTTGGGTCCACATATAAGGCTATTAACTCATTGTCAGATTTGTTTCACTCTTGGAAAGTTAACAAATTATTTTTCTTTAAAATCATTTAGCCTTTCCCTCAAAAGTGTATTAATGGGAGCTTGGCTTTTAGCCCTGGCTAAATTTATATGTTAGGTTATATATCACTTTGTGAAAGGTGAAATCATGGCGAAACACACATTGAAACCTCCCATATTTGTGCAGACGTCTACCGACCTTTTTTATTCGACATCTGTTTTTATGTTCTTTCGGTGTTTGTTTGTTTTGCGATTTAGAGATTCTTGGCTTAAATAATTCTGTCATTGTGGGAAATAACTCAGAGTACTTGGCTAACCTAACCAACTGGATAAAACCTAAAAGAAGTGAAAGTGATTGGAAACTCTGCTGGAGAGCATCACGTGATGGCTGGAATGGCAGTCGATTCCATTCCTTATGTGACGAGAAAGGACCTACAGTTACTATTGTAAAGGTTGGAAAGTATATCTTTGGGGGCTACACTAGTTTATCATGGGGTAAGTATCACAGCTTACTTTAACCGAATTTAACGCTTCGGTTGCTTGTTATACATATGATGAACAGGCATAATTTTAGGCGTACGTAACACTCCATTCGCCACTTTCACATTGCCCATAATACTTGTCTTAAATTCCTCCTGGGTGTTACTGTCGTACCGCAAGAGAAAGCGAAAACAATGCCTATGCATTTTTTTGTACAAGTATATCTTGGGCAATGTGAAAATGGTGAATTTGAAAAAATAACGTTTTCGTTTGTAAACGCGTGCATTTTTGTAACTAGGCTATGGCCTTGGTCCAAATTATAACGATCAAAAACGGAAGTTTATGAAAACAAAAGTACCGTATTCGGAAACGCACTTGAATGTGGATTCCTTGGAAAACGCAGTTTCTCGCTTTATTGTGAAAGGGCAAAATCAAGATTTTGGAAACGCGGATGTCATAGCTGCTAACTTTGCATGACCTGGATTTGTGCATAACCATCAAACAGGAAGACGGAAAATTAAAAACAACAAGGATAGTCTACCTGGAACGAAAATTTATCACCAGATATACTTTTTTGATGGCTCGGTTAATGGACGCTTAAATTCGATGTGTGAACCCGGAGCATTCGCTTGGTTTATACTAGAACTAAAAAGCCAGAGGTTTCGGGAAACGCATTTAGTGAACATGCTGGCCTTACAGAGACCGTTTGTTGATTTTTTCTATTCTTTATTTAGGTTATGGTTGCTTCTTTCAGTACGATCCACAAGCCTTTTTGTTCTCGCTGGTAAACAAGCCAGGATGGGCACCTGTAAAGTTAAATCAGACAGCATTTTATGCCGGCTATTACCAAATGTATTCCATATACACCTGTTACTCTAGTGGTCCAACGTTTGGAGGAGGCCATGACTTGGGAATCCATCCTAGCTACAATTTATATTATACAAATCTCGGCTACACGTACAGTCCGCCGAGCGGCTACAGCTATGGAACCAGCTTTGCTCGATCATTTCTGGCGGGATCGTATTATTTCAATCCGGATGAAGTAGAAACGTTTTACGACACAACCTTTACATCACTAGGTAGGTTGGAGGATAGCGTTACTATATATTACATGCAGTTTTCCAGGAATTGAAAAAAGTAAGTAATCTATAAGCCAGTTTAAAAGTTGCATGGATTAATCAAAATACTTAAAGACGCTCCTAACAACAAATTTTCAACGTTTTGCTTTCATGTCAAAAACGTCTACTGAAAAATGGGGTTACCGTTCTTGCTTGCATGCGACGCGTAAAACCGAGGTCGTTAAATACACCTTAGTAAGTGTTTCTGGTATCTGTCATGCTATGCATTAAACATCGATATATAAGGAGGGTATAACGGACTGGCAAAATTTGTTGGCTGTAACGAGGTTTCGTTATATCAAGGCTCTTTTTGTCTTTGTTTTGTTGTTTTTTTTTTCTATCACTGGGGTAAACAAATTCGTTCGTTATACCGAGGACCTCGCTATATAGAGGTTCCTTATATCGAGGTTCCACTGTACCCACTTTTACTAATTGCAGTCAGGGAGGAAAAGTACTAAAACAAATTACTATTGCTGACGTCACGGTTAATTAAGGTAACAGGTTGCTACGGTTGGTCTAAAAAAGATGTTATAAATTCGTTAGGAAAATTCGCGCCAGGCTCATGATATTTATTGTAACGATTTGAATTTCAAATCTTCTGGAAGGAAACATAAGCGCGCCCTTAGTTGAGGAGACAATATAAACCTCAAGTGCTGACTACGCTATTTAAAAAATTTCCACAGCTGCAACAAGAACAATCAGTCCAAGTTACACAGCTTCATCTATTGCGTCCCCAAGTTTATCGCCATCAGTGAGTGCCAGTCAATCGGTTTCACCAAGCACTTCACCGTCAGTCAGTGCCAGCGTGCCACTCCTTTCATCAGGTGAGTTTGAGGAGTCTAAGACACCTCGCTTTTTGTGGAAGCTCGTTTAATTGAGCGAGCTACTAGATGCCATTTTTATAAGCGTTGTTGGAAACGAAGAAGAGTAGTTCAGTGAAACGCTAATTTTATAATTCATTATGAGCGGGTAACCAGTTGCTCAATGATGTTATAAGCAAATAAGCAAAAGTATTCAAGTTTAAGGAATGTTTCCCTCAGAATTACAGGGTTAAGGGGTGGGGGGAGCGGTGGTGGGGGGCAGGAGGAGTGAGGAGGCTGGATTCAACCAAAGGTTATACTTAGATATTTTGAAAAGACTTTGAGACAAAACCTCTTATTCTTAGTGGCTGTTCATGTTAATGCTAGACATATTTTATGATGATGTAAAGTTCATACATTTGAGCCGTAGGAGAAATATTCAACAAGATAACTTAATTATAAGCAATAACGAAAAGAAAGCCTGCAAAAAACGGAGATTTTTGGCAGAATTTGGGTGTCCGTTGGTTGATGCGATGACGAGATATGACGTGAGGTCAAGCAATTTATGCGCAAACTAGGCTTTTAAAAACTTAAAAAACGCATAGTTTTAAAACTGTTTGCATATTTTTAACAATATCAAGATGCATGCATGACAACCAAAGTGATTGACTTCACAGATCCCCGGCTGATTATCGACATACCTCATTGAGTTCTGCCGCTGATATCGTTTTGTAAAGCTTGTCACTTGCTACATGCAGTTGAACTTCTCTACAACGGCCACTTTGGAGACAGCTGAAGAAAGTGGCCATTGTTGAGAGGTGGCCGTTTAGAGAGGTTGAAACAAGAGTGAATGTAATGGCCTTTGTAGAGAGGTGGCTGTTAGAGGAGGTTCCACTGTATTTTACGTTCTACTTTGGTTTTTTTAAAATGTTATAACACACAGCAAAACCCAATGGAGATTGCAACACTATTACCAATCCTCTTGTGCTGACCCATATGATACGAGTACAAAAGTATGGAATTGCTTGTACCCATGTAATGCATCAGAGGGTTAACGCGTGGATATCCATAATTATAACTACTCTTAATAAGTTTTAATATTTCACTAGTTTTAATTTTACCGCTTTGAACACCTTTCTTGCCATACATCATTACAATGACTTCTGAAATCTTCATTTAGTGCGCTGTGATTAACCAGGTATTTTAGAGGGAAACGATCTACGAGAGTATTATAAACCAATAACAACTTGAGTCCTTGCAGAATAAAAGATCACAAGCCGCATAAATTTTTGCCACTAAAAAGGCCCAACCTCAGGAATGTCAAATTAATGTTGTAAAATAAATATAAAAGAAAGTGGTCCGAAATGAGGAAAAATAGTCATGATTGAGATGTACTATTTATAGTTTGTCTTGATTCCTCATGATTGCTCTTCTGACTGGTGAAGTAATATTTAGCTATTCGCCACCCACAAGTATGAACAGACTTATATAATCATGTAAAAGGAACGCTGGTAGGGACAAAGAAACAGAGTTAAATTTCGATTCAAAACTCCCTACAATACAAGAGCGAAACTATCGTTTTCGTCTCCTTTTTGCGTTAAATTACTTACGGTACCCCAATAATAGCATATTTTATTCAATTGCGAAACCAGAATGTTCAAACCACACATACCTGGAAGATTATAGAAGAGCCCAGGGATTTTACAATGGTCCTTCCGGTTATTACCAATGCGACAACAATCTACCCTTCGGCTGGTATCGTTTCCGTGGGCCAGCAGGAACACAGATGGCTTCCACCTGTGTTGGTGTAAATAGGTGTGGTTCACATGGCTCGGGCTGGCTAAGTACACAGCATCCTCTCGTATCTGATGGGATTGTGAACGCCACGGCGTGTTTTCACTGGGGTGGTAGCTGCTGCCTTTGGTCAATAAAAGTACGCGTCCGTAACTGTAGCGGGTTTTATGTCTACGAACTTAGACCAACATCTTCCTGCCATTACCGCTATTGTGGAGATGGAGAAGGTAGGTTTTACCGAAAGGACGTGCGCTATTCAGTAATGCAGATTTAGAGTAACGAAAATCTCTTTAAACCAGTAGCAAATTAAAAAAAAAAAAAACGGTTTCGCATAGGTTAATCATGGTCAACTGCGAAATGCTATGCGGTTATTCCCCTGTAAACGTGGTAAAAAAATAGAGCGCACGAACCCACGTGAAAACCATGTACCAAATTGTTAATTACGTTCGCATCTGTCGTGTATGTAATGTCTGTTTGAACATCATCCAAATTTTGCCTTATCTCGTTTTTCAAAAAAGTCCGAAAAACTAGCATTTTAGCTGAAATGAGCTCATTGTCATACCCCCGATGTCGTCATATCTCGTCGTCACAGCCACCGCGAGCTGTCACAAAATTTCGCCGAAAGTACAGAAGAGCAGAAGGTCTGGCTCAATGTGATTTCCAAAAACCGCCGAGTAAAACTTTAAGGGTGGGTGGCATTTACCCAGGGCCTTGCAACTTCTCAGCTTAGCAGTTTCCCTTGCCTGCATCGCATTCAAATGGTTAAGATGGTTTACTAGTGGAGGCTGATGTTGTTTGTCACAAACAATCTAACGTGCTCACAGGGCCTGCAGAACGCCTGAAACGGCACTCTAGGAATAACATTCGCAATTTTTATCCGTTTGAACTCAAAGTTTGCAGGGTGGTAGAACTTTTTATTCGAAACAATTGTATGATTTTTGTTGTTTGATTTTAACGGTTTCTGGCGGGAAAATGGGGTCACAAGATTAGCAGCAAAATTTCAATTTCAATTAATGATAACAAAAAGGCTATCTTGAACTGAAGAGCATGGCGAGATAGAATCAAATGGGAAATTTTTCTGAAAGCTCATTTGGTTAAGAAATTATTGAGCTTTGATTTTTGAATTTCCCACCATTTTGTTGCTATTTTTAGAAAAAAAAGCGCCTTTCAGAATGCTGTATCTCTTAAAGCAATTTAAGTTTTCAAAAAATTTTTTCACATCTGATTCTATACCGTTATGCTCTTTCAAAATTACGTATTTGTTAAATCATTAGCTGAAATTAAAAATTTACGTGTCAATCTTGTGACGTCATTTTCCCGCCAAAAACCGTTAAAATTGAAAAACAAAAATCTACCATTCTACAAACTTTGAGCTCAAATGGATGAAAACTGCAAACGTTACTCCTAGAGTGCCGTTTCAGGCGTTCTGCTAGCCCGGAGTGAACAGCTTTACTACTCCAAACAGTAAAACGCATGCTCTATTTAGGCAATGTTTTTTAAGTTACATTCTGATTTATAAACTAGAAGTATTTTTCAATTTTCACTTAACATTTCTACAATTAAATGTGATTAAAATGTTCACTATACAGTAAAAACTCAGGTTTTCTCCTACTTCCAGCTATTTGGTCCGAGCTCCTGGCAACTCGAACTCCCGATAACTAGAACTTTTTTCAATTTCCCTTGAAGGTTCGGGTCATCGGGAGTCGACTTTATTTTGTCTACATAATTTGTCCTTCATCATAGCGAGACCCACGAATTTCTGATTGAATTGCAAGTTGTTTTAGCGAAGAAAACCTAAACGAAACGTAGCATAAAACAAGGGCTAAAGCAAAGGGGCCAAAACAAACAACGAACTCTCATTTAAACGTCGCTGCCTTTTAAGTCTTCGCCATTGTCATTGGGGTTCTCTCTTCTTCTCGGTCTCTCCTCCCATCGCGCCATTTCTACAACGGTACCTCTTTTAGCAGAATAAATTGAAATAATCCTTTTGTCTTTCTTGATCTAGCTGCCAGCTATTCACTTTCAAGCTCCACTGGTGTTAGGGGTAAGTTCAGGTGGACATGCTAATACAGCGGTTAAATAGCTTGATTTTCGCAGTTAGTTAGTAGCCAAGCAACTGAAGGGACTCAAGGCCCCCCTTTAATACTGACAGGGTTTAGCAACTCTCGCTTCCGCAGAGACCTCTTCGTGTAGTAGGGAGGCTGGGGAGAGTATTACTATTTTTATTGGGATACCCAGCGGGAGCCTCTGTACGTGGAAGAGAGAGCTAGATTCAGCCACATTCTTATTTTTCAACTTTTGGGTGCAATATTATCATAGTACACTCAGTAAGTATACCATGTCAGTATTTTTTACGTCTTACTATGGACTTCTTTTACAAAAACTCTTCTCAGGAAATTTAGCTTTCGGAGAAGAGTGTTACTCAGTCAGTCAGACACTCCTACAATCAATCAGACAGTCATAGTTAAGGAAAATATAGAAGAAAGGGACATCAGTTTGCACCTAATTCCCGGAGTCCAACGCTCCACGTTCTACTCTTCTATTGCTCGCTACTTACAGTAATACGCTTACTAAGTCCTTTCTCGAAAAGGACTTAGCTTCATGCCCTACAACAGTCATTTCATGTTCCTACTCTGTTGCGTAACATCCTTGACTATAATCATAATGATTATATTTGTAAATGTTTCTTTTTTTAACATCTAAAGAGAAATTTTGCCAGTGCGAAGAAGAGAAGAAACGCAAATGAAGCAAGAAAATAAATTATTTCATTTCACGACATCCGAGGTTCCCCTAACAGCCTCCACCCCCGCTCTATTCTCTGCGGTTTCCGAGGATCGGGAACCTCTTCCAGAATTAAAGACGAACTGTTGTTAAATTGTTTCGTTTAACAGCTAGCCAAATTACACCCTCTTCATCGTCTGGATATTATGTACCATCTAGTTCGTATGCACTACCTGCTCCTGTGGACTTCCAGTTTCATGTGCCTTCAGACTGTGACCAAATCTGTGCCAACACGCCAGGAAGCTACAGGTGTTCATGTGTCAGTGGATATCAATTGTCCTCCGATGGCAAATCATGCGTAGGTAAGTTAGCATGGTAAAATGTGTGATAAATCTGCCTTAAAATCAATTTGTTTCTCAAAATACAAATGTGACAACTAAAGCGTCGCGCCTGCGTCGGGCATATTCTATATGAGAGACGAAAACAATGCTACAGCGTATACTGCAATGACCGCAGAGGCAATTCGCAACGAACAGAGTGCTCCAAGATTCGAGTGCTGAGTTAGAATACTTGACTTGTGTCACGTGTTGAACAAGTATTAACTATTATTCATTCATTCAAAATCTTTCGCCGTTTCTAATTGGGTCCAATCCCCCAGCTAATTCTTCAAAAACAACTACAGGCGCTTACCATATTTGCATGATGCCAGTATTATACAATAGATTCAATGGTATAAATCATGATCTTGCAGTTGTACGTGAAGGAACTTTTCTGTAATGGCCCTCTTGATCTACGACATTTCCTAAGGTGTAGTTGAATTAGTTAAGACTCGAAACTAACCGTCTCTTTCTGCATCGAATCAATTATGAATTCTTAGTTTAATTCGTCATCTTTCCGTGAATGTCTATGTGTCAGAGAAGTAGACTGCTTTTTAGGGTAAAAATCCGTTAAAAATGGGTAATTATACCATTTTTTAGATGTTCGAAAATCCTAGGAGAGGCAGGGAAGCAAGACATTTTGCAACAAATGTTCCGAAAATTCTAGATCTCAAATCGTCTTCCGAACAGATATTTTCCGAAAATTGACGTTATTCAGCTCGCGGTCCGGAGCACAGGTAATAGACACCTCTAGAATTAGGGTTTTCATGGGAAACTGCAAACCGCGAACTTCAGTTTGCAGTTGCAGTTACGTTACACTTCACGTTGCCGGGGTTTCAAATTTAAGCAAGGGCGTCATTGTTTAGTGCCGCCATGTTGTTTTTCGTCAAATTCAAAGTGCATCAATTTTATCGCCCAAAAAAGAGGGATAATTCATAAATTCGAGTTCAAAAATCCAACAAGCGCATCGCAGACGGATAAAGAAAGCTGCTTCGTGCCTTTAAACGTGAGGCTGTACAATTTTTAGCGGCAAAAACCCTTGCCGAAGTCACTTAAAGCAGGATGCCCTTCCTGCCGTTTAAACGTGAACTGCAAACTGCAAACGCGACCGCAAGGGCGTGGTCACGTGACATTCTCAGGTTTCCCTTTTGCGGTTTTCCATGAAAAAAAAACATGATACTAGAAGTCTCCAATATTTAGGTCAAGAATAGACGACCTAAAATTTGCCTCCCACTGCCAAAACAATTAAGGTAGTATTTGCTGCATTAATATTATCTGCGCCTATTTTTGTTACGTATGAGTGGAATTCATGATTTGCTTGTTGTTTGCCACTGGCCACTTGAATCAAAAGCATTCTGGTTGTTGTTGAGGTTATGACCTAAATAGAAGTATTTTTTATAGATATGGACGAATGTTTGACCAACAATGGTGGCTGTAGCCACCATTGCTACAATATTCCTGGATCATTTTATTGTGGATGCCCGGAAGGTACAACAATGGCCAGCAATAATTTGACTTGTATTGGTAAGTATGGTTGGCTTTCATAACTTGCAAAATTAATTCTGATCGAAGCCAAGAGTAAAGTGGAAATTAGCGTATTTTGATAAGATAATTTCTGTAATAAAAACTGATTTTTGATGTTTCGCTTATTTCAGAACCCGGCGTTTCAGTTGCATGTGACGAGAACAACATGACCGTTTCGCTGGAGAAGCAAACGTTTCCATTTTTCAACGTCAGCAGTTTACATCTACGTTATTCTTCATGCAGGTAGTCTATCATTTTAGTACTGAATAGAATAACTCAACACTGAATTAACTGCCGCCCGGTTAGCTCAGCTGGGAGAGCGCCGGTCTGCCTAGCGGGAAGTCTCGGGTCTGTTTGACAAACAGCCAGGGTCTTTTAAAACAAATGGTGAGATCGTGCCTGGCTGTGGATAAAGATATTGCCTCTCTTCAGATGCTCTCATCATTGGTCGGTGACGTTAAGGCGGCGTTGGCCTTGTCCTCCTTCTTTCATTGTCGGGTCAAATCGAAGGAGACGTAGTCCTACTGTTCGAAAGAGTAGACCGGTGGTGTAGTCTACCTAGTCATATCATGGGCTATGGGTGCCGTGGGTTACAGTAAGCTCATAAATGGACTAATATTGGCTGACGTCCGAGCTTACTGTTAACATGTTAATATAAAACGTTCAAAAACTCACCAACAATTCATAAAAAAAAGGCAAATGAAATTGATGTGTAATGAGTGTCTTTATATCTGATACGGCTAAACTCCAATAAAGTCCAATATTTTAGACCAAAATGACCCAAATCTAAACTAGTGCAAGAATGAGTTGATCTATATCAGAGATTTTGAAGCCGTTCAAAAAACTCGAGTCGTTTAACATTAAATATTAACTAGGAAGTAATATTTAAAAAAAAACTCGCACTCGTGTATTATCAGGTTTAAAAACTCGAGATGAACCTGGGAGTTTTTAAACCTGATAATACACGTTTGTCCTCTCATCCACGACATGTCATTCATTCATTTTTACTTGCTGCCATCTTCTAGCCTCCCACGCAGGCCTCTTTAGGGGAGCTTGTATTTCGTCCCTCCCCACAAGCATTATATCGAACGTTTTTAAAACTAAATAGGAGCTTAGAAAAGCCATTTCCTACGTTTTCGCGAGACATTTTCAGTAATCAAATACGAAGGAGAATACAATAATCAGTTGTTAAATTTACGTATACATCTCTAGTGTTATCGGTAATAATTTGTCTTTACTTGTTGTCCATAGAGCTACCGAGAATTTCACACACTTTTTAATCAGTACTCCTTTAAATTCCTGCGGAACACTGGTGAATGAAACGGAGGATGCATTAATCTTTTGGAATGAAATCCGAGCAGATGCAGTGATTATTGACAATGTTATCACCCGGACACACGATATAAAATTTAAATTTTACTGCAGCTACTCCAGAAGGAAGATGTTAAGCATTCAATTCCAGCCCCGACATATCTTCATTGGATCAGAGGGTACTTGAATTATGCTTTCTTCATTTTCTTTTTCTCAAAAAGAAAACATTGACATTGGAAATTTTAGACTTAACTTTTTTCCTCGATTTGGCACTAGCGTGCCCAATGCCCACTATCGTTATAGGGTCTGTGTGAGTTAGACGTTTTGCTTTAGAATACATCACGAGTCGGTCGACAGTCTTTCAGTCTGCTTAATCTCCTTAAAAAAGGTAACGTAAATCTAATCTGGCACTGAAATGTCATAGGTCTCGCTAAGACTACCCTAAAGTTATTAGACTTACCTGAGACAAAACCTTCGTCTTTCCCATCACATAGTTGAAAATATTCGACCGCGCCTTTAAACAACAAGAGAACAGGTCTACATTGAGCTACATTGATCATGCTCGGGAAAACTGTACTAAATGTCCGAAGGATGTTTGACAGAGTTCATTCTACAGTAGAACTCCGGTAAGGGAACTCTGAAGGCAAACAAAAAACAGTTCGAGTTAGCGAGGGTTCGAGTCATCGGAGTCGATTGCAAAATTAAATTTTCATTGTTAAAAATTGATAGTTACTGATTTTTCAGCACTGTAGTGTATAATGCCACTGCAGTGCAAGTTTAATAGCTTATTTTATCAGAAACGGTAACATTATTTAGGCATTTTTTACTAAAAAACCTCAGCTGAAACGTGATCTGTTCGTTACACCACTAAAATAAAATTGCTGTAAGCGTTAACCAGTGTATGTTAGATTATTAATAAGTGTTTTCACTGATTACACAACAAGAAGAGCTAATAGAATGTTATCCGAGTAGAGTTACAAGAACCAGGAAACGAGTTATCGGGTATTTTTCAGTGACTTATTGATCAAGGGAAAGGAAATTGAGTTTAAGTTAGCAGGGAATTCTAATTATTCGAGTTCAAGTTAACCGAGTAAAAACGACTGAAAAGTGGGGTGAAATCCAAGGGACTTTCGAGTTATCCGTGATTTCGAGTTATCGGGGTTCCACTACTGTATTTCCAAACCAAAAAGAAGGCTTTTTAAGCAATAGACCACACTTACTATGGGTTTACCGGCGTGATAAACCACTTGAGATTTTGGGAGAACAGTATCCAAAAGCTTGTAAATCACGAGGCGAAAAATTGCTTTTATAAAATAACTTTAAGTTTTCTATGAGTTTGCTGGCACAATAAACCATAGGTTTTAACCAATCAGAACGAGCGTACTATCTCACTTATTTTATAAATTAATGATATTTTGCTTCCTTCTTAGCTGGATATGGGAATTTCACTTTCAAAATGGACTTTTACAAGACTGCAGCATTTGCCACTCCCTATACGGAGAACGACTACCCGATATTGGTCGCGTTAAATGAGTATCTTTACGTGAAGTACAGTGTGGAGTCCAGCGCTAGCAATCAGCTAGTGATAATGGCCGAAAACTGCAAGGCCACAAGATATGGAAGTTTCTACTCCTGGCCTTATTATAACATTATACAGAATGGGTGAGTGCAACATATGTCTAGGATTTAGGTTTCAAGAATTCCCTCATTTTCCACGGGGGAAGTTGAGCGAGCGAAATACCTGAGTGCTTGTGAAATTGCCACGCGCGGGAGAAATGCGAGACACGTTGCACCTGCCTTGCGGTTGGTGATTTTCACGCGCTCTCGCATACTTCGCTCGCGCTTATCATCACTAAGGAAGTACCTGTGGTCTATTTCCGTATCGTCTTAATTCGTGTTGATCCTTACGCATGATGTACGTCGTTTTTCCGGGTATTTGATCCTCAATGATTGCGGGCCGCATTTTCTTGAACAGCGACTGGAAATCGAGCCTCCTTAATCCTTTACAGGGCTCAGAAGTTTGATATCATCATAGAAGCGACGACCGGAAATACGTCTGCGCTTCGCAGGCTACATTCGCAACTGCTATAGTAACAAAAATTGTGCTTCAGCGCTGAACTAGACTAGCCTTTGCGACGGAGTTAATCTTCATCGTTGTTTATACTCTTGATGTCAGATGGGGGGATAAGTTTGAGCGGATGAACCCCCAGAAAAATCCATAGCATTAAAACTACTGATACGTTAATTTATTTTTTATTTACATTTTACACTAGTTGCGAGCAAGATACAACTATGGAGTACACGTATAATCCATTAGCGAGCTCCCAGAAGCTTAAAATTAGATCGTTCAGGTTCTTTAACGACTATGACGTTGTTTACTTTCACTGCGAGTTGTTGGCTTGTTACAAAGGCAATTCTAATTCCAGGTAAGTCTATTGTAAACCCTCCATGTTACACCGAAGAAGAGGCAGTTCTTCTAAACTGCAGAAAACCGAATAAAACTCTACCGTAATTCCATTCTTGTTTTTTATTGCAATGTTCTGGCTGTATTTAGCATCTTAAAGGTCATAAGCTTGGTAAACAGGCAACTGTAATGACAAGACCCTTATTACCAAGAAGTTATAAAAATAGAACGAACGAACATATCTTGAAAAGACAGGGGGCGCTTACCATTTACAAAAACCACCCAAGTGGAAATCTTGTGTATAAACATAAAACTATAAAACTTGACGTGGCGGGAGAACTACCCGCTACAAAGTAAATCAAAATCAACTGAACTGACTTAAAAGAGTAGAAAAATTGCATCGCCTCAAATCACAGCCCATATTTTCTGAAGGTTTCCAAACGGACTGGCGCGAATTGACCATTTCATTTTCCAACCAGAATTTTCGGTTTTCCCATATAAATGGTAAGTACCCAGGATCTCCACTCTCTAAAGGACGGATAGTTTGCCGTAGCAAAATTTTGAGGGACAAATTAGATGTATTTGGAAGATGTACAAGTGGCGAGTATGCGTAGATATGACTGAAGCTGAAAAAAAAATCGATGATTTTTAAACCGAAGGTTTTGTTTATAGATGCAGCAGGGGTTGTTTGAGCAGCAAAAGAAGAAAGAGACGAGGTGCAGTTGACGACGAAATAGAACACGAGGAAAGTACTAGCAAACATATTCTCTCCAGCGGCCCAATAATGATCAAGGAGACTGAGACGGAGACGGAAGAACGTGATGAAGGAGGTATGACGTATGGACAACTAAATATGTTGACAGTAGTTTTAAGTGAAGGGAGAGAGGGTTGCCCACAAATTCCAAATTCCAAGTTTCCCACTTGCCCACTTTATAGTTAAAGGTGGAAACGAGGCTGGAGGTGACAGTCAGGAGTGCCTTTTTTGTATCAAACAAGTTGAGGTCAACCTCACGTTCACTCAAAGGCTAGGATGCTAAGCGCAAAACCTGTAAATTGGCAGGAGCCCATAACCCAGAGCGAGTTAAAAGATATTCTAAATTCGCACTAAAATGGTTCTAAAAATAAACTTATCGGTAAAAACGCCATGACACCAGGACATGGAAGTTGCTCGTTCTAGTTTATGGATTTCTGTTGGCCAAGTGCCAAGTGGAGGTAGGCCGTGGTTGCTTGTTACGTTTCTCTTTTATGAACAGAAACTATAGGCCGGGAGGATTAATAAAAGCTAAGCTAGTATACAGAGAAAATAAACGGTCATTATTCCTGGAATATATCTTTAGAAGAAGCATTTGAGATTTGCCGGAGCTAGTTCTCAGAAGAACACAAAACTTAACCATAATTGACCTGGAGAAAAATAAGATCGAACAAATTTTTATTGGAAACTCCGTGACTACGGGATTTGCTACGTTAACACTTATTTACATCATCAATATGGAATTTTTGTCGCTGAGGCGCAGACGTCCCTCTTGTCGAAACGACCTTAGCGGCGGGGAGCGAGGAGAGGCGGGTGTTTTCGCTATGTGTCTGTTTTATCGCAGAAAATTTGGGATCAGTATAAGTTTCTGGGAATCTGCCCACCTACACCTCCCCTAAACCAACATTTTACCTTAAGTGAGAATTAAGTGCTAATGTTTGTGAAGGGGAGGGGTAGGTGGGTATGTGCATAGCTGCTGGCCACCTGATTAAAAACGCTTTATAGTTTTTCTCCTTCTCTTTCATATTGGTTTTAGACTTAACCTAGCTTAACCTAGGATTAAATTTAACCCGGGTTTCTTTTTCTTTTGTTGCGCATTTTCTCGGACAATTTTCTCTGTTATGTTTAAGAGCATCCAATCTAGACTTGCGGACAAAAAGAATTAAACTGAATTGACTTTTTAAGCCTTCATATCTGAATTCAAATTTGGCACCGGGGTTATCTTAACCAGCTTTGAACAACCCGGCCATGATTAAAAACGCTCTATAGTTTTTCCTTCTCTTTCATATTGGTTTTAGACTTATCTACTAATCGAAGTTTATTTTTTCCTTTGTGGTAGATACTGGAAAAAGCAAACAAACTGCTTTGATTGGTGGTGCAGCAGCCGCGGGAGGACTGTCCCTAATTGTTATCATAGCCTTGGCTGTTTTAGCCGTTAAGTACCGCATTGCACGAAGATTCATGAACAGGAACAAGGTCGGAGACTTGTACACTACCCAAGATGAACAGATGAGTCGAAGAAATGCCTACATCCAAGAGGACGACATGATCGAAAGGGAAGACTCCTTCTAAAATGAATCCTTACGTTGAACACTTATCTCGTACCTAGATCCCTTCAAACAAGCGATCTGGGTGTCAGTCGCTGAACACGCACTAATACTCTTATAAGCTAATTTTTTGATTGTTTTCACCTAATATGTCGAACGCTAGCGCATATTCACGCTACTTTTTTAAGTACAGTCATTTTATTAACCTTCTTTAGCAGGGAACAGGCCTAAGACGCTCAGACATATTCATACAAGATAGGCAGAAGTTGTGAGAAGTTCTCTAGCTATGTGACTCAAACCAATAGAATCGTCCTTGATAAACGGCTGTCCGTATCACTGCTCTAAATATATCCTAATGTCGAGGTTCCACTGTGTTAACTGTGTTCACATTTAAAGGAAGGTTGCCAGTGACGAATCCTGAAGCCGAGCTCGTTAAGCGTCTTGAAAGTTGTCGAAGTTTCTTTCATTTTGCAGGTTAAGTCAAAGTTCTTAGAAAAGCACTATTCACTGAAAATATTTATTTTAAGTTTTTATGTTTCATCAAGCACTTTAAAATTTTAACTCACTCACTGAATGCGTGGATCGAGGCTGGCTAGGCAATACTAATTTTTGCAACATTAATAGCACCTGAATAACACAGTAGAATGCCAAAAGCTGCAACTCCTTAGCAGTTTAACCATTTAGCTTGCCAGATCCCAACAGTTACAGTCACTACACCATACGAAAACGTTTTCGGTCAAAGTTAATGTTGCCTGCTTCTTAAGTTGTGGCACTGTATTTTGTTTATTGTTGTTATGGTGATATCCATTTTACTAAAAACTGCATTTTGGCAAACTTCAATTCATGGTTCGTCAGTAGTGAAAATCTTATAGCGAACGAAAGGAAAAAATCATGTTTAAAGTGACTGAAAAGTACCGGTGTGGCCGCAGAAAAACTGTATGGAAACACCTTTAATAAAAGGCATCGCAACATCACTTTATTAACATTTAAACGTTTGCATTAACTTTTATATTAACTACGTGTGAATCATCTCTAGGAAATGTTAATCATGTGCTGTACAATAGTTTTTAACTGGACGCCTGTGTTCACACTGTTTGATCGATGGTGTTATTTTCAGTGCTCCGAAGTCAGTAGTTGCATGATTACAGTAGCTGATAAGAGCCTTGAGAGGCCAATAAAAGTTATTTTGTATTCAATCACTGATCTACAGTTCTGCTACTAAGTGTGATACCCCAAGCAGGTTTGTTTAGGACTACTTCACTCAAGATCTCTGCACGGGGAAGGGGGGGCACAATTGCGTGACCGTACGCGTCGGTATGTTTTAGGTTCTTAGAGGAAATGTAGGGGAATATCAAAAAGGTTCTCATTATCGTTACATACATGTACTGGAATGAATGCTCACATACAGACCACTACAATCGTTTGTTATCTGAATGGTGTGTATTGCCACTGTCATTTTCGCAACTGAAAAAGGGCGACGGAATTTTTAACTAGTGTGCGTTTGACGTTCACCTATAAGCAGAGGTACAAACATCGAGCCCAACACCCTTGAAATCACGTTTTTGAACTACCAGCACAAAAAATTTCCACGGCTTGAGCCTGAGGTGTGTGTTTGAGGTCTGCCCAGCGGACATACGACTTTTCCAGACCAATCACTTAAAATGATTTATACGCGTGCAGGTCGTAAGAGGTGTCTACTAAATTCAGCTTGGTTTAAGACAAGACGAGCGCAATCGTTTCATTGAAACTGTTACTAAGTATTTCAAACGCTAAAAGCTGATAAGTTTACTGGACTAACAAAGAAAGCGTACAAACAGCCCAATAAGAATATTACTAAGTGCAATCTCACGATAATAAGAGCGCCCTCTATTAGTTGGAAACTCTATTTTGTAGAAAATGATTCCGAGTGTACTAAAATACGGAGTGGAATGAGATTAAGAATCACGACCAATCCAAACGGCAATTGTACCACGTGACCGAGTTTCACTTATCATATCGTAGCTTCCTGTTCATCAAATACATATTTATTCATACATGTAATCCATAATTCTTTTGCGCAGTTTGACTGCTCATTTCTTAACCTGACAAAAATTTCTTTGCCAACTTGAACGTGATTCACATTCTACTCCAACTGAAAAAAATATATATATTAGTTAGCACATGGTGCAAACACTATGATTCTCCCAATATGAGATACATTTGCAAAATATACCTACGTTAAAAATATAACAAAGTGTACATTCATTGATTAAAAGGAAGTACAGATTGCTTTGAACCCGGATTGGCAGAAGTCATTATTCTAAAATACAAAAAGACAAAAGAGTGCAGTACACAAATAAAATTAAAACTACCATTGATACAAAAACAAAAAAGTCCGTTAGTGTAAAGAAGATTGGGCGATCCAAAAAGTGAGGCACAAAATAGATGCCAGTTCCTCGGCCGACAGGGCCCCTGAATACAATAGTTGTCTGGGGCAAGCTAAAGAGGCGTACAATAAAAAGAAGTGTCTACGAAAGACCTAATTTATAGGAATGTGCTATTCAATTGTAACCACTATCTACGCTGCAGTTTTCCCTTTCGTAAACGGTCGCTGCCAATTTTTTGGAGAGTGTTTCTATTAAAAATAAAGAAGATCGTAATCCAGGGTCGAACTCGGACCTCGAACTAGGGCATTTTGTATCCTAGTCTCTGGCTCCCCTACCACTCAACCACCATACCAACCCCCAAAATTCTGAAACATTTAAGTACATAAACTAGCCAACTGTGTCTCTTCACGTACTGTTACATCACGGTAACAGGTTACCCTAGCCCTTTTTAAAACTTTTAGCGTAAAATCAATCTGGGCTTCAACGTCGTTCTGTCTAAGTCTATTCAAGAACGTATTATTTGCTTTATGGTAAATTAATCCAGGGAATATATAACATCTATCATGACTCAAGGCTTGGTCATCGACCGCTAAAAATGGCAACGACCGTTTACGAGAGAGAAATAGGCTACGCCGCTATTTTACGAATAAAGATTATTACTTGCACCAGTGATACAGTAAAAATTCACATATAAGAACCTAGAAGTTTTGAGGTTATGCTGAACAGGTGGCAGTTTTTCACAATTCAGGCAGATGAGGTTTTTAGAATATATTAGCTTCTTATTTTTCAGAGGATGTCGTAGTGTAACTATTGGCAAAAATATTGTACTACTACTACATAATGGTTTATGGAAAACATATTTCTAGTGAAAATCCAAACAAACGTAAATCAAAGAAAACATATACACAATAACTTTGGTAGAAGTTTCTCACACAATTAAAATCCAGAATTTTGACCATCATTTGTCAGTTATAAGAACCTATTCTTCTTTGCCAGGCTGAACAGGTTTTTATACTGATTTTTGGTAGCCTGCGTAGCAGGCGCTGGGAAGTAGTGGGCACAAGAAAAAACGTGCGCGCGAGAAGGAGACACGAGTGTCTCCCTCGCGAACGCCCGCTCTCTCTTTCACCCACTACTTCCAAGTGCCTGCTATGCAGGCTAGTCATAGGTCTCGCTAAGACTACCCTAAAGTTATTAGACTTACTTTAGACAAAACCTTCGTCTTTCCCATCACAAAGTTGAAAATATTCGACCGCGCCTTTAAACAGTAAGAGGACAAGTCTACAGTGAGCTACATTGATCATGCTCGGGAAAACTGTAAATGTCCAAAGGATTTTTGACAGAGTTCCTTCTACAGTAGAACTCCGGCAACTCGAACTCTGAAGGCAAACGAAAAACATTTCGAGTTAGCGAGGGTTCGAGTTATTGGGGTCGGTTGCAAAATTTTCATTGTTAAAAATTGATAGTTACTGATTTTTCAGCACTGCTGTGAATAATGCCCCTGCAGTGCAAGTTTAACTTATTTTATCTGAAACGGTAACATGATTTAGGCATTTTTTTTTTTTACTAAAAAACCTCAGCTGAAACGTGATCTGTTCGTTACACCACTAAATTAAAATTTCTGTAAGTGTTAACCAGTGTATGTTAGATTAAGTGTTTTCACTGATTACACCACAAGAAGAGCTAATAGAATGGCATCCGAGTAGAGTTACAAGAACCAGGATACGAGTTATCGGGTAATTTTCAGTGACTTATTGATCAAGGGAAAGGAAACTGAGTTTAAGTTAGCAGAGAATTCGAGTTATTCGAGTTAACGTTAACCAAGTAAAAATGACTGAAAAGTGGGGTGAAATTCACGGGACTTTCGAGTTATGCGCGAGTTCGAGTTATCGGGGTTCTACTTCTGTTACAATATTTCCATACCAAAAAGAAGGCTATATTAATGACATTTTGCTACCTTCTTAGGTGGATATGGGAATTTCACTTTCAAAATGGACTTTTACAAAACTGCAGCATTTGCCACTCCCTATGCGGAGAACAACTACCCTATATTGGTCGTGTTAAACGAGTATCTTTACGTGAAGTACAGTGTGGAGTCCAGCGCCAACCTGGTGATCATGGCCGAAAACTGCAAAGCCACAAGAGATGGAAGTTTCTACTCCTGGCCTTATTATACCATTATACAGAATGGGTGAGTATAACATATGTCTAGGATTTGGGTTACAAGTCTTCCCTCATTTTCCTCAGGGGAAGTTGAGCGAGCGAAATACGTGAGCGCTTGTGAAAATTGCCACACGCGGGAGAAGCGAGACGCGTTACACCTGCCTTGCGGTTGGTGATTTTCACGCGCTCTCGCATATTTCGCTCGCTCTTATCATCACTGAGGAAGTACCTGTGGTCTATTTCCGTATCGTCTTCGTGTTGATCCTTAAGCACGATTTACGTCGTTTTTCCGGGTATCTGATCCTCCATGATTGAGGGCTGCATTTTCCTCAACAGCGACTGGAAATCGAGCCTCCTTAATCCTTTACAGGGCTCAGAAGTTTGATATCATCATTCGCAACTGCTATAGTAACATAAATTGTACTTCTGCGCTGAACTCGACGAGCCTTTGCGAGGGAGTTAATCTTCATCCTGGAGTAGAGTTTATACTCTTGATGGTGGATAAGCTTGGGAGGAGCGCCCAGAAAAATCCATAGCATTAAAACTAAAATACGTCTATTTTTAATTTACATGTTACACTAGTTGCGAGCAAGATACAACTATGGAGTACACGTATAATCCATTAGCGAGCTCCCAGAAGCTTAAAATTAGATCGTTCAGGTTCTTCAACGACTATGACGTTGTTTACTTTTACTGCGAGTTGTTGGCTTGTTACAAAGGCAGTTCTAATTCCAGGTAAGTCTATTGTAAACCCTGATGTTACACCGAAGAAGAGGCAGTTCTAAAACCGCGGAAAACCGAGTAAAACTCTACTGTAATTCCATTCTCGTTTTGTATTGCAATGTTCTGGCTGTATTTAGCATCTTAAAGGTGATAAGCTTGGTAAACAGGCAACTGTAATGACGAGGCCGTTATTACCTAGAAGTTATAAAAAAAAAAGAACGAACGAACATATCTTGAAAAGACAGGATCTCCACTCTCTAAAGGACGGATAGTTTGGCGGTAGCAAAATTTTGAGGGTTTATGGCAGATGTACTAGTGGCGAGTATGCATAGATGTGACTGAAGCTGAAAAAAAATTCGATGATTTTTAAACCGAAGGTTTTGTTTATAGATGCAGCAGGGGTTGTTTGAACTGCAAAAGAAGAAAGAGACGAGACGCAGTTGAGGACGAAATATGACATGAAGAAAGTACAAGCACACATATTCTCTCCAGTGACCCAATAATGATCAAGGAGACAGAGACGGAGACGGAAAAATGTGATGAAGGAGGTATTACGTATAGACCACTTAATATGTTGACAGTAGTTTTACTGAGTTTGGCCGCAAATTCCATGCAAGTTTCCCATTAGCCCACTTTATTGTTGTAGCTGGAAACGAGGCTGGAGTTGAACTGTACCATTTATACGAGCATGTCTTATCTAAGACGAGAAAAGCTCGTATGAATGGTGCGCGTCTTATTTCTGTTCTTGACTCGTTTTCGTGTGAATGTTGCCCTTAGCAACGGCAATCCAACGTGGCGCGCCAAAAATTAACGCATGCATACTATGCGTTCGCGTCTTATGTGAGACGCGAAGGTCATTTATAGGAAGTTTTTCTCGTCTTAGCTAAGACGCTTCTTATCTAAAAACAGGTGTTAAGGGCTGTTCTAAAATAAGACGCGTCTTAGCTAAGCCGCGTCTTATTTAAGACGAAATATGCCGTTTATACGGAAAGTTCGCGTCTTATTTAAGACGCGTCTTATTTTTCCTCCTATAAATGGCCCTAATGTTGGTTTAGGGGAGGGGTAGGTGGCTAGTTTCCCAAAAACGTATATAGATCCTAAATTTGCATAGCTGCTGGTCACCTGGGCCCAGTTCTTCGAAGGACGATCAGCGCTTAACCTATAGGATTAAATTCAACCCGGGTTTCTTTTTCTTTTGTTCCGCATTTTCTAGGACAATTTTCTCTGTTATGTTTAAGAGCATACAATCTAGACTTCTGGACAAAAAGAATTAAACTGAATTGACTTTTTAAGCCTTAATATCTGAATTCAAATTTGGCACCGGGGTTATCTTAACCAGCTTTGAACAATCCGGCCATGATTAAAAACACTCTATAGTTTTTCTTTTTCTTTGATATTGGTTTTAGACTTATCTAATAATCGAAGTCTATGTTTCCTTTGGGGCAGATACTAGAAAAAATCCAACAAACTGCTTTGATTGGTGATGCAGCGGCCGCGGGAGGACTGGTCCTGATTGCTATCATAGCCTTGGCTGTTTTAGCTGTTAAATACCGCATTGCACGAATATTCATGAACAGGAACAAGGTCGGAGACTTGTACGCTACCCAAGATGAACAGATGAGTCGACGAAATGCCTACATCCAAGAAGATGACATGATCGAAAAGGAAGACTCCTTTTAAGTTGAATCCTTACGTTGAACACTTATCTCGTACCCAGAACCCTTGTCGACAAGACATCTGGGTTAAATTAAACACGCAAGCGCCTTATAACTTTACAACTCATTGAAGTGTATTCTTCAAGAATAATTGGCGTAATAGTCGATGTAACTGATTCTTTGATAGTCACGTAACGTGGCAAACGCTAGCGCATATGCACGCTAGTTTCCATAGTACATCAGCTAATTAACTTCCTTCTGAATACGATCAAGAAAGGGAGCAGAGTTAAGTGTCCGCAAATTGCGCTCACACATCCTAATAAGAGACACAGAAGTTTTAAGAAGGCCACTAGATTTAGTATGTACACCTGTATACACGACGTGATCTCAACTGAATTAGAAAGGAAACCATTAAAAAAACGATTAGTTTGGTTGACGAGTTAATTCATGCTGGGACGGAGCCGTAAACAGTAGATGCGCAAACATTAGTGAGATCTTTACAGTATTTTCAAACATAGCAAATCACAGCCTATGATTAAAATGGTTTAAAAGACCACGTCCAGAAATAAAATTACAACCCCTTGTGGGTAGAGCTTTATTTGCTTCTGTCAACTCACCGTGAATGAGTAAGTTTTTTTTTTTTTTGGTCGCTTCTTGAAAAAACTGTCAACAGCGGGTACTATCGAAGTGAGCGTTGTTTATCTGTATTGTCCTTTGCCTTATTAACTTGCTGGCACGTACAGTTTTCGAAAATATTTGCTTTCCTTTTTTTTCCGTAAATTGACTTCTGTTTCTATGCAAATTTTGTCTTTCGAGGAAATCCCGAGTTCACAAAACAGTGACACAACGGCCTTGTTCTCCTCTGCAGTGGTAAAGATTTCTTCGAGCCTATAAAAGTAAAGTCAGCTACCCTAAAATCATGCTGTTTAAACACCATCAGCCTTGAGAAGTCTTTTCTTACCTTCGACACTAGGAACAGGGGGCATTTTGCATGCGCATGCGTGAATCCACTGAACGACAATAGCGTGGGCGCATCAAATCTGATGGAGGGAAACCGAAAACTCGGGCGTAAAGTTAGAGTCCTTTTAAAAGCCATTTGGTTGGTGCTTTGAATACCGTAATTTCCAACAAAAACTATTCTCCATAACAAAAATCGGACGTTTTCTACGCGGGTTTTCACTAGTAGATTTTTCAGCAAAAGGTTTTCTTGGCCTTTTATAGACTTTCAAGACTCAACGCCAAAAAGTTATGTTCTTGTATAAGTCTGATTTTCACTGGCAAAGCAATGCATTTCTATGGTTTGATTTCCAAACTCGTGGTCTTACTTATCAGGGAGGAAATGCATCGTAGCAATGATCAGCTGCTTTAAGACAAAAAGCGGAAAAAACATTTACCACGCGAGGTTTATTTATTAACGTGATGTCTCATGTTAAACTGATCGCGGAGACACGTGTTTATATATGCCACAAAAACATAAAATCTATGGGGTTTTTACAGTTTTTCGAAAGTTTTCGCGGAAAAATTTATAACAAATATTCTATAGGAAATGAAGAATGGATTGAGTTTGAGACAGCAACAATTACAAGTGATAATGTGCTACATAATTTCATGAGCATTTCATAAGCTCAGTTGCAGACAAAACGAATGCACATACTCCGAAAAAACGAACAGTACTTTTATTTTTCTTTAACTCTAAAAGATACAGAGATTTTTTATAAGCTACTATTTTGAAGAAACTCTTGAGTAACACTGCTCCTGTGTTCCACAATCGATTTCTTGTTATTAATTTATATTTGATGACAGTAGTGATCCATTCAAAACAGAGAATGGCCATCACTCAATAAATCTAACTGACGATGTTGTTCACCTTCAAAGCCTGTTTAAACATGAGACAGGAAGTTTGTTAAAGGAGTGCATATAATGCTGTTTCCTCGAAAAATAAATACTTCTGCTAAAGGACCCAAGTGAGCTGGGATGCGACAATAAACATGACACAAATGGATGGATGAATTTGTCTGTTAATGTTTCTGTTGAGAGCTTTTTACTGTATTCAGATGAACCCCTTATGTAAGTTGTACATCATGGAAGAATTATCAAGCAGAGACTGATGCATTAAACAAGAATGTGGTTCGATACAGAGGAGAAGATGCAAGGTCTCAGTCAATATCCTTCGTGAATGAAATGTCTCACAAATTACAGCATATCAACAACTGTAGTATCCACAAAATGGTATCATTTAGGAATAAATGCGATTTTTTTGCAACAGAAGCCAGGATTTATTTAAAAGGTGTATTGATAACGTTTCATTTCGAGCTATTTTGAGGTTGGGGAGTTAGGCTAGATTTTCTTTAAAACGCCAAAATGTTATATTTATTTGCATAATCAAATGTAAACAAACAGTGCACCATCAAAATAAGGTGGAAAAAATCAGAATTCAAACTGATTGCTGTAATTTTTTTTCCTTTGTATAACTAAATGAGAGAATATTCTGATATAAGTCAAAACACAATCTTACTGGCATCATTATATTGATTTAAATTTATAGTTGAAGTGCGTGTATTTTATTTCTCAACGAAGACGTACCGGAGAAGAAAGCTAAAATTACTGCAGAAGGCGATTTTTCACAGCCTTCAACAAACCGCCATTCATTCGCGGAAGTATTCTTAGTTTCATTAATCATTAACTTAATCTGGGGAGAAAGGCAAGATTTCGAGATAAACAAGCAAGTGAAAGGGTGAAAAACAGTTTCACAGCAGAATGGACACTTAATTTACCACTGTATTCAGGGGCGTAGCCAGGATTTTTCAAAGGGGGGGGTCACCATCCGGGGATCGCCGACTATATATGGTTTATACCGCTGCTCTCCCTCGTGTATCAGCGCGTTCAGTCGTATTATATCGCGGCATGAAGGCCCATATTAACTAAAGACAAGAGCCGTTGAAGAAAATACTTTGCAAAAAAACAAATTTTAAAAACGTGGGCTTTTCAGCAACGGCTTTTACGGCCAAGATAATGTCATGGCGTTTTCGCCACCTGAATATTGTAGGTTGTTTGCTCAAAAGAAGGCCTACCAAGGAGGAAACACGGGCACCCCAGGACCCCCCCCCCCCCAGCTACGCCCCTAGTATTCCTGAAACGATTAAGTTCGATTTTAGAGTTATACCATTGAGACGAATTAAGTATGTATAGGATAATTGTTTAAGAAAAAAACTATTATACTGATCTTTTCCTCCTGCTCAAAAACTGCGCGCGAAATGTTAGGTGGTAAGAACATTCAGCCGCCATCTTGTCTTCAATGTACTGTTTTACGAAAGGAAAGACTGTCCTCTCAAAGGTAACAGCGAGGCTACAACAAACTCACTTTCATCGTAGAAATACCTCGATACCTTAAAGAACATGTTTGTGGAACGTAGCACCCAATACACGTCACTCAGCTCCAGAAAACAGACTGCAAATGCTGGTACTGAACGTAAACAATTCTCAGAAAATGCCTCTGTGGCACTTCAACAGCCCATATTGACGCATGCGCAGACAAAATGCCCTCCTGTTCCCTTGACACTGGGATATTCATTTATGTTCAAAAAGTTCTAACTCTGAAACTTTGACAAAACACCACAATTTTGTTTTGCTTTATATTGATTCACCGTCTAGCACGTTCAATATATACAACGCCGGAGTCCGAGAAAGCGAACTAATGACACTGATTGCCGGCTTTAATCAACAAGATCACTGAGTGTGTATACAGTCGAATCTCCCGTAAGCGACCACCCAAAATACAAAGACTTGTCGCTTACGGGAAGGGTGGCTTATAAGAATCGAACCGCTTAAGGCCTCTTCCGAGAAGAGGTCCGGGCACATCTACTTTATGGAAGATAATTTATTGCATGCAATTTCTAAGTTACGCCATGTCTACTTCCACGTTGTCACTAAATTTATTCGTAAATTCAAAGTAACTCAGTGCACACAGCGAACATAGAGGTCGGAGAAAGCGTCAAGTGGTCGCTTACAAGGGGTTAAAAACAATAGAAAATCAGTAACCTTTCAGGCGCAAAAAGTGGGCGCTGACGCTTACAGGAGGTGGTCGTTTACTAGAGGTTCCAACTGTAAGGCTTTGACTGGGAAAGTTTTTGTGTTTTGGATAAGTGGTCGCTTATGGGAGGTGATCAGTTACAAGAGGTGGTCGCACATGGATGTGCGACTGTATACTAAGATTGTGTAATTTACTTGTCTGAATGTGAGAGTCAACAACATGCTATAAGACATCCCTACTTGTTTTTTCAAACAACATTGATCAGTTACTTGACACCTTTTTATCCCCGATATTCTTCGAAACTACGGTAGTCGACATCAAACGATTTAGACTGATATAACTGTTATGGATTGACGTTTTACAAACATAAAATAGGCCAAGGGACCTTAATGATATTTTTGTCGTTTGAACTATATTAAATTTCACACATAGAAAAATATTTTCATGTTGATCACGCAAGGAAGACGTGCGTTACGGCACATCCAAACCTTGTTACGAAATCACAAAGCCGCAAAATCACGTGATTTCTAAGAAAAACAAATCACATGTTTTTTACTGGAAACGAAGTGCTGGCGTTTTAGAATGCGGTCGTCTCCAAATAAATCTTGAAGTGAAGACAACTTGGATTGAGTCATTGACATGCAGCACTATAATCCTTTGATACATCAGTAGTTTAGAGTGCCAAAGATTCATGAGTTGTAATGCTACCCTCGAAAGGCCACGAGGCAAATCCAACAGATTTGTTTCAAGCTCTTATGCTACAGAACGTGAGAAAATGGCAAGCTCCTGGGAGAAAAGCCAAGAAATATAGTCCAACAACTATTCGAGAGGCCCAAATAGAATTGTCTGAAGTTCTTGGCCGACTACGCTTTAACACATGAGCATTTCGTGGCTGGTACATATACGGGGCACCACCAACAGGCCGCCAACTTCAAAACAGATGGAAGACCGATCTTGTGACAAGAAGAGTTTTAAGACAACGAAAGTCTGATCAAAGTGCTGTATTTCAGTGGCCAAATAAGTTGTAGACTGTCCTTATAATAAGTTTTTCTTCTGTTTTCCCGTCGTGTTTTCAAAACATCCACAAACCCGTCACGATAGTCTCAACACAACAGCGCTTGGTTTTTCTTAGAAATCACGTGATTTTGCATACCATAAGTCCTTCTTGCGTGATGAACATGAAAATATTTTTCCCCATGAGGAATTTAATAAAGTTTAAAGGACAAAAATATCTTTAAGGTTCCTTGGCTTGTTTTATTTAATTTTTGTATAATAAAATGTCAATCCAGAGCAGTTTTGTCCAGTGTACTATCATTTCCAACCCTTTCAGAATCTGTAATTCGGTTATTTCGTCTGCACCTAGCGCCTCAAAACTCATCGGCAGCCGTTGTCGCGCTGTGAAAGTCTGAAGTGCCAAATTGAGCAGCGCCCATTTTTTTTTTTTTGGTTCGTTTGTTTGCGTGAATCTATTCTTTATTTAGAAACGTGGGTGAATGAAGTAGATCTTTCAATTGGCACTAAAATCAGAATGGGACATACATTTTAAATTTATAACGACAATACTTACAGGATTTGTAACAAGGCAATCCCATAGATTTTCTGCGTATTCATGAATTGCCCTATGATTTTTGAAATAGCGAAATCTTGACAGAGCCGCACAGAAGCGCAATGATGGGCTGAATAGCTTTGCCCGAAAAACGTCACATTCTACGAACAATCAGATCTACCACGCCAAAACGACACACAATAATCTTTTTTGTGATTGGTTTAATTTTAACAAAACTCTACGCCTGATTGGTTTGAATAAACACTAGGAGTGTAATTGGCAGCCTTAGTGATAAAAGGGCACTCCTTTGGACACTTCTCAGAATTTGGCGTAGAGACCTTCTCCCAAGTTTTTCTTTGCGGAGGACGACAACTCAAGCGCCAGACTCTGTGCTTAAAAATGAAATCTATCGTGAAATGCCGGCATGTATCACATGTTCTTCTCATTGCTGTTGTCCAATGGCTATGTTTGGCTAGAGCGTCGCACTTCCGGCACGGAAACATCGCATGGGCTCCCGTAGACTCCTACAGTAACACGGTAGGATGTACACTGTCTTACACTCCACGTCAATGTTTTATCGTTAACCCACATGAGTTTCTTAAATGTGCCTCGGGGCAAAAACTGAGTCATCAAAAAGCAACTCAATGTAACTCCACCGACGTCTTTCTTGACGTTGACTTACTCTTTTTAAAGGACAAATTTACTGTGCTGTGCAGTTTAAACAAAAGGCATTGTTATATTCCTAGACTTTCACTCAATTAAACAGGGACTGCCAATGGTTGATTCCTGGTCACGTGGCCTTGACTAAAATCAAATGTATCCCGATCGTGATACATTTGAGCAAACCCCGCTCGGAATACATCACAGCACGTGATCAAAGCATGGTGGAAAGTGGCGTGACAAAAGACGGGAAAAACACTGCCAGTGTTTTTTTTGTTTTTTTTTTTTTCGTGAATGAGCACAACACAAACAGAAAGCCTCAAGCTAAAAAGCAACGATTTTTAAAATTATCCCAGAAGAGAAACAGCAGCTAGTAGAGGAAAAACATGCAGATAGTATAAGGAAAGTACTTTGTAAATCATTCATTGAGTGGTTTTGAGAATTAAATTTGTGTTGTTGTAAGTACCGAGTCGACTGTTTTGATTCGCTCCAGTTATTCTTTTGTTGCTGTTGAAGTGAAAGTCTAGGAAAATAACAAAACACTTAATGTCAGGTCCCTTGGGAAACCAGTTAGTTTTGTTTTCTCTGGAGTCCAGGTGTTTCCTTCGACTTCGTCGCGGGAAACATCAGGACTCTCGGGAAACAAAACTAACTATTTCCCTCGGGATCTGACATTAAGTGTATAATGCGCGCGGTTTAGCAATATGTTCGCAACCTTCATTCCAAATGTCAAGAAATATTAAAACATTTTACTCTTTCTATCTCTGTAAATGGAAATTATAGCCTAGCAAACCCCCTACGATTTGTATGTGGAGCTACAAGTTTCAAGTCACAATTAAATAACTCCCCGAACAAACGTTTTTTGAAGAGAGAAGAGAGGAGGTGGGGAATTCAATCATTCATAATTTCTTGAAGGTTACTAAAGAACTTGTTATAGGCCTATATATTTATTAGCAGAAAAATGGATTCAGGCGATGTTCTGTAACCTATAAGAGAAACATAAATCTATCTATTTTAGCTCCATTTTTACCTGTCTATTCCAAGAACTGACAGAGGATCACTCCCATCTCTACCTCTGTAATTATGAAATGTCCAATCATCCTATTACTTATTATAAGCTAGGCTAAGGAATCATTTGAATCAAAACAAAGAATTCAAGAACGCTTGCAATTCTTTAGTTTTGATCAGTTGGTTGGCTATTAAAACTATCAAGTAGAGTCTCATACTGGTGGGAAATAGTAGTTAATGCGTGCATGACAATATTTTCTGAGAAAAGTTCTATTGTTCTCGCTAGCTAGCCAATCAGGGAACCGCTTTGGATAGGTGCCCTCCTTCATGCCTAGAAAAAAAGGTCTAGACGAAAGGCTCGGCTATATATGGAAAAACGATACCATAGCTTGTGACAGTCTTCTTTTTTCATTGAAACGCGCTCATATTGCATTCATTTGCAAATGATATTGCACAAAAAGTGTAATTTTTATATCAAAACACGAGTACTTTTTCATCAAATCGGGGCAAATCAAGAGCAAACGCCTGCAAATAGACTTTGTGCAGTTGTATTTTTTTTAGTTAATCCTATCAAATTAATTAAATGTCATGCATAAGTGTAATGTAAACAGGATATAATGCAGGAGATGCTTAATGTGATGTTTCCAGACAGTTTTTTTTAAATGTTTTCTCAAGTTTACATACCACATAAACATAGACATTCCACGGCTTGCGAGAAACAAAGCAAATTGTTCATGCCACTTAAAAGACATTAGGAGCACTCTATATTCTAGCCTCTTGAAAAGGCGTTTTGCGAATGCATCGATACTCTATTCGGACTGGATATAGCGACAAGTTAACTTTTTTCGACAGATAACAAGAATATTCATGTACAACGCTTAAACGGGGGCCTTAAAGTCAATAAAGTTGCCACGTTTTAAAGTTAAATGTTGAAAATTAACAAAGATATCAATCTGGAAAGTCGCGGAAGACGTTTGTCACTTCCCTTTCTGCGCTAGCTAGGTCGGGGGGCAAAGTTTACCGAACAAACGTAAATTTTCCGACATACAGTTCGCATATACCACGGAATGTAAATAATAAGAACAACAATGGCGGCTCCAAGCGGGAGATAACAAAAAAAAGCTGTTCATTTCTATTCTGACAAAACTGATATAACTTTAGGTGCACTTGAGTCATTTCCTGCTTTGCAATTCATTCAAAGCAAATGCAAAAAAAGCGTAAGACAGATGTAAAAAATTCTAATAAAAAATGCTTTCATTTAAAATTTAATCACCTCAGTCTGTTTTTTTTTTTTTATTTTTATTTATTTATTTATTTTTTTTGCGCTTTCTGCATTATATGAATAACCATCAATAAAAAAGTCAACAAATTGAATTTAAAATTAGCTTTTTAATTCTGAATGCCAGGAGCGTAGCTGTCTTTAAGTCATTAACTTCCCCAAGGCCACCAAAATTTGGGGCTAAAATGAGCTCTTGCAAAAAAATGTTTGATAGGATGCGAAATTACACCTACAGTTTAATACAGGCACTTGTCTATATTACCCTGCTGTGCAGGCGTATTTTGGGTGACGACATGAAGATGCTTGTTTGTGTTCGTATTGTTGTAGCCACCATTTTTTAATTTTATGACAGAGGAAGGTTGGGGACAGTAGGAATAGCAACCCTTAGGTTGGGGTGGGTGCTGACTCGCGCCATTTCCTCCTCTCTTTTGCCGGAGTTTCAAGATGGCGCTTTCGTGAACTAAACCATCCGCACGGCCAAAGAAAACGCCTATACTGCAGGCTAATTCAAAATTGGCACATAAATTTGTCGCTGAAAGCCATCTCGGTTTTTCATAGCCTGTGCTAGGCTCTCAGATAGTATACGTAGTGGGAACTTATTAAAAGCGAAATTAAGACGCGCACGAGCCCCCGCGCGTTTTTCGCATTTCTTATTAATGAACGACTTTCCACCACTATCTCGGAGCCTGGAACAGGCTAGGTTTTTCAATGAAGATACGTTGTAGCGGTACCCTTTGTTTACTCTGATTACCTGCTAGAATAATTTAGGTTAAAAACCAGTCGTTGTTTTTGAGGATCCGCGGCTCCCGAACACCTCGTAAATATTTTTTTTCATGTTTGTTTTTGTTTTAATTTGTTTTGTACTTCTTATTTCTTATTTCCATTATTTTTTGACTGGAGGGGGAGGGGTGGTCTTGATCGCCTCACCTGGAGACACGACTCAATCCTTAACTTCATCGCCAAGTCACTTCAACCCGTAATTAATGTTCACTCTTCACTCTACGCCGATGTTAATGGTTTTCTGAATCAATAATAACTGGTGAAAATTATCGTCCAGATCTTCCCTTCGTAATTCACTCCAAGTGCCAGTATGTTCTAGGATTAACAATTGGTTTCAAGTCTAACCTTAATAACAATGCAGTGCGTTAAAAAGAAAAATGCCTATTCTTGATCAAAGAAATGAGCAGACATTACAGATGTGTAAAATTTGTAAACAGCTCCATGAGCTCCCTTGGCGTTTTCTCCGACGAATGCTCCACGTTCTCAGACATGATGAATGACATTGGCATTGACATAAAGCGGCAAAATTATATAATCAAAAAAATGATAAATATAGCCATTAGAGGAACATATCACATCTTTTTGTTGTAGAAATAGGAATTGGAATAGCCCAGAATTAATAAAATTTTGATTTTTTTTAATTCAATCTCAAGACGCCAATTGTAAATTGTCTATACGTAGCGAGATTTACAATTGTACATTCAAAAATAAAATAAAGCTTCCATTATTGTTATTATTTGCCTACTAAGCCTACTCAAAACAACCAGACGTGAGTTTGACTAATAGTCGCGGGTCGCGTGTCGCGGGTCCAAAGTCGCGGTCGCGGGTCCAAAGTCGCGGTCGCGGGTCCAAAGTCGCGGTCGTGGGTCCAAAGTCGCGGTCGCGGGTCCAAAGTCGCGGTCGCGCGTCCAATGTCGCGGTCGCGGGTCAAATGTCGCGGCAGGGGAAAATGATTTGGAGTTCGAGGTAACTGAGTGAAAACGAGTGATATGAAAAAAACATAAAGGGAAAAAAAGTGTTTTTATGCATGCTTTATGCATGATACTCTACGGCAGCCAATTTACAGGATACGGGTGTTAGAGTCAACAAAATAATGTCTCAAGAAAAGACCTAAAAGAAAAAGCTGGCCGACTTTTGTGTTCACCGCAAGTTCATTTTGTTTTCTTTCTATCGGGCCCAGTTATGTGTAAATTCAGCTTTGAAGCATAACAGTATCTGATAAAAAATGTTACCATGAGTTACCATTGTTTTCTTCTTGTCTATGAATTGCTCACAAATGCTTAGGGGTTCATTTACTGAAAAATGTGCGATAAACTTCATAGACTACAAATTATAAACGTGACAACAATTTAAAACCTTTTTTAAAAAAGGCTAACTGGGGCTCGAAAAGCTACGAGTCTGTCGGTAGAAGAAACGAGAACTGTTTCAATTTTAACAAATGTTTTCGGCAAAAATAAAAAAAACGCTTGTTGAAAAACGTCCTGGTCGCAAACTCCCAAAATAAACTCTTTGCACAAGTAACTGGAAAGAGGAGGAGAGACGTTGGGCTTGAAGTGCCAGTAAAGTACATTCAAGCGGGTATTCAAGGCATGAATTAAAAAAAAAAAAGAAGTAATAATCCACAGCAAGACGGGATAAAGCTCGATCTTTATCCTCTCTTGTCCACAGAAAGGAGTTTGTTCCCACTAACGATTGAAATCCGGAATCGAAGTTCTACCAAGAGAGAATAGATCATAGTCTCTTGGTTCTACTGACAAAGACTTGAATCCGGTACCTGGAATCTGGAATTACTTACCTAATTTAGTGTCTTTGTTTAGCTCTGGTGGAGTTGATAACTTACTGTTTTCAGTGTCTGGTTTACTTTCTTTTTCAGCTTCATGATATCGGGCGTTATTATTTCCTTACCTACTTACTCACTTAGTTACCATGCATGTTTTTAAGATTTGACTGAGACGCACATTGAATGGCTTCCTATTGTCAGGTTGTCCTGGTTGCCATTTAGGTAAAGAGAACAAGAAGTTATATTGACACTCTGGGTTGCCGTCTCAGTTGTAAAAATAAAAGCATTAAGCGAGAATCTTGCTTCGAGGAACAGACTCCCTTCTGTGGATTATTACTTGTTTCCATATTAAATTCATGCCTTGAATACCGCTTGAATGAAGTTTCATGCGCCTATTTACATTTTCTTTCAGTTTTGCCGAAAATATTTGTTAAATATAAGACTTCTCGTTTCTTCTACCGACAGACTCGTAGCTTTTTGAGCCCGAGTTCGCTTTTTTTAATAAAAGGCTTTAAGTTGTTGTAACGTTTTTAATTTGTAGTCTATGAAGTGTATCGCATATTTTTCAGTAAATGAGCCCCTAATCATCTGTGAGCAATTCATAGACAAGAAGAAAACAATGGTAACTTCTGGTAACTTTTTTATCAGATACTGTTATGCATAAGTATATTCAAAGCTGAATTTACACATAACTGGGCCCGATAGAAAGAAAACAAATAAACTTGCGGTGAACACAAAAGTCGGCCAGCTTTTTCTTTTAGGCCTTTTCTTGAAACATTATTTTGTTGACTCTAACATCCGTAACCTGTAAATTGGCTACCGTAGAGTATCGTGCATTAGCCTGTTCCAAGCGTTCAGATAGTGGAGAGCGGTGCAGAGTAATGCATCAGTCAATTCCACCTGCGCCCAGCCCCCGGGCTACTGCGGGGCATTTGCCCGCCTTGTCAGTCCCGGGGGTGGGGCATTTGCAAATTTTGCACTGCCCGGGGGCCGGGCATTTGCCAACCCCCGGGCCATTCCCGAGCTTTTGACACGCACGCGGTTTCCTATCAGAATATAACTACACAGAAGGTTTTACTGGAAAAAAAGCAGATTGGCTTATCTGTCAAGGACAGGAATAAATTGTAGAGGGTTGTAAAGGCATGTTCTCGATTTTACATGTATGTATGCATTTCTTCATTGCTTATCAAGCCAGAATTACATAGCGAAATTGGCGCTATCGATGTGAATCAACGTTTTTTGGTTATTGAATCAAATTTCCGTTGATATTATTTGAAGAACACCCTTTCATATTTGTAAAACTATTCATAACATATAACTTTACAGCGCTCTATTAATTTTAATATCAATAATTTTATATCAATACTAAAACCATAAAATGGTGCATGTCGTCGCGGCGTGAAGTCTTAATTAGAATCCTAGGGCTATTACAAAGGAATTAAGACGTTAATTGAAACAAAAAATCGCACTTTAAAATGGCACTATTGGACTGTGCGATCAATAAAAAATGTTGCACTGTTGACGGAGGACGGGGCATTTGCCCTCGTTTTTCTTCCCCACCCCGGGGGATTTGCCAGCTCAAGAGTCCCCACCCCCGGGAATTTGCCATCCATGGCAAAAAAAATGCTAATTCCCGGGGGTCAGCCCGGGGGGGGGGCTGGGCGCAGGTGGAATTGACTGATGCATAAAGAAAGCGATGAGAAGTAGAGGGGGACTGGGGAGAGAGGTGCGGGAACGCTTGTAAGAATTTTTAACAAAAGTGCGCCTGGTATACCCTCTGATTGGTTGATTTTGACAGTGTTTGTCAACAGTGGAGCATCTTCGATCACAGCGAGAAATGCGATATGGCCGTTATGACAGACTCTACGTGCCGTCACGCAGAATTCAAACTCGCAACAAACACAGCGCTGAGTGACTTTCCAAACGTGGAGGCTAAAAGCGAAGAGCAAAGAAACTGTTTAAAACACGTTGTCGGTAGGATAGATGTCTTAGCAATTTCTCACCGACTGGCTTTGGAAAAATTCTTATTTTCCAGCTTTTTCCTCGAATAAAGCGTGCGTTGGAATGAAGGCAGGATAGAATGCCATTTACGATTGTTGTTGTAACTCCGTTGATTACCATCATGGAAGACCAAGTGGAATATTTGAACAAAATCGGAGTAGCGGCGGCAATGATGGGAGAAGATGTGGGTGAAGCCGTTAAAAGTGGAAGCTGTGAAATTGTTTACTGAAGTGCCAAATCGTGTTTGTCCAATGAATGGACAAAAGGACTTCAAAAAGGAAAGCTTGGAAAGCAAGTTGCAGCTATCGCTATTGACGAGGTCCACTCAATCACCGAATAGTAAATTTTCCCTTCAATTGTTGTGCATTTTCATTGCTTGAGTTAACGATCTGTATTGAAACGGCTTTCTATCGAAATGAGCGATATTTGTTTGTCACTTGATTCATAATTTTTTTGTCACGTACACGCTGAAATCATGTTTTAAAGCCGTAAATAAATTCATTATACATGAATTTTTCTCCCGCCTTCTATTGTCTGAAAGACTTACATTGGGTTTTTAGTAAGATTATGTATACATAATATCAATTTTTGATCTGACAAAATTCGATTTATTCGCAAGAAAAATAATAAATGCATCGGGCTGTAACACCAGTCTTGATTGACAAGTGAAGACCACCTACAGCTGCGGTCTGACTGGGCGGAAGAGTCTATTTAAAACAAATCTAACAGGCGTTCCCTCTCTCACCTCTCCTCCTCCCTCGCTTTTATTTTTTCGCGCTCCTTTTTACTTCGCACCGCTCCCCACTATCTGAACGCCTGGAACAGGCTAATCGTGCATAAAAAAGATTTTTTCCCTTTATATTGTGTTCATATCAGTCATTTTCACTCAGTTACCTTGAACCCCAAATCATTTTCCCCTGCCGCGACATTGGACCCGCGACCGCGACTTTGGACTCGCGACCGCGACATTGAACCCGCGACCGCGACATTGGACTCGCGACCGCGACTTTGGACCCGCGACCACGACTTTGGACCCGCGACACGCGACCCGCGACTATTAGTCAAACTCCCAGACGTCCGCCATTCGGTGATCACAGCCAGAGCTCTCGATCAGCGGCTCTGATTGAAATGATCGCAAGAAACCAACCTTTTGGATACAAGGCAATAAGGACACAATGACATCATGCCTTTGGTCCGACTTTGGTTTTTTCTCAAAAAGAAATCACCAATTAACCCATCCGAAACTCAAACACAGAGTAGATGGCCTTTAAAACATAGATTTAGTAGTCATTGAAGAATATTTATTGGCAATAAAAATTGTGAAGACGACCCATTCTGGAGAGTTCTCTGGAGATTCCACGATAAGACCATTTTGCAAGCTTAAAATTGCACAACTTATTTTTGTTTGTTTCACTCAAACCTTGGCTAACCTTCAGCCATGAAAATCCGTTCTATCCTGTTAAAAAAACCCTTTTTTTCTCTTATTACAATGCGGCTTTTAAAACTGCATATTCACTGGGTCATTAGATAAATATACGGATTGTTCGACCATGATTATTATAAACCTGATATTTTTCAATCATTGTTATTAGTTATAATTTTACTACTATATAACAGAGGGACGTATCGTGTCCTTTTCAGTACAAATCGTAAAAGTATAAACATGTTAGTTTCCTTCTTTGTTACCAGATCCGTTTTACCTTTCGTCTGGCTTTCCGAAGATCGTATTCGGCCTCCTATTACTGTGATCAAAATACCATAGGCAATGGAAGTCTTCTTGGATCAGGAGGTTCATGGAACGCCAAGTGTAATTATTGCTCATCAACTACTATTGCAAGCACTGGTTTTCACTGTACAGACTACAGTAACAACGAGGATTGGTCAATGGGTGAAAATAACTTCAACTACACTTTCTCATTCTACGATAGATGGGTTGTAAGGTACATTCCTCTATTTAGTGTGTGTGTGTGTGTGTGTGTGTTTTTATCTTACGACCTCAGTTTCAAAATCATAAATGACTTATACATTGATCATTCATTTTCATACAAAATGTGATAATCAACTTATTTCAAAACAAGTTGTACAAGATACGATTCAGTGTCAGCATCCGACCTAGGTCTTTCTATCAAGTGTATTCTTTAATATTTCTCTCGTCTTGTGTCATAATGATGGCTATCCAGTGCGGGATCATGACATTTTATCTGATATACTGCATTTTGTTATAGCTATGGTGGGTGTTGTTGGATATCCTTGTCCCGGTATAGGAATGGCAATTGGCTTGTATCGACCACCGTTAATTTGACCAGAAGGTCAGATAATGGGAGAATTAACTCGTCTCCTGTGTCAAGAAGCCCGGCTATTGTTCGCTGGTCAGAAGGCTGTCCCAGTCAGTCTCTAAGGATCCCTGTAGAAGACGCCGACGGAGATGTGGTTAAATGCCGCTATGCAAAATACTCCGAGTCCTACTTTTACACCAATAGTTTTCCTTATGGCACACTTGATGAGGTAGTTAGACATTTCTGTGTTAATTGTCTGTACAACTTGTTTGTACCCGCGGTATGGTTGTTTTGCAGGGTTTCTTTATCCCCCGAATTCGCAGATCAAATTGAACACTGAGTATCTTTATAAAGTGAAACAAATGAGAATACAGAAATACAATTGTAAAAGTTAGGTCGGGAGAGTTCTCTTATGACCGTCGTCGGTATTTATTAGGGAGCTTAAGCAACGCGGGCGACGGCGACGGCGACGGCAACGGCAACGAAAACGTGACTTAAAAAGTGAATTCGCACTGCTTCAATTTTTGTCGCGCTTATTCCATCTCGTTTAATTCGTCAAATGTAATGGCAAATTTTTGTCGGGGTGGAATTCTAAAGGACTGTATCAAAGTTCAGGAAAAGAAAAAGAAAGTTGTTGTCTCTTGTGTTCCCGTCCTCGACAAAACGTGAAATTAGGCACTTTCACGTTGTAGTCGTGCAATGACGGCTAGGAAATGTACAAAAAAGCGTGATGCACGTGCAAACTTGCTGTTTTGCTAATCTAAACCAATTGCTTTTTTTTTTTTTCCCGTTCTCGTTGCCGTCGCCGTCGTCGTTGCCTATGAGCTCCCTATTGTTGAAACCATGCAACTTTAATGACGCCATTTCTTGTAACCATATCCTTCTATTTTCCAATGATCCGTCCCGGCTTCTTGTCCTTCCCACCGGAGAGAGTAACATTAGTCTATCTGCTAATCTTCATATTCTGAATTACCGTTATTATCATTCAATTAAGTTTTTCCTCTTTTGCAGAAAAAATGTTTGCTGACGTATAATGGCAACGGAACGGCTGGTACTTACGCTGTTGCACTAACCTTAGAGGACTTTCCAGCAGGAATTACAAACTTTGACAGCATTACTCCATTCAGTGCGGTGGGGCTGCAGTTTCTTGTCATAATAAGCAGCCGTTCTGGTTCTTGTAACAATGTTCCTGTATTTACTCCTTTAACTCCAAACGATGGAGAATGCACCGAAGTGCAGATTGGTTCATTGTACAGAGCTGTCATTGAAGCCACACTTGCAGACTATTCAAAAAGGTCACTAAATTTTACTTTATTTGGATAAATATTTAAAGTAACGGTCTGTGTTAAAAACACATGACTTATCTCTTTGTGTCCATAACTCATCGCCAATTCTTGGCAGGATCACTGCAATAGCATAGCGCCAGTTACTGCGCGGGTTCACTAACAGTCCCTCCCCATATAAAAGATAGACTACCACACCGGGACTACGTCCCCTACTCTTCACGATCAGTGTGTGGGTTCATTGACGTCCCACAGAATTTGTGTAGGCAAGGGTTGGGAGACAGGGCCTACAGTTTATCGTCCTTATCTGAGAAAGAAAGAAAGAAAGAAAGAAAGAAAGAAAGAAAGAATGAATGAAAAAAAGAAAAGCCTAACCGTTGTACATGTCTTTACAAAGGCAGCACTTTCTGCTCACTTTATTACTGACCCTGGGTGTTGGTCCGACCGGGGTTTCAACCAGCATCCTCCCGCTCGGCAGACCGGCGCTTCTTTAACGGAGCTAACCGGACGATAACTACCAACATTCAACTGATAGCACTCACTGTCTGTGGACCTGAAGAGCTCCTAAATTGATGCAGATCTATATGAACTAATTGAAATATAAAAAGATTGTCGTTCAGGTTATCGCGATCAGAAACTAACCAACACATGTAAAGATCGACTAACGCGTTGCTGTAAATTCTTAACTCTTATTTCATTTTGAAATTTCAGCATTGTGGAGATAGTGACTTCGTCTCCACCTGGAATGCAATTTACTTCTTTAACTTTCCATGGAGGAGTCTATTACAGAAATGTCACGTGGTACCCCAGCCAATATCAAGTAGGACAGCAGTCGTTTTGCTTCAAAGCAGTTGACTCCTCGGGGTGAGATGGCGAAAAAATAGTTACTTGACTAATTGACTGATATAGGACGAATAGTTAATAGAATACATGTAGAATAATATTAGGTGTTTGCGCGAGATTTTCCAGTAAATTTATTTAGTGTACGGTATTAGTGAAGGAAACCGATTAAATAAAGGTATTTGTAATTATTATAATGAGCTTTAATTTAGAACTGATATTTGTCCCCGGAACATGAATAAATTTCAGTCCTTGGATGAAATTCGGAAATCCCTGGAAAATTCCGTAAGAATTGGAATCGATTTCTTTTAAATGAGCACTTTGGTTTCAGCATTACTGACTATTCAGTCTGTCAGTTAATTTCGTTTGACTTTATGATCTTCTTTGTGAAGTTCATCTTAATTTAACGCTCATACGCTGGCGTGCCAGATTTTGTTTATGACATTTAGCTTAAACATTTATTTAGTTTACGGAAAAGTTTTTGCCTTGTTATGGGTGTTAAAAGGTAACAAAGTTCATCTCATGATCGGCAATGGCATATCGACTACGTTTCTGACGTTTGGCCCAGTATAGCGGCATAGTCCTGTAATATAGGACTCAGGGACGTAGCGTGCTTTACGGAAATACGCATGTACGTACTTGAGAAATTGGTGGGAAATTTTTAAAAGATTGACTAAGTAAAAGCCGTTTTTAATGTCGTGACTCGACCTTGTATCGTGCAGATTTGTTCTGTCTATCTCGCTGTTATTCTGCATCGTTTTTACACGAAAAACACAACAGTTTTAGTAGTGTAACGTGATAAATTTGAAACATTCTTGAGATGTATGCCTTTAATTAGGCGATCCCACAAGACATTGCGTTTTAATAAACAACGAAGCTGGACTAGGGGAATTCGTGCAAACTCGTTTGTCATCACAAAGAATCGACCCTGACTGACCATCATTCCTTTCAAGATGTATCTGGAAAGTTTTCCCATTAAAAAACTATTCATTTTTTTAGTTTTCTCTCTCGTCTATAAATGTCGAAAAAGTTTATCAAAGACTACATTAATCTCGCTCACCTGAGAAAACATGGACCAGACCATGCCAACCATAATCGAGATATAATGCTGAAGCAAATCTGTTAGGTGCACGTAGTAAATTTACTGCGTGTGTTATGTTGAAAGAATATTAAATATTCACCCACCATTTGTTGTGTCAGTTGCTGTGCTGATACTTATATGAAATAAAATGTCATCCTTGTTAGTATTTTTTTATATAAAGAATGCTAATGAGGATGAAATTTTGAAAGCTTGACAGTGTTTTACTGAGGTTTAAAACACGAGCACGTGACGGATTCTAGCGGACGTGATAGGTTGTTGAGCTCATGAATTATTAATGAGTTTTTGGAAAAAAAAAATAAAAGCGACAGTAGAGCTTACATTTCATTCCTAACATAGTATTAGTGTTTTGCTACATTTTCGTTTAGCATTTGAATGAAGCATCTTCTATGAATTTCGTGTCAATTATTCAGCGCTTTGGAAGTTTATTTAGAGGAGGATCCACTGGACGAAAAAATGGATTTGCACAAATCTGCTCCTTGCAAATATCACGCAAATTTGTAGAAACTGGGGAGTAAATCTGGGGTAAAGATGATAATGCCACATTTGTCGCCTAGTTATTTACACCCCCTGTTTACTAGTATGCAAATGTGGCATTTACATCTTTGCCCCTAACTTATTCCTCCGTTTTAACAATTTTTCTACATATTTACAAGAAGCAAATTTCTGCAAATCCATTTTTTCGTCCAGTGGGAGCCTCGTTTCTTCTCGTAAACATTCTAGTACCAGCTCAACGAAGAACGTTTGAAAAGCTTTTTTTAAGTCACGTTCTATCTTAAACAAGCCTGTTAGCTGCCAAAAGATGTATTACAGGAAAGCAAAAACGTTATTTTGTACGAATATGGATCCGTGTTCGTACTTGCCAAAATGGTCACGCTACGCCCCTGGGACTGTTGCTGACAGTGGCTGACGATTCGACGATCATGCTTCACCTATACTATCTATGAGTGACTCCTGGGCTCAAACCTTTCCCGATGTTGTAAACGTTGTACAATCAGGATACAATTTTTACAATAAGGAATGCTTGTTCTTTTCTCCCTTTTTCTCGTAGCATGGGAACTGAATGGCGCTGCGTAACTATTCTCGTGGGAATAAGTAAGTAACCGTTTAATCGTCGGTCGTAAAAGTAAATCGAACCTCAAACACGATGGTACAAAAGCAGAAGCAATGCGAAAAGATTGCTTATCGTGAGGTTCTCTTTTAGACGCGGTCTATTAATTACAGGCACAAAATGGTGTTGGGTTCACACACTGAGTACCCGAAATGTAACTGTGTAGATAGTCACGCCATTAAGCCTTTTCAGACGCCATTTTGAAACATAGTACAAAACAGTGGACTGCCCCAGAACTAACAAAAACGGTATACAGACGGCGTCTACTTTTGTAACCGAGGACAAGATCTCGACCTCGAGCACTTTACAAATGCCCGAAATCTAGCGGGGTACTCGAAAAAAGGGCGGTTCACATTTATTTAGTGCCCAGCGAGTACCGCTGGCACCGTGCCCGGGCACCAATTGTGAACGCTGCTTCACATAACGCAAATGTTATCTAACGGCTGAATAGATGGCGATGGTGAGGAACGTCTAGAATTGCATTAATTTACTGAGATTTTTTATTGCTATTGCTGACGCACAAATTTTGTTGAGTATATTTCACTATTATTTCAAAAAGAGCTGAATTATTTTCTAATTAACAATTATTCTTTGAAATCGAGGTGAATAGTGGCTAAATATTTACCGAGCCGAGAAAGCAGCGAGGTAAACATTTCTAAAGCCACTATTCACCTAGATGGAAAAGAATAATTGTTTTAGTATATACACACGAACTGGTCTCAACAAAATCGGAGAGGAAACCATTAAAAAGTACGATTTGATTGACAGATCAAATCACGCGAAAGTTTAAAAATAGATCTTTGTAGAATTTTCAAACATGGCAATTCACAAGGTTATCACTTCGCAAACGACAGCGTAATGGCTTTAATGAAACCGTTAAAAGTTTGAATTGTTTCCTTACCTGAGAAGAAAAGAAGAGCTTTGTTGTTTTCTCTTGACTCACCAAGTTTATAGCCGAAGAGGTTTGTTGTGTCGTTCTTCGCATGAAGTGCTGACAAAAATGGCGGCTCGGTTCCTCGAGGTAAGACTTCGTCTTCACGTAGCATTCTTTCTCCTATTTACTTGAAACGGAGAATTTCTGCAAACATTTGCTTTCAAATTTGTTTGTCACAAATACACTTCGATTTTTGGGCCAAATTTTTCTTGTTAGGAAACGATAAGTTCACGAAACGGCCTCTTCTACGCGAATAAACGGGAGTTGTAAACAATCCATCGATCACAAAACTCAGTTACAGTAAATGGAAAAACGCCGTTTTGAATCCTTCGAAGTCTTTTCTTGCCGAAAAAAAAGTCAACCTTAGGATTTTGTCGACTTTTAAAAGATCTTTCTCTAAAAAACTGGGAAAAACACCGAGCGCACACATTATCCACTCACTAGGAGGTAAATATTGTTGAATAGTCTGAGATAGCGAACCAATCAGATTGCTTAAATCACCAAGATCACTGAGTGTGTACATACTAATTGTAGGTAGTACACCTCGAGTCATTTGGGGAAGCCAGACTCCACAAAGTCCCCTCAAAAACAGCGGGCCGGGTTATATATGGTGGAGCATACAGTTTGATCGCGTGGTAAGTACAGTATTCTGATTAACGTTCTAAATTGTTGGTTGAAATAAGCTTGGCATAGTCCTCCTTTACTTTATTTGACAAGCATTAGCATCTTCATTATTTCATAAATAAAATGTTTAAGGCAGAATATTGGCCAAGTTTTAGACCATATATATGAGCAAACTTGACCAGTGTGGTAAGTAAAGGGTTTATTACGTACAAAAAACGCCTCTTTCAGAAAAAAAATCGAGCGATTCCGAATGAGTGTCTCTCCCGCTCGTAGCCAATTCGAAAACAGATTCGCTTAATTTTGCCTGCTCACATAACAAAGCCAGCTGTTGACGTATTTTTTTGTTAAAAATACAGATAAAGAAGCCTCGCACTTCTTCCTTTATCCGGCTGGTTCTTCTTCCCAGTGGTCATACAGTTCATAAATTGGACACACTCTCTCAGTTTGTTATAATTAACAGTACCACCCTGCAGTTTGCAATACCTTATGCTGCATTAAGTATGAACGGCTCGTACGCTATTTTGATGGATCGTGGAGCAGTAGTTGGACAAGGTTGTTCGTACGATGGACCACCTACACCAGGAATAACTAACACAAGTGACTGGCAGTTTACTGCTGGTTTTTGTCCTGTCGGATATACCCTTGCTCCACCAGATTTTTCTAACTGTGTTGGTATGTATAGTTAGCTTTTTCCCGATCGCACATGATTATTTATATAAAATATTTCTACGTTTCTTATTGGCTCAAATTCTCCGGCTAATTCTCCTTTTGTAATATCCTGTAAAATGACGTTAAAAGTACAGGCTTTCGCCAGGAAAAGGTATAGCAGCCGAGAACCTCTGGGTAAGGGGTTGTGGAAGCTCGGTTGTTTCTGGGGAAAGTCTGCGGAAATTTCACACGTTTAGCGAAAAACCATAGCCAACTTTCTGTCTAACATAGCAAGAACAGCAAATTAATACAACTCAACGGATGAGCCACTGGCTGATATGTGAAGAATGCCTGTTAGATTAAACTTGCCTTAATCATTATGAAGTTTTCGAGGAAGAGACGTGAGACAGGAACTTAACATCGATCGCTGTAAGCATGTTTTCGAGTAAGAATAATATATTAAACGATTAAAACTAAGATTTGTTTTAAAAAAAAAAAAATTGGACAGATACCTTAAGGCCGGCATCCCTCTCTTTTCCTCTTTCGAGAAATCCCCGCTAACCAAGCGGGAAATTATTCATGTATTCATCAAGTTAACTCCGTGGCCACAGTCCGATCAGGGGAAAACTAACCGGATATCGGACAGCAATGAATAACATACCGTAAAATTCCAAAAATAAGCCCCGGGGCTTATATTTTTCAAAGGCCCTTTTTGAGGGGCTTAGTTTTGGAGGGGCTTATATTCGGAGGGGCTTATCTACGGAGGGAAATTTGCGTTTCAAAATCGATTGGGCTAACCTTATAGTTGGAAGTAAATTTACCGTTTTTGCTTTGTTTTACTTTGTATTTGAGGGCAATTTCCAAGTACAAGCCCCCAGGGGGCTTACATTTGGAGGGGCGATTTAACGGAGGGTTTTTTGCGTTACCGGTTTGGGGGGCTTATATTTGGAGGGGCTTATACATGGAGGGGCTTATTTTCGGAATTTTACGGTACTACTCAGTTATCTGCACTGTATCCAATCACTCTGGCGCCAACTTTTTGTATTAGCTGATTATGACCGGGGCCTCTGTTACCTCGGTAAGCAGAGGAAAATTCTTAAGTGACCTCAATCAACTTCCTTGGGCCAATGTTGATTTGTATTCTGATCCAAATGAAATGTGGCTGCGTCAATAAACACGCACCACTCAGCAAATCGAAAAGAATTCGAAAAAAACGATCTCCACGGATTACTAGAGAGTTACTGAGTAAAATCCGAAAACGAGATTTCCTTAAAAAAGGGAAATCTCCTCCAATAACCCGGCTATATGGGATCAATTTAGGTGTGCACAAACCAGGCTAATAACGCAGTTAAACTCGCAAAGAAACTCTATGTTTTTGACAACCTGGAAACCAACAAAGGTAAATTGCGCAAAACATGGAATGTTATCAACGAGCTAACTTCACGTAACAGTGGTAAGTGGACGAATATTTTGGAGATCAAGGTACATAATAAAATAGTAACCCTATGGACATTGCGGAAAGTGCTAACGATCACTTTACAAACGCGCGGGCGTTGCGCAAGTATTAGCACAAGATATTCCTGTTGTCGATGTTAATTCTGAGTCTTACTTACAGCCCACTGGTCATTCGTTTTCTCTGCAAATTCCGAGGGTTGATATTGTTTTTAACATTTTGTCGAAAACTGATGAAAAGAAAGCCACCGATCTTGACATGATTCCGAGTAAATTGTTGAAAATGGCTGCTAGTATCGTTGCGCCCTCTCTTACCTCTACATTCTCATGAAAGTCTACTCTCACGTGGATATATCCAAACGATTGGAAAACGACCAAAGTGACTCCACTTTTTAAAAAGGGAATTAAATCGGATCCTAACAACTATGGGCTAATATCTGTAATCCCTATAATTTCGAAAGTTTTTGAAAAAATTGTTTACAATCAACTTTTCCATTATCTAGATGAAAACAAATTGCTACTACGTTGCCAATCAGGGTTTCGTTGACTTCTCTACATGGTACGCTCACGGCTTTGCTTGAGGCAACAAATGCTTGGTCAGTAAACATCGCCAATGGCTTTCTAAATGGCGTTGTCCTTATTGACCTTACTAAGGCATTCGACACCATTGATCATGAGATCATCTTGCGTAATTATAAGATGTCATACTTGGGTGTCGATCAGGCAGCTATAATAAAGTGGTTCTCGTTGTACCCAAAGATGTAATGTCAGTGGCAAAAGATCAACTGCTCGTACCCTCAATTGCGGCGTGCTGCAGGGTGGCAAATTGGGTCCTTTGCTATTTTTAATTTACATTAATGACCTTCCCAACTCCCTAAGGGGCGACGTACCAAGAATGTTTGCCGACGACACCAATCTTACGTTATCTGATAAGACGTTAACAGAGCTTAAGCTAGCTCTAACCCCTGAATTAAATAACCTTAGCAGTTGGCTGAAAGCTAACAAACTCAGTCTAAATGTTGCTAAAAAAGAGCTTATGATTACTGGATCAAGACAAAGACTATCTGCCCAATGTGATGATGTAGAAATCAGAATTGATCACCAAATTATCAAGAGAGTCGATCATACCAAATCCTTGGGTCTTACCAAAGATGCTCAACTCTCTTGGGGTAAACACGTTGAAGAAATTTGCAAGAAAGTCTGTTCAGCAATAGGCGCCCTAAAACGTGTGCGGCCCTTTATATCCAAAGAAACTGCAATTCAAATTTATAACGCTTTTTTTATATATATATATTGCTTTTTTAATTACTGCAAACCTGTCTGGGACTGTTTGAGTGGTTACTTCTGATAAGCTCCAAATATTACAGAATCGCCAGAGTTATTACTAAATCACCCTTTGAGACTGGGAGAGGCTATCTCTTCGAAGAAAGAAACAAAAAACCTTAATGATGTATAAAACCATGAACGACCTTGCTCCTGAATATCGACAAAGTCTTTTCTCCCACCGTCACTCTGCTTACAACTTATCAAAGGGACCCTGAGGGAAGGCTGACCCTGTCCAAACCAAGCACCAATTATTTGAAACGAAGCTTTTTTTACAGAGGGGGCATGTTATGAAATAACGTGTCCATGCAGCTTATGCTGCATCTGTTGAGCATTTTAAGCGAAATATCAAGAAAGTAGCTGATATATTGGATTCCCACGCGGCAATCATGTAAAGCAGTTGTAATTAGTTTTAGTTTTTAACTTACGCTTAACTGATGATTTCCTGTGTTTACATAAAGAATTACATACATACAAGCCTCCGAAAAATAGGACAGCCCGGTTTAAGTAATCAGCCTCTAAGTAAGGGAAGAGTGTAAGACCTTTTTTTTTTTTATTATTTTCAGACATAAACGAGTGTGGGTCTCCTTCGAGATCAAGACGTAGTTTTTATTATAATTGGTGGAGTGTTACTATGTCTTCGTCAACACTGTGGTTTAGTACCGGTGAGTTAATCGGGGTTAAACTCTCCTTACAATAGCTGTATGTATTGTAAAATGAAGTGTGAGAAACTAAGATATTCTCTTCACATTACTGACTACAGTAGTGCTATAAACAGACAGACACTGCGTCTTAACATGCAAATCGCTACCTCAAAATCACATAACTGCAGGAAATTAAAGTCGCGTAAGTCTAGTAAAAAAGTAGCCTGAGAAAACAGCCGACACTTCGCGACGCCACCACTGGTTTCCCCTCGAAACTCCATACTGATCACGAGTCATTACCCAGAACTGCGTAGTGCTTCTGATTTGTCGTGCTGCGTGGGAAATTTGCTTCAATCAGAAGCACTACCAAGATCTGGGTAGTGAAGAGTCATCAGTATGGAGTTTCTGCGTTCGTTTCTCAGAAGTCATTTCGTGGGGAAACTAGTCGGTGGCGTCGCGAAATGTAGGCTGTTTTCTCAGGCTAGTAAAAAAGGTCTCACTAAATTTAATGATTTCAATAATAAGATCGTAAAACTAAGAAGGCTTTATGCAGATACAAAGACTCACTCTTGCTGGCATGGAACGCGTAAACCAAGGTCGTTGAATACACCTCAGTAAGTGTTTAATGGAATCCGTCATCCGTCAAACATCGATATATTAAAGGAAGGGCTAAAGGACTGGCAAAATCTGTTAGCTGAAACGAGGTTTCGTTATATAAAGGTTCTTTTTGTTTTTTTTGTTTTTTGTTTTTTGTTTTTTTTTTATCACTGGGGTAAAGAAATTCGTTCATTATACCGAGGACTTCGCTAAATAGGGGTTTGTTATATCGAGAATCCACTGTACTCACTTTTACTAATTGCAATCAGGGAGGAAAAGTACTAAAACAAATATCAATATATGACAATGGCTGACGACACTGACGGTAACAGGTTGCTACCGTTGATCTAAAAAACAGATCTCATAAATTCGCTGGGAAAATTCGCGCCAAAGCTCATGATATTCATTGTAACGATTTTGAATTTCAACTCTTCTAGAAGGAAACATAAGCGCGCCCTTAGTTAACGAGACAATACAAACCTCAAGTACTGACCACGTTACTTAAAAAAATTCCACAGCTTCAACAAGAACAATCAGTCCAAGTTACAAAGCTTCATCTATTACGTCTCCAAGTTTATCGCCATCAGTGAGTGCCAGTCAATCGGTTTCACCAAGCACTTCACCGTCAGTCAGTGCAAGCTTGCCACTTTCATCAGGTACGTTTGAGGAGTTTAAGACACCTCGCCTTTTGTGGAACCTCATGTAATTGAGCGAGTTACTAGATACCGTTTTTATAAGCGTTGTGGCAAATGAAGAAGAGTAGTTCAGTGAAACGCTATTTTTATCATTCATAATGAGCGATCTGAGGTGACCAGTTGCTCAATGATGTTAAGTATAAAAGCACATTCAAGTTTGAGCAAGATTTCAAGGTGAATGTTGTTTATCGGCAGTGTTCTTTGCCTTGTTAACTTGCTGGCACGAACAATTTTCGAAAATATTTTCCTTCCTTTTTTCTCCATAAATTAACTTTTATTTATAGACAAAATTGGTCTTGCAAGAAAATCCCGAAATCACAAAACAGTGACAAAGCGGACCCGTTTTCCTCTGTAGTGGTAAACATAGCTTCGAGTGTACAATAAGTCAGCTACAGTAAACCACTACACAATAAATCACGTTGTTTAAACACCATGAAGTCTCTTCTTACCTTCAAAGTAATCAACACTTAGATATCCTTGTATCTTCAAAAAGTTCTTACTATGAAACTTTGGCAAAACACCCAGTTCACGACAGCGATGTTGTTGTGCTGTATATTCACCGCCTAGCGAGGTGAATATATAACGTCATCGTCCGAGATAGGGAACCAATCAGATTGCTTGAATCACCAAAATCACTGAGTGTGTGTATATACTAATGCATTTCATTTTTCTTAAAAAATCTTTCTGAATATTGACATAATAAATATTTTGTTCATTTTATTATACAATGAAGAATTGAATGCAACCACACAGGAATCATTTTAATCAATTACAATTTATATATGAGTTACATGTAAATTATCCAGTCATCTGAAATATTCACATTGTATATCACACATAGAAAAGAAACATCATGACATTTCTTTACTAGTCTACTTTCTTCACTCATTTGATACTTCTTAAGAACAACTCCCACTGACTCAACAAAGGCTATAAAAATATGTACAGTCATGCAACTGTAAAACTTTAAACTAATGTTTAATAATAATTAAATGGATAATATTTTATAGTAGATTGTGTGATGCTGTAAATATACATTATTTATCCAAACTTCTATCAGGGCACTGTTTAACTATCAAAATTAAGATAAAATAATATTTGACGTTTGCAAATTATTTTTCTTTAAAATCATTAAGCCTCTCCCTAACAGTCGAATAGGATCTAGATCTCATGAGGAAATGAACAATTTCAGTGGCGTCAGCCTACAAAAAACGACAAAAATGCGAATGAGTCTGAAATATTACAAACAATATTAACAAGGCGGGAGGGCGGGAAAACGAACGGTAAACACGTCGGAAAGTGGAATGCGAAAGAGAGAAAGAACGCATTCTATGCGGACGAATTTATAGTGTAGATTAACCAATCAGACGGTGCTAGAGAGCCCTGTAGAGAACTACAACATACCAGCGGAAAATACGTATAATACCCTTGTTTGCCTTAGAGTGAAATTCAAGAAGGCTTGCTCTATCAAGTCCACTGGGCTTGAGAGAGGTTTGAACTGATAGTGGCCAATTGATTACCTGATACTATTGGTTTCGTTTTAGGTTTGAGGTTAGTTGGAGGAAACTGGAACGGAGAAGGGAGAGTAGAGATTTTGCACAA
>CALNXK010000010.1:1910000-1937500 GCA_942486035.1 Porites lobata | reverse complement strand
GGCTTGCTCTATCAAGTCCACTGGGCTTGAGAGAGGTTTGAACTGATAGTGGCCAATTGATTACCTGATACTATTGGTTTCGTTTTAGGTTTGAGGTTAGTTGGAGGAAACTGGAACGGAGAAGGGAGAGTAGAGATTTTGCACAATGGGGTCTGGGGAACTGTTTGTGATGACTACTGGGATATGAATGACGCGAGAGTTGTTTGCCGTGAACTTGGATATCCAGACGCTGTTAGTGCTCCACACTCTGCACACTTCGGTCAAGGACGTGGTCGAATTTGGTTGGACGATGTATCCTGCTCGGGAATTGAAAGGTCTATTGTAGATTGTGGGCACAGAGGATGGGGTGTGGAAAACTGCGGTCACGGTGAAGATGCATCGGTGATTTGTTCAAGTGAGTACAACCTTAACAACCTATGCATATATTGACAAATACACTGGTGTCTCTGGATGTGCTTTCATGCGTTATTCAGTATGCGAAAAAGCAAAGTAATATTAAGGCCTAGCGGAAGTGCAAAACACTGGAAAAAAAAAACTACGTACCTACCTACTAGTTTGTTTCTTTTCATAAATATTTTTATCTAACCCTGACTGTGCATTTACCTCTCTAGCTAATGCATCTTCAATACCTACAACTATGTCACCAACATCAGGTAACGGAAAACTTCCTTTTGATGTTTTTCTGCATTCAGTTTTAGAATTTTACAAACGCATTTTATTTTGTTCTTGTAGCAGAAATCTCAGTAGCGACAGTTTTTAGCTCCGTCCCAAGTGGTATCGGTAAGTCGTTTGACTATACTTAACTTATAGTTAATCTGTACAGTATGCGTTCATTTTGAAAACTTATAAACCCTTACAGTATTTTCAGAATTCATTTCTGTTGTTTGTAACGTTTGATTTAATGCTTGAAAGAAATAAGTCTTATTTCATTGACACAAACCTGTTATCTTACTATTCACAAGTAATTGAACGAGTTCCATAGATCTTCTCGACAAGATAACAAAGATATTTTATGGGTAGTTTTTCGTACTTTTGTTTGTTTTCAGCAATATCTCCAACGAAAAGTTCTTCTATTACGCCATTTACTGTATCGAGTTCTGGTAAGTATAGTTACGTTCTAATTCGCTTCGCTCAAACAAACGTAAATTATTTTCCTCTTAAATGTATACATATACATATATACATTATAATACATACAAAACAAACAATGCTATTTGATGGTCTGATGCTCAGCTAGGCATTCCATACCGACGTGGTTTTATTACAGACTAACAAAACAGTACATTTGAACGATTAATAGTTCAAGAAAATAACATTCTTATTAAATGCCTAAATGACCAGTAACCTCTAATCTTCTGGAAATATCTTCATGGATATACATGTCTTTGAATTTATTTTAGGTATCTCCTAACAGTCGAATAGGATCTAGATCTCATGAGGAAATGAACAATTTCAGTGGCGTCAGCCTACAAAAAACGACAAAAATGCGAATGAGTCTGAAATATTACAAACAATATTAACAAGGCGGGAGGGCGGGAAAACGAACGGTAAACACGTCGGAAAGTGGAATGCGAAAGAGAGAAAGAACGCATTCTATGCGGACGAATTTATAGTGTAGATTAACCAATCAGACGGTGCTAGAGAGCCCTGTAGAGAACTACAACATACCAGCGGAAAATACGTATAATACCCTTGTTTGCCTTAGAGTGAAATTCAAGAAGGCTTGCTCTATCAAGTCCATTGGGCTTGAGAGAGGTTTGAACTGATAGTGGCCAATTGATTACCTGATACTATTGGTTTCGTTTTAGGTTTGAGGTTAGTTGGAGGATACTGGAAAGGAGAAGGAAGAGTAGAGATTTTGTACAATGGTTACTGGGGGACTGTTTGTGATGACTCCTGGGATATAAGCGACGCGAGAGTTGTTTGCCGTGAACTTGGGTATCCAGACGCTGTTAGTGCTCCGAGGTATGCACACTTCGGTCAAGGAAGTGGTCCAATTTGGTTGGATAATGTATTCTGCTCGGGAAATGAAAGTTCCATTGTAGATTGTAGGCACAATGGATGGGGTGTAGAAAACTGCGCTCACAGTGAAGATGCATCGGTGATTTGTTCAAGTAAGTACAACCTAACCAACCTATGCATATATTGACGAATACACTAGAGTGGCTTCATATGCGTTATTCAGTATGCACAAAAGCAAGGTAATATTAAGGCCTATAGCTAGTAGAAGTGTAAAACACTGAATAAAAAACTACCTACCTTACCTACCTACTAGTTTAATTGTTTCTTTTCATAAATACTTTTATTTAACTCTATGCATTTACCTTTTACTCTATAGCTAATGCATCTTCAATACCTACAACTGTTTCACCAACATCAAGTAACAGAAAACTTCCTTTTTGATTTTCCTGCATTCAGTTTCAATTGGAATTGTAACAAACACATTTTATTTTGTACTTGTGGCAGAAATCTCAGCAAGGACAGTTTCTAGCTCCGTACCAAGTGGTAGCGGTAAGTAGTTTGACTATACTTAACTTATAGTTAATCTGTACAGTATGCGTTCATTTTGAAAACTTATAAACCCTTACAGTATTTTCAGAATTCATTTCTGTTGTTTGTAACGTTTGATTTAATGCTTGAAAGAAATAAGTCTTATTTCATTGACACAAACCTGTTATCTTACTATTCACAAGTAATTGAACGAGTTCCATAGATCTTCTCGACAAGATAACAAAGATATTTTATGGGTAGTTTTTCGTAATTTTGTTTGTTTTCAGCAATATCTCCAACGAAAAGTTCTTCTATTACGCCATTTACTGTATCGAGTTCTGGTAAGTATAGTTACGTTCTAATTCGCTTCGCTCAAACAAACGTAAATTATTTTCCTCTTAAATGTATACATATACATATATACATTATAATACATACAAAACAAACAATGCTATTTGATGGTCGGATGCTCAGCTAGGCATTCCATACCGACGTGGTTTTATTACAGACTAACAAAACAGTACATTTGAACGATTAATAGTTCAAGAAAATAACATTCTTATTAAATGCCTACATGACCAGTAACCTCTAATCTTCTGGGAATATCTTCATGGATATACATGTCTTTGAATTTATTTTAGGTATCTCCTAACAGTCGAATAGGATCTAGATCTCATGAGGAAATGAACAATTTCAGTGGCGTCAGCCTACAAAAAACGACAAAAATGCGAATGAGTCTGAAATATTACAAACAATATTAACAAGGCGGGAGGGCGGGAAAACGAACGGTAAACACGTCGGAAAGTGGAATGCGAAAGAGAGACAGAACGCATTCTATGCGGACGAATTTATAGTGTAGATTAACCAATCAGACGGTGCTAGAGAGCCCTGTAGAGAACTACAACATACCAGCGGAAAATACGTATAATACCCTTGTTTGCCTTAGAGTGAAATTCAAGAAGGCTTGCTCTATCAAGTCCACTGGGCTTGAGAGAGGTTTGAACTGATAGTGGCCAATTGATTACCTGATACTATTGGTTTCGTTTTAGGTTTGAGGTTAGTTGGAGGAAACTGGAACGGAGAAGGGAGAGTAGAGATTTTGCACAATGGGGTCTGGGGAACTGTTTGTGATGACTACTGGGATATAAATGACGCGAGAGTTGTTTGCCGTGAACTTGGATATCCAGACGCTGTTAGTGCTCCACACTCTGCACACTTCGGTCAAGGACGTGGTCGAATTTGGTTGGACGATGTTTCCTGCTCGGGAATTGAAAGGTCTATTGTAGATTGTGGGCACAGAGGATGGGGTGTGGAAAACTGCGGTCACGGTGAAGATGCATCGGTGATTTGTTCAAGTGAGTACAACCTTAACAACCTATGCATATATTGACAAATACACTGGTGTCTCTGGATGTGCTTTCATGCGTTATTCAGTATGCGAAAAAGCAAAGTAATATTAAGGCCTAGCGGAAGTGCAAAACACTGGAGAAAAAAACTACGTACCTACCTACTAGTTTGTTTCTTTTCATAAATATTTTTATCTAACCCTGACTGTGCATTTACCTCTCTAGCTAATGCATCTTCAATACCTACAACTATGTCACCAACATCAGGTAACGGAAAACTTCCTTTTTGATGTTTTTCTGCATTCAGTTTTAGAATTTTACAAACGCATTTTATTTTGTTCTTGTAGCAGAAATCTCAGTAGCGACAGTTTTTAGCTCCGTCCCAAGTGGTATCGGTAAGTCGTTTGACTATACTTAACTTATAGTTAATCTGTACAGTATGCGTTCATTTTGAAAACTTATAAACCCTTACAGTATTTTCAGAATTCATTTCTGTTGTTTGTAACGTTTGATTTAATGCTTGAAAGAAATAAGTCTTATTTCATTGACACAAACCTGTTATCTTACTATTCACAAGTAATTGAACGAGTTCCATAGATCTTCTCGACAAGATAACAAAGATATTTTATGGGTAGTTTTTCGTAATTTTGTTTGTTTTCAGCAATATCTCCAACGAAAAGTTCTTCTATTACGCCATTTACTGTATCGAGTTCTGGTAAGTATAGTTACGTTCTAATTCGCTTCGCTCAAACAAACGTAAATTATTTTCCTCTTAAATGTATACATATACATATATACATTATAATACATACAAAACAAACAATGCTATTTGATGGTCGGATGCTCAGCTAGGCATTCCATACCGACGTGGTTTTATTACAGACTAACAAAACAGTACATTTGAACGATTAATAGTTCAAGAAAATAACATTCTTATTAAATGCCTAAATGACCAGTAACCTCTAATCTTCTGGGAATATCTTCATGGATATACATGTCTTTGAATTTATTTTAGGTATCTCCTAACAGTCGAATAGGATCTAGATCTCATGAGGAAATGAACAATTTCAGTGGCGTCAGCCTACAAAAAACGACAAAAATGCGAATGAGTCTGAAATATTACAAACAATATTAACAAGGCGGGAGGGCGGGAAAACGAACGGTAAACACGTCGGAAAGTGGAATGCGAAAGAGAGACAGAACGCATTCTATGCGGACGAATTTATAGTGTAGATTAACCAATCAGACGGTGCTAGAGAGCCCTGTAGAGAACTACAACATACCAGCGGAAAATACGTATAATACCCTTGTTTGCCTTAGAGTGAAATTCAAGAAGGCTTGCTCTATCAAGTCCACTGGGCTTGAGAGAGGTTTGAACTGATAGTGGCCAATTGATTACCTGATACTATTGGTTTCGTTTTAGGTTTGAGGTTAGTTGGAGGAAACTGGAACGGAGAAGGAGAGTAGAGATTTTGCACAATGGGGTCTGGGGAACTGTTTGTGATGACTACTGGGATATAAATGACGCGAGAGTTGTTTGCCGTGAACTTGGATATCCAGACGCTGTTAGTGCTCCACACTCTGCACACTTCGGTCAAGGACGTGGTCGAATTTGGTTGGACGATGTATCCTGCTCGGGAATTGAAAGGTCTATTGTAGATTGTGGGCACAGAGGATGGGGTGTGGAAAACTGCGGTCACGGTGAAGATGCATCGGTGATTTGTTCAAGTGAGTACAACCTTAACAACCTATGCATATATTGACAAATACACTGGTGTCTCTGGATGTGCTTTCATGCGTTATTCAGTATGCGAAAAAGCAAAGTAATATTAAGGCCTAGCGGAAGTGCAAAACACTGGAGAAAAAAACTACGTACCTACCTACTAGTTTGTTTCTTTTCATAAATATTTTTATCTAACCCTGACTGTGCATTTACCTCTCTAGCTAATGCATCTTTAATACCTACAACTATTTCACCAACATCAGGTAACGGAAAACTTCCTTTTTGATGTTTTTCTGCATTCAGTTTTAGAATTTTACAAACGCATTTTATTTTGTTCTTGTAGCAGAAATCTCAGTAGCGACAGTTTTTAGCTCCGTCCCAAGTGGTATCGGTAAGTCGTTTGACTATGCTTAACTTATAGTTAATCTGTACAGTATGCGTTCATTTTGAAAACTTATAAACCCTTACAGTGTTTTCAGAATTCATTTCTGTTGTTTGTAACGTTTGATTTAATGCTTGAAAGAAATAAGTCTTATTTCATTGACACAAACCTGTTATCTTACTATTCACAAGTAATTGAACGAGTTCCATAGATCTTCTCGACAAGATAACAAAGATATTTTATGGGTAGTTTTTCGTAATTTTGTTTGTTTTCAGCAATATCTCCAACAAAAAGTTCTTCTATTATGCCATTTACTATATCGAGTTCTGGTAAGTATAGATAATATCCTTGTTTGCCTTAGAGTGAAATTCAAGAAGGCTTGCTCTATCAAGTCCACTGGGCTTGAGAGAGGTTTTTTTTCCTGATTTAGGCCAGAAGCTCATTGAGGTTTTGCTTGATTGTGCTTACCACGTAAATAAAACAAAGTACACAAATTTTGAAGGAAACCGTTATTTTAGGGTAACATTAGTAATATACACAGGGCGGAGGGCGGGGGTAGGCGGTGGGGTGAGGGTAAAGATCGGGTAAACTTTCACTTCGCCCCATGTAGGGAAATCTGAGAGAGTTCTGGACTCTGGATTCCATGCAGTGGATTCCGGATTACTAGTTACTGGAATGATTCCAAACTTTTTCACTTGAACTTGAATTCTGGATTCCAATCGTTAGTGTGATCCGGGTTCCTTAAGAAGTAGTCCGGATTCCAAAGCCCAGGATTCCGGATTTCCTTACTTGGGGCGATCTACTAGGCTTGAGTGAGGTTTTGTTTTTTTTATAGGCCACTTGAGTAATTCTTCATCGAGGTCTACCCTAATTATGCTTATCACCGACAAAATCTGAAAGATACCGCTGTCTAGAGTAACATAAGTATTAACAAACCTTCAATTTTATGTTATTAGCATCACGCAGGGAGGAGACGGAGAGTGAGGATTACGCCATCCTCGGAGACCCTGGGGCAGTCAGTTTGGTCGGGAGAAAAGGCGGGACGAAAGTTTTCAAGTACAGGCGAAAGAGCCCCTGGGTACCGACCTATTTCCAAAAATTCAAGCGGATGCCGGCTCCTGATTGGGCACAAAAAATGCTTTGTATTATTGTGCCCAATCGGCGAACAGTTTCTCCTGAGTTCTTTTCGTGAGTTCGTACACGACGGCTATTACCTTCCCACACTTGCCCGGTTCGTTCACCAAGTTAGTGCGAGCAAGGGAAACTTGTATTTTCTACTATGCTAACCAGAAACGAAGGAGCTACCGATAAGTCGAAAAAACGTTTGGGATGCTATCAGCAGGAGCAATTCAATTTGCCCCGAGAATATTCTGTTTTTGACTCATCACAATGTATCGTAAATAGTAGGAATATAAAGATGCGGCGGCGAACAGCAATAGTTTGACAAGGCAAAACAACAACTTTGCACGTGCATCACACTTTGTTGTACATTTCTTTGCTGTGAACTACACGACTACCCGTGAAAATGCCTAATTTCATGTTTGGTGGAGGACGTAAACAAGCGATGACAAAATTCATTCTCTTCATGAACTTGGATATGTTGATAGAAATAAGCTCCAGAAGAGTTCGCTAAAAGCCTTGACAAAGTAAGCGAGTTAGAATAATCACGATGGAAACTAAAAAAATGCGAATTCCCTTTTCCATTCGACGTTTTCGTGGTTGTCAGCCGTCGAGGTATCTTTTAAAAATTCCCTAATATTTACGCAAGGCGTGAATACCTGTTGTAAGCTCAAGCTTGTATTTGTGGAAAAGCGTCTTTACTTTACGGGCAGACAGTATTTTGAAATCAGATGGGGATTTTATATCAAACTGAAAGATTCCTGACTGCGTGCATTTCTTTGGTGCATGAGCCAGACAAGCCGTGATCGAAACAATAGCCGTCGTGTACGAACTCACGACAAGAACTCAGGAGAAACTGTTCGCCGATTGGGCACAATAATATAAAGCATTTTTTTGTGCCCAATCAGGAGCCAGCATCCGTTTGAATTTTTGGAAATGTTCGGTGAGAGTCGGTACCCAGGGGCTCTTTCTCCCGTACTTGAAAACTTTCGTCGCGTTCTTTCTCCCGACCCGACTAACTGTCCCTAGGTCTCCGAGGATGGGATTACGCAAACTCTCACTTCTCCCCTAAATAGTCTGAAAAGGAGTTAAAATCATGGCTTGACCTAATAAGTTTAGCCTGCGTTGCAGCCGCCCACGCACTCGCCTAAACCATTTAGAAGGTTTAGAGCGTCTGCGACGCAGGCAAAATACGTTCTGTAGTAATTAAGAGCGGATATCAGTAAATATCGACCAGGGGCCGGTTGCTCGAAGCCTGGTTAGAGCTAACCGTTGGTTAAGAGGTCGGTATAGGTTTCCATGGTATTTAACTCTGGTTAGCACTAACCATGCTTCGAGTAACCCGGGCCAGAGGTCTACAAAAGTGAAAAATCGAAAATTCTCAAAAAAATTCACAAAGTAGCACTAGGTAAGCTATTAACATAAATGTAATTTTTACTTCGATCCGATAATTATTTTCAACGTACGGGGGAGTTATTGGTTTCGCGGCTCGAGGGACCGGGTTTTCCAGGGCCGAGACCATGTGTCACAAAGAGATCGTTTTAAAATTCAAATCCATTGTAATGCGGACAACAAATAACTTCTTCAGAAGAGTACATAATTGCACACATTTTAAGTGTTGATTTACTTAGTTTGAACGAAAATGTAATATTTTGGAGATTTTTCATTATTTTCAATATTTTGAACGTGTTCGTTCAATGAAAAAATGGCAAATTTCAGAGCCCAAAATCGCCAACTGGTACCTCGATTTCAGTAACGAGTCTTATACCACGTTAAGGAGCGTTATCTCTTCTTTCAAAAGCTGTTTTCAAAACTATAGGCAACTGAAAAGAAAATTTTTGAGGCCAAAAGATACAAGTAGTACTTTTCTGAAAATTGAGCTTTCCAGACTCAGCGGGCCGATGCTAAAAACTCAGAAAAATGCAATAAGAAATCAGTTTGAGCAACAGTGGTTTAACGTTATCAGCTATCAGAAACCAACACGTGTTTTTCGAGCGATCTAATAAAATTTAAAGCCGTTTTTCAACAAGAAAAGCAGAATTTAGCCATCATCTTCTACCAAACGCAAGAGTCACGTAAGGTTGTCAAAGGGTAAAGCACAATAATAAATTTCAAAAAGCACAGCGTTCTGCGTCCAGGAATTAGACTTCAGCGGACAGAACAATGCCTCCTAGATATTGGAAATAAAAAACATCAAGGACAGCATCGGCAAGAGCATCTTCGGCTGCTCTCAAACGACGGAGATTGCGTTACTTTTCACAGATTGACCGCTTACCACCTGTTTTCGGGCTCGCATTTCGAAGGAACGCTTGCCTCGAGACGGGCGTTACGAAATACATCAAATGTATGACGAGACATTGAACTGAATTTATCGGAAATATGCCACCACCACAAACAACACGAGATTTTTTCGGGTATTTGTCGTTTTTTATACGAAAAGTTCGGGTAAGGAGATTCACGCAAAAACCATTTGGCTTAAAAAATGTGTTTGAAACCCTGGATTTGAAGCAAAAAGTATTTTCATCGAAGTAAGCTAAAAAAAATACCCAATTCACGCGGTGAAAAAATGGATGATTATGGAAGGATTATCGAATTCTTGCCTAACCTGAGGGTTTTCTCAATTTCCCGTGATGTAGGATTAGGGGTAGGAAAAAAGCCCATAACCTGCTCCTGTCGTTGTGAATTTCCTCAAGATCAAAAATTTCAGTAAGAACCGAAAAAAACAGCTTAAAGGAGGTGCACACACCTTGACCTAGCCAGGGAAAAGGGGCTTCTGATTGAGCTAAACTGTCATTGATGCACGGTGCAATTAGTTAGACCTGTTACTATCCCTCGCGCAACCACGGGAACAAGTCCAGCCATTTGGGCCCGGGGTTAAGGAATACTTTGAAGCGGTCCTGTCGGGGACTTTCGGGGGTAGGGGTTGGGGCAAATCGAAAATAACTTCTCTTTTTTTTGTTAAGTACATCATTTCTAGCACGGTTGACAAGGTGACGGCGGACTCCGTAGCTGTGGAAAGGCCGTTTTGAAACATTTCCCGGCAACATGCAGGGCATCACGAAATTGACGTCAACACCTTGAATCAACTCCATGAACAGGGAGAGGCGATAAGTCCCATCTTAAAAGATGCTTGATGTCTAGACGTGAATAGTCTGTCCGCAGTCATTTTTCATTTTGTATATCGGGACCATTTGACAGCGCACGAGTGAACCGGAGCGCAGAAACGAGCCCTAACCCCACCCCATTGCCCTTGCGGTCAATAAATCATCGCGTGTTTCATTTTTTTTATGCGCGTTCGAGAACCTCCAAAGGGAATATTGAGGTCTTTGTACAGTTTCAGTTTATTTTAGCGACGAAAAAGAATAAAACAAAGGAAAAGACAAGTATACAGAAATACGCAGAAGCAATGTGGGGAGGAAGCCCAAAAAGAAACCATAAGGCTTAGGTCAAGGCCCCTTTTCGTTCGTTTAGCGTCGAATAGGTTTCCTGGGTTTGGGTCGGTCGTTGGGGTGAAAAAAAATCACAAGAAATCTGAGAACAGGAGGCCTGAAACACCAGCATCATTGCCGTGGAGCCTGAAAACAAAAAGACATGGTTACCAAATCGACACAAACACAATATGGCGGAAAATGTGATGGTCTATTTCATAAAAAAAAAGGCCCAAAAAGGGTAAAAAGCAAAAAGGATACACCACTGAACGTTTTATGCCTGGAAATGCTGTTATAATGCTCATTTTTAGATTAAAAGAATTAATTTCAGTCCAAAAAAAAATAAACCTTGTCGTTTCTTTTTCTTGCTTTTTTAAAAAATGCCAAAAAAACTGGGTCTGTTAGACTACACTAAACGAAGAAAAAATTAATATAGGTATTAAGCTCCCTTAAAGTATAAAAGTATAAGTTTACAAGGACAGGATCGAACGTATACTGAGTAACTAAATGATAAAAATTTGATCAAAATTAAATGAAAGGCTAAGAGTCTAAGCGCTGTCTGATAACGAAACGGTAAACAAGAAGTGCTGCCTGTCATGTAATAGAGACGTGGAATACTGGGTGGACCACATCCTGAACTTGTGCGAAAACCGCAAGAGAGGAACGCTCAGGGCTAAGGAGACTAAACAGGGGCGTAGCTACTTGAACGCACGGTTCGCACGAGCGTACCCGAAAACGTTGAGGAGAAAAAATAGAATGAAATAAACATAACTAAAAAAATCGGTTTTTAGAGAAGCGACGACATTAATTGGATAACCGAATCTTGCATGAGTTATTTATATAGCAAGCTTGATGATGTAAAGCGTGAACGCGTTGTTTTCTCCACGACCTGTCTTTGGAGTAGACGAAGTAGGGCACAATTACGTCAATGTGTGGTGCTTTTGTCGGTCAAAAATAATGTGACAAAAAGGGGTAAAAAGAGCTAGTCATTTGTAAACTAAAGTCGGAGGTACTAGTCAAGCTTGATTTTTAATAGCTGAATTAATGATAAACGGTTGACGTCAATGAACATAACAAGCCAACAGAATTAAAGAATTTTAGAGGTTGTGTCATTTCATAAACAGCAAAAATGCTTTTACTTACAACCGTTAACCCCACCTTTAATAAAGGCACCTTAGAAAAATGTTGAGATTTGGGGTGGGGGAGGGGGGGGCGAAGACGATGTAGAAAAAGTTGGGCGTACCTCCGGAAAAATCGTGACTACGCACCTGCTAAAGCCTGAAACTGAACAACAGGAGTCTTGACGAAACGTCCTCAGTTATCATCTGTCCGGGGTTGTACTTTCAAGGAAGCGCTGATCAAGAATCACTAATGACGGAATGAAAGCTCCTCGTATCGCGTAGCTTCCAGCGAAAAAAGGAGTGACAACAGTGGTAAACAGTGGTAAGCGGTCGTTTTGTGAAATGTAACGCAATCTTTGCCGTTTACGATCTTTCGGCGCTTGGATTTAAAACGTTGTTGTTTGGTATGTTCTCCCGTGTGGATACTTGACATTTCCAATATACGGAAACACCATGCTAAGGTACGAACAACAGACATTTACAACATTGTTTTGTACGCTAAAATCTGAGTTTAATATTGGTGCTTTGCACTCCCTTTGACAACTTCACGTGACTGGTGCACTCGGCAGGAGTTGACAGCTTAAATCTGCCTTTCTTGATAGCAAACGGCATTAATTTATATCAGATCGCTGTATAAACACGTCTTGGTTTCTGAAAGCTGATAACATGAAACCACTGTTGCTCAAACTGATTTCTTATTGTATTTTTCCGAGTTTTTAGTATCGGCCCGCTGAGTCTGGAAAGCTCAAATTTCAGAAAAGTACTACTTGTATCTTTTGGCCTCAAAAATTTTCTTTTCAGTTGCCCATAGTTTTGAAAACAGCTTTTGAAAGAAGAGATAACGCTCTTTAACGTGGTATAAGACTCGTTACTGAAATCGAGGTACCAGTCGACGATTTTGGGCTCTGAAATTTGCCATTTTTTCATTGAACGAACACGTTCAAAATATTGAAAGTAATGAAAAATCTCCAAAATATTACATTTTCGTTCAAACTGAGTAAATCACCACTTAAAATGTGTGCAGTTATGTACTCTTCTGAATAAGTTATTTTTTGTCCTCATTACAATGGATTTGAATTTTAAAACGATTTTTTTGTGACACATGGTCTCGGCCCTGGAAAACCCGGTCCCTCGAGTCGCGAACCCACTAACCCCCCCGTACGTTGAAAATAATTATCGGATCGAAGTAAAAATTACATTTATGTTAATAGCTTACCTAGTGCTACTTTGTGAATTTTTTTGAGAATTTTCGATTTGTCACTTTTGTAGACCTCTGGTCGATATTTACTGACAGCCGCTCTTAAGTGTCTTTAGTGCCTTGTTAGAGACCAGTAAGAAAACAAACAAAAAGCTACTGCAAAACATTAAAGATATTGTCGCAAAAAATCGAATAAAAAATGGTGGCTTTTTCTTAACAAGAGATCAAAGAGAGGATAGAGCTTTGAAAATTTATTGCATTTAAAATTATAATAAGTTTTAAAAACGGAGCTAAGAGATTCCGCCGATAAATTCTTGGTGTAGTGTAATGGAAAGTAGTCTTTTTTAATGGTGCTGTATGATTCAAAAAAATGAAGTGAAAGAAACACTGGGACAAAAACATTTTTTTATTCTTTCTTCTTTCCTCTTTTGTTTATTCATTCAAATTACTCCCAGAATGCTACAGTTACGGTTACCTGAATGACTCGGTAAGAGCACAAAGCTTCTACAACGGATTTCATGGTTATTATCAGTGTGATAATAACCTTCCTTTTGGATGGTATCGATTTAGTGGGGCAGCAGGAACTCAAATGGCCACTAGTTGTGTTGGAAAAAATCGCTGCAGCTCGCACGCGCCGGGATGGTTAAGTACCGCGCACCCTTCAGAGGATGATGGGATTGTCAATGGTACAGTCTGCTTCCACTGGTTTAGTAGCTGTTGTCACTGGTTGACGAATATACGAGTTCGTAACTGTAATGGGTTTTATGTGTATGAGCTTGGACCACCCCCAACATGCCGGTTACGTTACTGTGGAAACGGAGGAGGTATGTCGCATCTTTAACAACAAACCGGCAAGATATGGCCTGTGTGGCAGGCGGAAACAAATGGTCCCTTTTCATCTCTCCCCAACCCCTTCTCCCTTTTCCCTCCCTTACCCATTTTTGCGTCTGTCGCGCAGGCTAGAAAAGTATAACAACCATTTTCTTTTTCTTACTAAGAATCTCTGTTAAATTTCCTTGACAGCTTATAATTCATCTTCAAGTCTTGACAGGATTTCCCCAAACGCAGGTATTCAATGTTCGCTTTTTTTCAAATGAAAACATGACCCAAGTTTAGAGTAACTAATCTGTAAGGTCAGTAGGGTTTGAGTCCACATATTGAAAGTTATTCATTTTAAGACCAAAGTAGATACAACTTTCTTGCTCACCTATATGACTGTTTCTCTTTAACTTGCAGCTATGTCTCCAACAGTTACAGCTTCTTCCTCAGTCTCTTCCTTTGGTAAGAAAGTTAGGTCGCTTCAATATTACACCTTGTAATGACGCGTCCTTTTTTTTAACTACTTACCTTCCTACTGGTTTGTTTCTTTTCATAAATACATTTATCTAATCCTGCGCATTTACCTCTATAGCTAATGCATCTTCAATACCTACAGCTATTTCACCGACATCAAGTAACAGAAAATTTCCTTTTTGATTTTTCCTGCATTCAGTTTTAATTAGAATTGTAACAAACACATTTTATTTTGTACTTGTAGCAGAAATCTCAGTAGCGGCAGTTTCAAGCTCCGTCCCAAGTGGTAGCGGTAAGTAGTTTGACGATGTTCTATGCTTAACTTACAGTAATCTGTACAGTATGCCTTCATATAACAGATATTACCAAGGATTTTTAGTTTTCGGATTGGTGGTGAACCCTGGACATTTTCAAACGGTTTACCCTGTAAACCTTTCGTTCTTTCCATTCCAAGGAACTTGTGCAAAATCTGAAGCCCCCCCCCGAATGGATTTCCATGGAAACAACGTAAACAGACGGTTTATACAGAGTCGGAAAAATGAAGAAAGGAAGTTTTAAGTTACTTTTAATTCCACATTTATTTCTACATATTCCTAACCTGATTTCTGGTCGGCTGTCTTGTACTGTCTGAGGATATATCGATATCGTGCGTATGAGGATTGGAATGGGACGGAGAAAATTAGGCCGCGAAAAATTCTTACCTGTCATTGTTTTTTTTTTTTCTCCTTTCCCCACTTTTCAGACTTTTTCCAAAGGTCGAACACCTTTTAAGGAAGTTAAGCTAATATTTCCCAATTCGTTTTTGCACAGCTAGTCAAATTGCTCCTTCTTCATCGTCTGATTACTATCCACCATCCAGTTCGTATGCGCTTCCACCTCCTTTGGGCTTCCACTTTCATGTGCCAGCGGATTGTGATCAAATCTGCACCAACACTCAAGGCAGCTATAGCTGTTCTTGTGTCAGTGGTTATCGACTGTCCTCTGATGGAAAATCCTGTTTAGGTAAGGTCTCACGTTAAAATAGATGTGCTTATAATGAGATCATCTAGGATAATTCAAAGAACCAAGTAGAAGCGTGTGGGTGAGATTAGTGGCGCACTAATAATTCATACAACCTACTGAGGTCTACATGCGCTGTGACTGATTATCGCATCCTCGGAGACTCAGGGGCAGTCAGTCGGGCCGGGTTAAAAGGCGCGAAGAAAGTTTTCAAGCATGGGCGGAAGAGCCCCTGGGTACCGACTCTCACCGGACCATTTCCAAACGGTCAAGAGAATGCTGGTTCCTGATTGGGCACAAAAAATGCTTTGTATTATTGTGCCCAATCGGCGAACAGTTTCTCCTGAGTTCTTTTCGTAAGTTCGTACACGACGGCTATTATCTCGCCACAGTTGCCCGGTTCGTTCACCAAGCTTTCCTAACCAGAAACAAAGGAACTACCGATGAGTCGAAAAACGTTTCGGATGCTATCAGCAGGAGCAATTCAATTTGCACTGAGAAACTGAATTCTGTTTCTGACGGATCACAGTCGTAAATAATAGGAAGTTTAAGATGAAGCGGCGACGAGAAAGTAAAAAAAGCAATAGCTTGCATTGAGAAGGCAAAACAACAACTTGCATCACGCTTTTTTGTATATTTCTTTGCCGTCACTGCACGACTACCACGTGAAAATGCCTAATTTCACGTTTTGTGAAGGGCGTAAACAAGCAATGACAAAATTTTCTCTCTCTTTATGAACTTGGATATGGTTGATAGAAATTCAGCTCCAGAAGAGTTCGCTTGCATTTGACAAAGTAAGTGCGCTGGAATAATCACGATAGAGACTGAAAAAATGTGAGTTTACTCTTCATGCGACGTTTTCGTGGTTGTCAGCTGTCGTGGCATATTAAACTCCCTAATATTTACGAAGGCGTGATCGATGCAAGCGTGAATACCTGTTGTAAGCTCAAGCGTGTATTTTTGGAAAAGCGTCTTTAGTTTTCGTGTAGAAAGTGGTTGTCTTTACACTAGGCTGTTAAGTTTTACTTAACCAAAAATGCGTGTGTGATTAGGCCTATGCAAAATCTCAAGTAACTTTACTTTGCATCTCATTGAAGTCGGAAAGTTGAAACGATTCAAGAAGGTTTCAAGTCACTTGAAAACTATCCTTAAAACCGACTTAAGCGAACTTGCGGTTTCCAAGCTTTGAGAAAGGCGAAGCATGTCAATCAATCTTAATTACGTTGCGTGGGAAAACTTGAAGTAAAAAAGATAGGTTGTGTGTGAAGCTTTCTTTTACTTGAAGAATTTAAAATTTACTTGTCTTGAAATATTTCTTGGCTTCTTTAGGCTCTAGTGTAAAGACTACCAGTATTTTGAAATGTAGCGTTTATATCAAACTAAAAGATTCCTGACTGCGTACATTTCTTTGGTGCATGAGCCGGACAAGCCGTGATCGAGTCAATATATTTAGCCGTCGTGTTCTAACTCACGAAAAGAACTCAGGAGATACTGTTCGCTGATTGGGCACAATAATACAAAGCATTTTTTTGTGCCCAATCAGGAGCCAGCATTCGTTTGACCGTTTGGAAATGGTCCGGTAAGAGTTAGTCTGCTACACAGCTGTTTTTAGAGTCGTCACGCAATGCTCCTCCCCACTAACGGCTGCTGAAAAGCGAACTACATTCCTTTCCCGTGATTAGCCAATTATAACTCAGCTCCCATTTTCTGGAATGTGTTCGCGCCACGTTTGCGGTACTGTGACTCCTCCAATCACCGCTTTGCTTTTATCGGTGCTCCATGTGTGAATGACAGAATAATCAAAATCGTCGCGTGAAAACAAGCAATTAACTACAGTAGTGTTGTCGTAGTCGAGTCCTATTCAAAATTTAGGAGATAAGCAGCAGCAGCCAGCAAGTCGAGCAAATTGCGATGCACAACATGGATGTTCTTATAAAGTTGCCAGGTATAGTTTCGTTAAATCGCTCATCGATAATTTAGAAGATTGCTTTTTGAATCAGTACCCTTGAGAGTTTAGTCTTCACAGGAACACAATGAGCACATCCGGCACATTAAATTCTTCATTACATATCAGTACATGTGCACGTTAAACTGAAGAACCAACCGATCCTGGTAAAAGTCTTCTAGGCCTATCAAACCTTTTTTTCACTTGGAACTTTCTTGACCGCTTAAAACAAACGTTTTCGCCAATTAACCTTTTCGTTGCTTGAAAGCACAGAGCCCGTCTAAATTCAGCGACGATTGATTGATTTGTCGAAAACTGAGAAGCGTGCTCGCTTCCTAGCGCCCTGCGGCTCACGTATTGTCAAATTTCTTATACATGATTGGCTTGTTCGTTAGACCACAAACACAAAGGGAAAGGAATGTAGTTCGGTTTTCCGCAGCCGTTTGTGGGGAGGAGCGTTGCGTGACGACACTAAAAACGGCTGTGTAGCAGACTAGGTAAGAGTCTGTACCCAGGGGCTTTTCCGCCTGTTCTTGAAAACTTTTGTCGCGCCTTTCCTCCCGGCCCGACTGACCGCCCCTGGGTCTCCGAGGATGTGATTATCGTTGCCTATACACCGAATGAAAATATGGCGGACCTCTCGGCCGGCCCGGGTCTAGTTGCGCGAAAGCGAGGCTAGTGAGGCCTCAAGAGTTTTGTTTTGACTGCGCGTCTTGGCGATTGAGTTGATCGATATGGTTTGCTTCGAGTTGTTGCATGCCTGAGGGCCACCAAAAAGAATATTTTACTCTAGCTGGAATAGCCTTTACTTTCCCCAGATCTTTTCACAAAGAAAATTAAGGATTCATGCGATTCGGCGCGGCGATGGGAAGCACTTTACAGCGAAAGTGTGCTCGCTTCACTTGCTTTAGATGAGAGGACTCACGAAAGTATTTGAATGAAATAATTTCACAAGAGATGGTGCTGTTCCAAGATGTTTGCATGGTCTGTTATTCATACAACAAAAGGTAAACATTCTCGGGAACGGGAGCATTCGCTGTGGACTGTAAGATCTTTTAGATTTCACGCTGAAAACAACTGCATTAAAATATAACAACAACAATAACAATCGTCTGTTAATCCTACAAGCGTGGCCTGTGAAACTATGTAAGAATTAGAAGAAAGCGACATATTTCAAGAACAGTCCTTGACCAAAGTGCACTGAAAAAACTAACAGAGGAACCGTTGCCAACTAAGAAAGTAAGAAGAAGGAAAAAGGTTCTGGCAGAGAAAGAGCGTGCAAGTATTCGAGCATTGTATTTGACCTTGCGCGTGATCTATTTTAGCAACTTTTCGAATGGTTTAGAGATAAACTAACAGCGATATTCCAAAAATTGCTTCTTTTATGGCACTTCTCAAACTCTTGAACACAGGATCGTGAAGACTGTGAAAACATTCGGCCTTGTTGTCTGTCGTTGTGTCCCTGAGAGCGCCTAAAGATTGGTAAGTCGCGACGGCGGAATCACTCGTTCTCGAGGATATTTACTTTTCCTTGGTAAGAGAACGGACAAAGCAAACTTAAAACAGAACCATGAATCTTTCAGTTATTCGCCCATTCCAATAGTTTCGTGAGTCTTCTCTTCTGAAGTGAAGCGAGCAAACTTTCGTTCTTTTAACTCCGTGATAGAAAAGTGCCTCCATTCGCCACGCCGAATTGCTTGGATCCATTTCTTTCTTCGTAAAGAACCTTGGCAAAGCGAAGATAATCAACTTTCGTCTCTGCTGGAGTTAAATCTCCTCTTTGATGGCTCTTAAGCACGTAACAACTCGAAGGAAGCCATATTCATCGACTGAATCGCTAAGCCCCGCAGTCAAAACAGAACTCTCGAGGCCTCACTAGGCTCGCTTTCGCGCAACTAGACCCGGGCCGACCGAGAGATCCGCCATATTTGCATTCGGTGTATGATCTATTTAACTAGTAATAATCAAAGGTTACGGAGTGCGGGCGACAACGATCGAAGGTTAAAACGCTTTTGCGTAAGTTTCACGTGGCAGATAGTCAAAACACGCGTGATCAGATTTCGAGTGATCGAAAGTCCAAACGCGCGTGATCAAATTGCGTTATGTGCATTCCATTAATTCTTAGTGCAAGTCCAAACGAATGCTGGCTACATACATGCGACGCTTGCGTAAAAACAACCTGGAGATTGGGATTGTAGACTCCTCTTGTCGCCCGCAACAATTAGACTACGAGTTCGAGTCAACACGAGTCAGTAGTCAACCAGGCACGTAGCACCGAGTTGACTATGCGAGCAGTGACACTCACGAAACGAGAACCAGCATTATAGTATACAACTATCCCTCGAAGGGGAGGTGATATATACCTCGACGCGAAGCGTGGAGGTATATATCTAGCGCTATAAACCCACCCTGAGGGGGATAGTTGTTTTAGTATTTTCTAAATAAGTCGGATAAAATCAAAAAGGAACTTTTTGTAAATAAAAGGCGTCACTTAGTTAGAGTTTGTTTACGTTTCAATTGACAGTGTTTCGGCGATCATTTTTTATGATTATTTTGCAAAATCAGTAAGAAAGTTTTTTTTCTACCGACCAGTAAACGCCAACAAGCCAAATTTTGTCTCTTTTTTGGTATTTGTTGGTGTAGCTGCTTCATTCACCGCTAAAATTTCATCTTTTGAAACCGTTTCGAAAAGAGAAGCCATTTTGAATCCCGTCCCAAAACAGTGAATATCCAAGGATATTCCGAGTTACGGTAGCCAATCAAAACGCACGAAAATTGCTATCCACTGATTTGATGAATACTAAGAGCCATTTTCTGAGAAAATCGAGAATCGCAAGACACTCGTCAAAAAATCGAATTTTTTACTATTTTGCCAAAACATCCCTTTTAGTGACCTAATTTAAGGAAAAATAGTTTTGGGTTCAAACGATTCATTTTAAAGGAAAAATTAAAAAAAGTTTGAAAAATCGATTTTATTCCTGTTTTTCGAACAAAACACGGCAGGATGCAATGGCAACTTCGAGAGAAGGGTGAACGCGTAAGAAACATTCCCCGACACTGAAACTTCACCGAATTATTATTTTGTTCTTACTCCTGAAAACCTTAAAAGAAAATTTGAAAAACAATGTCTTTTATTTTTATAATCGACAAGTCTAAAGAGGTCATATTTGTGACGTTAGACATGCTAGAAAACGAAGGCCAACTTTGACTATTAAAAAAGGCCTCTGGTATATGCCGCTTGCTCATAAAATCAATATAAAATGGAACCTTGGCGTTTGCACTAACTTACTGGAAAGTTTTAGCTCTGGAAATCAAATACCATCCTGACACCAAAGCAAGCGGTGAGAGCAATTGAATTGGGAAATTTATGCAAATTAGACGGCTTGCGGACGGTTGTCAAACTAAAAGAAAGGTTTTACATGAAAGGATTACTCACCATTGCTTGTAACACGTTTTTACGGCAAGGAAAGTTATTTCCAACTTTTGTTGCGTCGGTTTGAGTCACAAAATCCATAATTTTAAGCCAAAAGGTCCAAAAGACAAACGTACGTTTGCTCAGCGACTGCGCCAGAATCCGGCCGTGAATCGAAATAAAGTCACAACACGTCACTGCGGTCCTTGAGAAGAAAGAGTTGCAAGAGTTTTTACTCCAGTCAGGAGGCCAAAATTAAAAAGATTGAAAATTCATCGCAAACTAATGACTTCGATTTTGAAAACCTTTCATCACTTCAATCGTTCGTCGGCTGATGATAAACATCGCACAAGATAGTATGACCTTTGGGGTGTGACCGGAAATCGGTCACACGCTTAAGTCACGTTAGCATACTGTCACGAATTTTAATACGATTTTTCACGTTTGCTTTCGACAAAAAATAGACTCATCGAAATAAAATCAGGCTTGCTTTATTTTTTTTAAATTTCTTTTATAGCCTGCAGAACTTGTTTCCCATGCATCGCGCGTGTCTCGCGCCCCCAGTCAGCTTCGCAGTGCTAGCGTGAAAAGCGCCAAAGACTGAAATTGACTCCTGTTCTGCAGTTGATTTCTTTTATAGACACCTTCTAGGCATTGACAGGCTGTGGAAAAAGTGTTTATTATTATTATTATTATTATTATTATTATTATTATTTTTTGAAGTGCTACATCATTTTCCTATAAATTTCAAACGTGACTGTTGAAAGACTGTTTGGAACCCATGGATGGAGAAAAGCTGTGCCGGAGAGAAGGTCAACCTCCCAGCCGAGCCAACTTTTGCGAGCGTTTATATGAGGAAAAAACTGACCACTTTGTCCGAGTCAACAGTGCTTGCGCATGCTGTCTTTGTCTAGCCTTGACCGTGTTGTCCCAGCTAGCTGGGCGAGCCAAAGTGGAGAAATATTAGCCGGGCTAGAAGGGTGAGGCCACCACTACCGGCTCAGTGGAGGGCTGACTTGGGAAGCCTTCAACCCCGCCCACTACTGGTAGTAAGGCGTCTATCCGAACCAACCTTTTGTTTCTCATTTAAATGGTTTACCAAGTTTTGTAAGGAAATGGAGGAAAAGTTGGCTCGCCCAGGGTAGCTTGGGAGGTGAGTAAACACCAGATAACCCCAATAATAAGCACAAACTTTGATTGTCAGTTAGATGTCCACTATTTTAAGTAAGCGACCTGGGATGTGATTGTCGCATCCATGCCCCCTTCCAGATCCCCTTCATTATCGGTAAGCCTCTGATAGGTCAAAGTAATACAGTCGTGCCTCCAGTAAGCGACCACCAAAAATGCAAAGACTTAGTGGTCTCTAACGGGAGGTGGCCGTTTAGAAGAATCGGACCAGGGAGGCAGCGTGGCCGAGTGGTCAGCGCGTCGGACTCGCAATCCGGCGGTCCCGGGTTGGAGTCCCGCTCTGGCCACTTGCTGGATTTGTGCTCGGTCGTCCCGAGTTTAAATTCTCGACCACGCTTGTAAATAGCCAACTGGTTGCCTTCTGCCAGTTGGGGTTTTTAATCCTGTTATGTTGTATTTGAATTATTTGTTTTTAAATATTTGAGTGGAGTGCCTGTAAATTAGCTGACTAGCTAAGTGCACCTTCCACTATAAACATGTCTTTAACTTTTTTTTATGGGGTCTATTCCGAGAAGAGGTCCAGGCACATTCTATTAAATGGCGGTGTAACAAATTCCTGGCAAAATATTATCTTTTACCTCTTTTGACAAATACAGCTTTTAAATCATGCTCAATTTAAAGAGGGATTCAGGTGAGTGAGATATAGAATAGTCTAGAATCACAACAGAATCTTCACTTTGTTGGCTACATCTACTAAGTTAGGATATGTGTAGTTCCACGATGTCACTAAAGGTCTTCATATTTTCTAAGGAACATAGTACACACAGCAAAAATAGAGAGCAGAGAATGCGTCAACTGGTCGCGATCGCTTATGGAAAACAATTAACCGTGACGCCCAAAAAGTGGTTGCAGTCACTTACAGAAGGTGGTCGTTTACTGGAGGTTCCAACTGTAAGGCTTTGACTGGGAAAATTTGGTCTTTTGGATTGGCGTTCGCACATGGAGGTTCGACTGTGTTAGGTCTATTAGAGTATAAGCCACCATCACCTCACTGTGAGTGACGAGAGCCCGGAAAGTATGGTATACACTCCCTTAGGATACACAGAATCGTTGTTTTGAGGTCCCGTTTAGCGAAATGGATCATTCAAGGGAGGTGCTGAAGTCCCATAGTGAAATTTATAAGGTTTATGGGTTTTTAGTGCAAGGCGAAACACAATACTTAGGGCCCTGTTGTTCAAACGTTGAACGACAGGAAATCACTATCAAGCGAATCAGAAGAAGCAATTGCGTTACTTATTGGATATAGATTTATCCAGGGGAAAGCGTTAGTCCCGGGGGCGTTAGTCAACTTTTCGAACATACAGCCCCTCAGTCACTCTCCTCCGCAGACTTACCCCGGGTAGACTTCGAGTAGTCCTCCATTTTTTCTCAGGGATAGTAGAGCGAGCGAAACGAGAGGGCGCGTGAAAATTACCCCACGCGAGAACAGGCACGCGCACTCGCGTTTCGCTCGCTCTACTATCCCTGAGGAAAAATGGGGGACTACTCGTAGTCCATACCCTGGGCGACCAGGATAGGGGAATATAATACTCGACCTTCCTTGCATCATCGCGAGAGCCTATAGCCTTCACTTTCTTTTGGCTCGTCCTACAATCCTACCTAACGTTCGTGGGACAGGAAAGTCTGCGTGCGAGGCTTGGGAATCTAGGGAGACTTATGGTAGCATGGTGCAAATAGCCGGGATGAGCTACCAGTTGTCCACACGAACCAAGAGGATTGGGTCTGCTAGAAGAAATCAGGTGTAGCTTTCTGTGATAAGTAATATTCCAACAGTATAGGATCATAGTTTGAAGCCATTTCACAATCACTAGTTTCCGCGCACCTCTACCGGCGAGTTGTGGACAAAAGCAGCTGATAGCTGTATACGAACCTTTTTTCCACAAAATGGTTTCTGGGTTTTCGTATTCGACAGTGTCATGTATTGATTTTTTTTTTAAATCTTAATCGAGGTCTTTTTTATTATGTACTGTCTATCTGACTGACTGTTTCTTTGTGTTTTTTTTTTCTGGTAATAACAGGTTTCATAATTTGGTCGTGGTTGGGGTTATAGGCTCCTGCTGATCGTGAGCAAATAGCGAAAAAATTCGAACAAGCAAAACCAAAGTGAACTATAGCGTTGAATCCGTTGGCCACGGAGAATTGGTATTATTCTGCAAGTCCTTTACTACAGCAAGAGAGTATACTCCCTTGACTATGGGACATTGGGCCGGGGGAACTTAGTATTTTGACCCGGCATAGGGGAGGAGGGGAGGGGGAGGGGGAGGGGAGGGGGTACTCTGGCCAGATTCCAAGTCACGGGGATGATTGAAGTATGTTTTTTTCTTGGTTTGAAAATATTTTGAACAATTTTTTTTTTTAGCTGGGGCTTTACTTAAGTATTCAAAATATTCGTTGTTTTTTGGTCTTAATTTTCACTTCCACGGATCGCTCACGACACTTGGAATCCGAGTTACCCCTCCTGTTTAGTACGTCGAAGGCAAAAAAGCTGTTTCAAAGCCTAGTAGGTAAATAAAAGAAAAATAAATATGCATGGCTGTTTCTACTGCGATGAGAGGATTTCTTGTCAAAAAATGTGAAAACTGTGTTAAAATTGCTGACAACAGCTACGAAAATTTCGTGACAGCATGCTGACGTGACTAAAGCGTGTGACCAATTTCCGGTCACACGCCAAAGGTCATACGATCTTGTGCGATGTTTAGAATATCAGCCGACGAACGATTGAAGTGATGAAAGGTTTTCAAAATCGAAGTCATTAGTTTGCGATGAATTTTTATTCCTTTTGCCTCCTGACTGAAGTAAAAACTCTCGTAACTCTTGCTTCGACGTGTTGTGACTTTATTTCGATTCACGGCCGGATTCGGACGCAGTTGCTGAGCAAACGTACGTTTGTCTTTTGGCTGAAAATTATATATTTTGTGACTCAAAACGACGCAAAAGAAGTTGGAAATAACTTTCCTTGCCGTAAAAACGTGTTACAAGCAATGGTGAGTAATCCTTTCATGTAAAACCTTTCTTTTAGTTTGACAACCGTCGGCAAGCCGTCTAATTTGCATAAATTTCCCAATTCAATTGCTCTCACCGCTTGCTTTGGTGTCAAGATGATATTTGATTTCCAGAGCTAAAACTTTCCAGTAAGTTAGTACAAAAGCCAAGGTTCCATTTTATATTGATTTTATGATCAAGCGGCATATACCAGAGGCCTTTTTTAATAGTCAAAGTTGGCCTTCATTTTCTAGCACGTCTAACGTCACAAATATGACCTCTTTACACTTGTCGATTATAAAAATGTAAACCATTGTTTATCAAATTTTCTTTTAGGATTTTCAAGAGTAAGAACAAAATAATAATTCGGTGAAGTTTCAATGTCAGGGAATGTTTCTTACGCGTTCACCCTTCTCTCGAAGTTGCCATTGCATCCTGCCGTGTTTTGTGCGAAAAACGAGCATAAAATCGATTTTTCAAACTTTTCCTAATTTCTCCTTTTAAATGAATCGGTTGAACCCAAAACTATTTTTCCTTAAATTAGGTCACTAAAAGGGATGTTTTGGCAAAACAAAAAAAAATTCGAATTTTTGACGAGTGTCGTGCGATTTTCGATTTTCTCAGATAATGGCTCCTAAGAGCTTTTATCACTCATGCTACCTTCAATTTGATACCAAGTTTTGATGAAAATATTATATATAAACCTCTGTTTACACAACTTTCGTTCGCGAAAGAAGTTGCCACAAAAGACAATTTATGGCCGATACTTAAATTATCTTATTTGCCAACTTGAAGCATTTATCTATTTTAGTTGTGATTCAGTAAGACCTTAAACATACTCTTCACAGATATTGACGAATGTTCTACGAACAACGGTGGCTGTAGCCATCATTGCTACAACATTCCTGGATCGTTTTATTGTGGATGCCCTCAAGGTACAACAATGGCCAGCAATAATTTGACTTGTGTTGGTAAGTTTGGTCGTGTCTCATAACAAGCAAAATTAACAGGCCATTTGCAAGATGACGTCATTTTACTACTACGACCAGAATCCTTCAGGATTTGCTTTCCTGTGTATATTAGCGCTTTTGTTAATTAAACCTCACTGCTCACTGGAATTAACAAATTTGTATATGAAAGCAAAAACGTAATGAATTTTGTTCGTAGTAGTAAAATTGACGCCATCTTCAGGCCAAATTTTTAATTAAAAAAAGTGCTAACTAGCGTATTCTGCTAAGATATTTTCTGCAACGAGATTTATCTTGATGCCTTGCTTATTTTAGAACCCGGCGTTTCAGTTGCATGTGACGAGAACAACATGAGCATTTCTTTGGAGAAGCAAACATTTCCATTTTTGAACGTCAGCAGTTTACATCTACGTTATGTTTCATGCAGGTAGTGTATAATTTTAGTACTGAATACAAGAGCTCATGAGTCGGTTTCTAAGAGGCTGATTAGCGCTAATCCGGGATTAAAATTTTTGTTCCGTATTTTACCTTGCTTTGTATTGCTTAGAATAACATTTTGTGTTAGCATTACTCAGTACCTCGGATCCGGAGTAAAGGCTAATCAATATTTTGCAAGGTCGAGTAGCATGTTTTTAGACGAAAAACATGGCTTAAAATTTGGCTTAATCCTGGGTTAAACTTAACCATCTTTTAAGGAACTGGGCCCAGCACTGAATGTACCGCCACCCGCACAGTTCAGTTGGGCGAGCGCCTGTCTGCCGGGCGGCAGGTGGTGGGTTCCTTTGACCAACTACGAGAGTCTTTTAGAACACTGGCGGTAAGATCACGCTACCTGTGAATATAGTAGATCTTGTCTCTGTTCAGATGTTCGCGTCATAAGATGTGACGGTTAGCCTTGTCTCCTTCATCCTTCTTTCATTGGTCAAATCATATAAAGGGGTCATAAATGACCCACACTAGTCTCATGTTGGAAAGAATAGAGATTTTTTCCTGGTGGTATGGTCAAGGTATGTCCAACCTTTATCTAATGGGCTGGGTGGGTTACAGTAGGGAGCTTAAGCTACTACGACGGCGACGGCTACGAAAACGTCGCTTAAAAAGTGAATTCGCGCTTATTCCATCTCGTTTAGTTCGTCGACCGGAGGCAAGCCCCTTTCTCTTTTAATTTGCCATGATGCTTCCAAATTTGTATTGGTAAGCGTTTACAGTCTCATAAAGACGATATGACGGAAACTCTGGGCAAAATCACTGCCCAAAAATGAAAACAGTCCACTTCCAGTTGACGTGCGTCGCTCAAAAACGTCTTTGTTTATTTTATAAGCTCACTAATATGTTATGCTGACGTCCGAGCTTACTGTTAACAGACCGTAAATCCCCTGTGAAGCCCCCCTCTCTCTAATAAGCCCCCCTACCGTCCCCCTTATTATTATACACTAATAAATGATAGGCTGTTTTAATCAATCAAAACTGTAAAACTTCTTTGGGACTGATCCAATATGGTTTATTCACCAACTGGAAGTTAGGATTTGTTTTTGATCCTCGGCTGCGTGACCTACAGCTGCACAACGTCTTGTACTTGAGCTTTTCCACTTTGCATTCTAGTTCGTTATGGAGAACTGATACTACATTAAATACGCACCCCATCTCTATTAAGCACTCCACCCCCCTGAAATGTGTTTGAAATTAATAAGTCCCCTGGGGGCTTAATTGAGGATTTACGTTAAGTACGATGAGTATGATCGTCCGGATGAACGTAGTCCTGAATAGGACTGTTGGTCATGACATTGACTGACGGTTCGACAACCTATGCGGTTGTCATCTTCAGAGTTAAAGTAAGTTGTATCAGATTAGTTGATGGGATCAAACTCTGGTTATTGTCCTGATTGGTGAATTAAGCCGCGATGTC
>CALNXK010000010.1:1885000-1907500 GCA_942486035.1 Porites lobata | reverse complement strand
GCAGATTCTGTGATTATTGACAATGTCATCAGTCGAACACACGATATCAAATTTAAATTTTACTGCAGCTATTCCAGAAAGAAGATGCTAAGCATTCAATTTCAACCCAAGCATATTTTCATTGGATCAGAAGGTTCTTTGATTATGCTTTATTCATTTTTTTTTTCTTCCAACAAGAAATATTGAAATTGAAATTTTAGACACACTTTTTTCCCTCCATTTCAGTTCAAGGACAATTTTAAGCCTTCACGTACAAGTCATTAAGCTTACTTACTGCTCACATGTCACGTGATGTACAAGATCAATGTTTTCATGAATCTGTTCACGATAAATGGTGTTTACGCAAAGGCGTTTGGCAAACTGAAGATGGCTTAGAACGCGGTTTTGTTGAGCACTGCCTAAACTCCGTTTAAACAACTGGCCCTCTGTGTTTCAAGTAAAGTTCGGGAGATGATTCAGAGTGCATGCACCATGGGTCGAATGATCAGTGTTTTAGTCAGCTCAATCCCCTGTAACAGGATAATTTAATTCTATTCCGGCATCGTTATAAGACTACCCTGAAGTTATCATATCATTGAACTTACCTGAGACAAAACCCACGTCTTTCCCTTCACAAAGATGAAAATATTCGACCGCCCCTAAACAACAAGAGAATAGGGCCACATTGACCATGCCCAGAGAACTGTAAATGTCCAAAGGATTTTTGACGGAGGTTCTATTTCCAAACCAAAAAGAAGGCTAATCTTATTATATTTTGCTTCCTTGTTAGCTGGATATGGGAATTTCACTTTCAAAATGGACTTTTACAAGACTGCAGTATTTGCCACTCCCTATACGGAGAACGACTACCCAATATCAGTCGCGTTAAATGAGTATCTTTACGTAAAGTACAGTGTGGAGTCCAGTGCCAACCTGGTGATCATGGCCGAAAACTGCAAAGCCACAAAATATGGAAGTTTCTATTCCTGGCCTTATTATACCATTATACAGAATGGGTGAGTATAACATATATTCGAGATCTAGGCTAAAAGTCTTTCCTCATTTTCCTCAGGGAAAGTTGAGAGGGCGAGGTAGGCGTGAAAATTGCCTCGCGCGGAAGAAGCGAGACGCGTGTCACTGGTTGGGGATTTTCAAGAGCGCTCGCCTATTTCGCTTAACCTACTACCGCTGAGGAAAAGAAGGGAATAGCCGTAGTTTATTCCTGAATAAGAAGAAAGGAAAACGACTGTTCGAATGAGTTTACATTTCCATAATTTTATCATCTCCATTCACCTTGACTCTTGGGCAACATTTACGTCGTTTTCCCCAGGTCTTGCTGTTCCTCCACTATTAACTGTATTGCGGGCTCGATTCCCTGAACTGCCCCTGACCTGGTAATCGAACTTATACTTGATCATCCTTTGAAGGGCTTATGAAGTTTGATATCGTATCATCATTAACAACTGCTAGCTCCTATTTACGAAGACTGTGCTTCAGCGCAGCACTAGACCAGCCTTTGCGACGGAGTTAATATTTATCTTCAAATAGAGCTTAATCTTGATGGAAGGTCTGAATGGGGTTAACCGCCTAGCGACAAAGGGCTAAAAATATTACTGACTACCGACAAAACGAGTAAAAAATTACCGACTACCGACAGGAAAAATATTAACCGACTACCGACATGGGCTGACACTATCAATATTTGTTTCAGAAAAAAAGAGCATTTTGCATTTTTTTCCAGCCGTTAGGAAGTAACCTCTTTAAATTTGACTCATCAGATGGTCTAACAGAAAGAACTTACTCTTTTGTTGATACGGCTACATTACTACAACCAATATCATAATCACAGAAGCCACAGTCCTTAAAGATGCTACCGACTTTATATATTTTATTGAAAAGACAAAGCTGAAAAAACTGAACATTTCTTGATTCGGTCCGAGAAATGTTTAGATTAATCCTGAAAGAAAATTCTTTCCAGTTTAATGGAAAGCACTATCGGTAAGAAACCACAGTACCGCGATGAGCACATACAGCAGTTTCCTTTCCAAAATTTTCATGGCCGCATATATTGAAACACAAAGTTTAAGCAAAACCGTCTTTAAACCAACTGTTTGAAAATGCTACATGGATGATATTTTTTCGCTATGGGACATAAGTAAACCAGACATATGGTAGATTTCTTCAAATTCACGGAACAAGTAAACTTACTTCACCCTACTGCTCTACTGGCTATGAAATTTACGCCCGAAATATGTGACACTGAGACAATCTTTTTATACCCCGTTGTATACCAAGGCACAACATTCAACGAAAAATGAGAAAAAGCTATCATTGACGTAAAGACGTATATACATTTTCACCTCTTACCACCCACCGAATGTTAAAATGGATTTGACCAATGGATTTGGCCTTGAGTATCCTACGAACAAACTCCTCTGAGAAAGTATTTCAGATTTCAAAAAGCGGTTGATGGACAGAGGCTGGCCACATAATTTTGAAATAAAAATTGCTATTAGAAGTAAAACTCACAGGAGAAAAGCAGCGCTCCTGAAACAAAACAACAAGGAAGAAAAAGAAATATTGCCTTTCGTGACACAATACAAGCCCTTAGTGTCTATTATAAAAGAAACTTTAATGCAAAAGTGTAATCTCATACAAAACCAACCACCACAGGAAGAAATAATAGAATTAATTTGTTTTAAAGCTTACCTAAAGATACACAAAAGAAGTATTTAAACTATCTTTAATTTATTTACTAAAGACATGAAATACACTTTTCATAGACTTTAAGGTGAAAATTAAAGGCTAACTTATGAACCATTTCATAACCGCTTTAAGTTAAGAAGAAAGGTAACTGAAAGGTTCATTTCATAAACTTTAGGAACTGCTCCTAAAGCGTTCTAAAGTAACATTTAATTAATCTTTTGTGTCAACTTTAGTATAGCTTTAATTTTTCAAAAATGCTTGGTGGTATATCTTTGCTTTGCCTTTAATTCTACTTTAATGTAGTATTAAAGACTCATGTCATCTTTAATTTGTCTTTAATTCTATTTTAATGTTTTATAAAAGCCCCAAGTCATCTTTAATTTGTCTTTAATTCTATTTTAATGTTTGATAAAGGCACCAGGTCATCTTTAATTTGCCTTTAATTCCATTTTAATGTTTCATAATACTCCGCGTTTGTCATTTTTAATGTGCCTTCAATTCGATCTATTTTAATGTTCATTAAAAGCCCCAAAGAAGAGAATAAGATAAAGGGAATAAAACTGGGGTATCTCAGCTTGTCGGAGAAAAATATCATAAGTTGAACACTGGAATCCATGACTGCATGGTTCCTCTTAAAGAAGTAAATAAATACAGTGAAACAAACAAAATCTACTTTAAAATCAGTTTATTGTCAATAATGTCTAATTCTTATTTTGAAATTATTCACTGCCTACTTTAATGGAAAAACCACTTTGTGGTGAAAAAAAAAATAGATCAAGGACCACAACTTCAAAAAGTTAAAAGTACATCTTTATCAAATAGGTTTGATGATCGTTAATTTATAAAATAAATTCACAACACTGTTCATTGTCAACTTATGAAGATAGTCCTGCAATCACACAGATGAAGTGCGGTTGAAGAATCAAGATCTGATGCTTGAGCATTAAGGGACCATTCACGAATTTCAGGAGGGTCACGTTCTGACGGCTCCTTACAGTTCTAGGCACAATCCTGTCACGTGCCCTCTTAGCCTCTTGTTATACTTTTTATCAGCTGCTTTTTGATTTTTCGCAGAGCTGTACTCTCCCAAGGGAGCTTTTTGATCTTATAACTGGTTAGTGCCTCCTTGCCATCTTCGTCAGCTTTACAACAGCTATCCTCGCTGCTCATTGTCTCCATCACCAGGACCTCTTCTTCCATTCTCATGGTTGTCGCCCCATTTCACCATTTCAAAGGCAGCTGTCCTCCTTGTTAACTTCTAAAAGAAAGAAACAGAATAAGAGTAGGTGGTGGGCCAGAACTCATTACAATACAATCCAACTGATTCCACCATTGGATATGTAACAAAAGAGTATAATTAGATGAGACTTAAACAAACAATATCCAGACTAATCTCTCTTATTATTCTGTACATCACAAAAATTAAATCTTATAATAAATTGTTGTTTTTTGAATGAAAAGATATGGTCAGTAGATATGTTATTTACTGCCTTTTCAGAGATAACAAGCCACTTAAACCAATTAAGCATCCAAGGTTTACATCAGGTAACTCTAAGAAATCATGCAACATGCGTGTCCTCCTTTTATGATCTTCATGTTTTTCAGAATTTTTCAGTCTTCTAGTCTCATTTAATGACTGAAAATATCTTTGTAGAGCAGCTGTTGTAATGGTAAAGTAAGGTGTCTAGCATTAGCACAGGCTTACATCAGTACAGGGGACTGTATTCTAGGAAATGATGTATTGTAGGGGAACCAATTACTCTAACTTATAAAATTCAGGGTGCCCAGCAAATAAAAGTAAAACAATTAAGATTTTCTTCTTTGCTTAAGGACAAAGGTAATTCATCACTTATAAACACTTCGGCCAACCTGTCAATGTTTTACAAATGATATGAAGCTACCACTGGATGGTTAAAATCTTAATTGATGTTATATTTATATTATATCATGTGATCTGTTCCAAAATTAAAATAAACAGGAGATGGCCTAAATTTGTCCGACTTTAATGATGTGTGACTATTATACATATGAATACAGGTAAATTTACATTAAGCAGTCCCACTTTCAGGCTGTTTAAATGGTCACTTCTTAAAACAATTAGCATACCGCTGCACTAAATGAAATTGTGCATTCCTTGTAATGAACTGTTTTATTGTTGACTTTTTTTCTCTCTTCATCTGGAGGAATCGAAAACTCCTTGAGGTAAGGATTAATCCCTCGCTACTCTCACTCACTACTGTATCTTTGTAGTGTTTTTGTTAATGTCCCTTAAAGCGTTTTGAACCTGTATTAAATGGGTCAAACTAACCCGTCATTTTGCCCCTTCCCAAAGGGTGACTACAGCAATTATAAAGGTTGGACTGTGAATTGCCTTATGTGAATGACAGTGTACCTTCCATCACGGCCCTTGTCTATGGACACCTTTCCTCTCCTCCATGTTGGTGTAACACTTGGGCCATTACTCTTTGGAAGATAGTAGCGTTGTTGTCAGAGCTTACTCTAAAAAGATATATCACCAAAGCAAAGTAACTTTCTTGATCTTTGATACATATTGTCTCTTTGGCAGGTATCAGGTACATATTATTGGCATCAATGTTCAATGACACTGGCATTTTGAACTTCTGAAGGAAATTCTTTTTAACCCTTTAACCCCTAGCAGCGACCAGCACCAAATTTCTAATACAGTATCACAGACAAATCAAACAGAATAAACTAAAATGATCACCAATGAACAGAGAACAGTGTAAAGAATATGCAAGTTGATTTTTGGGGTTAAAGGGTTAATCTACAAAAAAGGCAGGTGAAAAACTAGAGCTAAATTGGGTTGGAAGGCATAATACAATGGGTCCTATTGTCATTCATGAGGTGGAGGTGTTCACTGTTGACCCTTTCAAGTTCTGTAGTGGCTTCCAAAGAAACATCCTGAGGTACTAATAAATCCTCCTGTCATTACTATTTCAGTTGGCTTTTATTTTATACTACGTGTAATTGACCTGTTCCAAATCTGCATAGATTCCCTCCAGGTGTGGCCTACCATTGATGTATGTGCAGTAATTTACTTTCTCTTCAAATTAGAACTTACTTGGTTTTTTAAGTGAAGCTAAGACCTGTTTGAATTTGATAGATGTTTATTATACTTACTCTTCATCAAGGTAGAAGCCGTGAAAGTCTTCCTTTTTAGAAAGGACCTTGTATATTTGCCTTAGTGTTCTCTATAAATGAAAGAAATCACATCCCTTTCTCAGTTTGACAATAATATGCTGGTCAAAAGACATCCCAGGTTATGACTCTCGGGGACAGGAGCCAGAATTTAGCATTAAAAATTCAGATGTCTGCTTTGGTTTAGTTTTGATGTCATTTATGTCTCACTCAAGAAACAGGTGGCTTGAAAAAATTAACTCCTGCAATGCAAAAAAAAAAAATGACGTTCCACGCTTATTGTCAGTTATTGTCACCACCTCATATGCCCATGTAATCGTACAGTAATTTATTACATGCATACATTTTTTGTGGCGGCCGAGGTAGAAAATACAAATGAAATCTTCCTTAATCTTGTTACACAAATTTCTTCCTTGTGTATTAAAACCGTGCAGGTTTTTTTCTCAAACAAAGAAATAAGTAAAATGAAATAAAAGTGACCTATTCAGCCTAAAGTGTCACGAGTGTCGTGTATCTGACCGAACGATAGTAATTTATGCAAGATTTGCGCGCCAAAACCATTCAAACCAATTTTACGCCTCATTCTGCATGTCCACCTACTTCAGTCATTTCAGTTTTGTAATGTACAATTTTCATGAAATTTTTTTATAGCAAATCGTCTTTGCGTCATTCAAATGCACGTTTCTTTTGATACTTACCCTGCATGCCACAGGAAAGGCAATTGTATGAGCGGCAGCCCTGCGTCTGGAGCGATGTCTTTCGCCAGGAGCTTTCGCTCATTTAACCTTTGCTCAATCCTTTGCAGGACTTGTGTTTGATTTCTTCTAGCTGCCTCGTGTTCTCACCGCAGCTTCTCATTTTCTGCGGCGAGTTTTCGGTTACTTTGGATTAGTTCCTCTAGTAGCATAACACAATCTACAGCCGATCGACCTTCCATAGCGAACCGATTTCTAGCTGCACAATAACAATAAAAAATTCCGAAGATCTACAAGCTTTCTCGCTGTACAATAACAATTATAAATTCCGAGAAAAAAAAGTATTGATGCAAGCCGTAAGCGCTAACGATCTAGCCTTTTAAAAGCGACAAACGAACTCTCAAAAGTAGAAGACGAAGGAGTTTAGAGGATTTGCCCGCTATTTTTCGAATATTTTTATATTTGGTCCCCTGTTGCGCGCGCCTCGCTCTGATCTTTTGTCGCTGACCAGTAACACAATGGCTCAAACTGGCGTCACTGGCGGGAGATCGGCGGGAAAATCACAGTTAAACGTTGTTGAAAGCGTGTGGGCTTGAAATTCTGGAATCAAAAGGTAATTTTTACGTAGTTCTATTTATCGTCAATGTATAAATAGCGATGCATGTTTAATACTTCCAGAAAAAAAACCTACAGAGCGATTTATTTAAGCTAATTTAAGCTGACATCGATTTCCTCTCAGTATAAGCTGTACCATCAATAAGGTTATTCATATGCATCTGGTAAGCAGAAAACGCTCAAGCGTACACAAAATTTACCTAGAAAAGCGAGTTGCGTTTCTCTTGTACTCACTCATCACTTTCTCATATAAGGGGTATCTTCTTGGAGAGCCTATACTCGAAAAACAGTAATTATTTCACCGTCACCAAAACAAAGGCAGGTTGCCAGAGGCCACCAGGCAGGACCAGGTGCTGATCATGTGAGATTTTTACTTATGGTGCAGAATACCAGTGACGGCTTTTAGTCAGATCTTTGAGTTTCTGCACCCTTTCCAGTCAACACATATTAAGCAGCAGATTTTGTGTTACTTGAATAACATGGTGCTTTCAAATATGATAGTGGCCATAGCTTTCTAGAGATTCAACAATTATGATGTGTGATTTTATTGCTTATGGTGCAGAATACGAGTGACGTCTTTTTGTCAGATCTTTGAGTTTCTGTACACTTTCCAGTGAACACATATTAAGCAGCAGATTTTGTGTTCCTTGAATAACATGGTGCTTTCAATGACAATGGCCATAGCTTTCCAGAAATTTAACAATTTTGATGTGAGATTTTATTGTTTATGGTGCAGAATGCGAGTGACAGCTTTTTGTCAGATCTTTGAGTTTCTGCACCCTTTCCAGTGAACACATATTAAGCAGCAGATTTTGTGTTCCTTGAATGACGTGGTGCTTTCAATGACTGTGATGTGAGATTTTATTGCTTATGGTGCAGAATGCGAGTGACGGCTTTCAGTCAGATCTTTGAGTTTCTGCACCCTTTCCAGTGAACACATATTAAGCAGCAGATTTTGCATTACTTGAATAACATCAGGTGTTTTCAATGACAGTGGCCATAGCTTTCTAGAGATTCAACAATTATGATGTGTGATTTTATTGCTTATGGTGCAGAATGCGAGTGACGGCTTTTTGTCAGATCTTTGAGTTTCTGCACCCTTTTCAGTGAACACATATTAAGCAGCAGATTTTGTGTTACTTGAATGACATGGTGCTTTCAATGACAGTGGCTATAGCTTTCTAGAGATTTAACAATTGTGATGCGAGATTTTATTGCTTATGGTGCAGAATGCGAGTGACGGCTTTTAGTCAGATCTTTGAGTTTCTGCACCCTTTCCAGTGAACACATATTAAGCAGCAGATTTTGTGTTCCTTGAATGACATGGTGCTTTCAATGACAGTGGCCATAGCTTTCTAGAAATTTAACAATTATGATGTGAGATTTTATTGTTTATGGTGCAGAATGTGAGTGACGGCTTTTTGTCAGATCTTTGAGTTTCTGCACCCTTTCCAGTGAACACATATTATGCAGTAGATTTTGTGTTCCTTGAATGACATGGTGCTTTCAATGACTGTGATGTCAGTTTTTATGCTTATGGTGCAGAATGCGAATGAGGGCTTTTAGTCAGATCTTTGAGTTTCTGCATCCTTTCCAGTGAACACGTATTAAGCAGCAGATTTTGTGTTACTTGAATAACATGGTGCTTTCAATGACAGTCGCCATAGCTTTCTAGAAGTTTAACAATTATGATGTGAGATTTTATTGTTTATGGTGCAGAATGCGAGTGAGGGCTTTTTGTCAGATCTTTGAGTTTCTGCACCCTTTTCAGTGAACACATATTAAGCAGCAGATTTTGTGTTACTTGAATAACATGGTGCTTTCAATGACAGTGGCCATAGCTTTGTAGAGATTCAACAATTCTGATGTGAGATTTTATTGCTTATGGCGCAGAATGCGAGTGAGGGCTTTTTGTCAGATCTTTGAGTTTCTGCACCCTTTCCAGTGAACACATATTAAGCAGCAGATTTTGTGTTTCTTGAATGACATGGTGCTTTCAGTGACTGTGATGTGAGTTTTTATGCTTATGGTGCAGAATGCGAGTGACGGCTTTTAGTCAGATCTTTGAGTTTCTGCACCCTTTCCAGTGAACACGTATTAAGCAGCAGATTTTGTGTTGCTTGAATAACATGGTGCTTTCAATGACAGTGGCCATAGCTTTCTAGAATTTTAACAATTATGATGTGAGATTTTATTGTTTATGGTGCAGAATGTGAGTGACGGCTTTTTGTCAGATCTTTGAGTTTCTGCACCCTTTTCAGTGAACACATATTAAGCAGCAGATTTTGTGTTCCTTGAATGACATGGTGCTTTCAGTGACTGTGATGTGAGTTTTTATGCTTATGGTGCAGAATGTGAGTGACGGCTTTTAGTCAGATCTTTGAGTTTCTGCACCCTTTCCAGTGAACACGTATTAAGCAGCAGATTTTGTGTTACTTGAATAACATGGTGCTTTCAATGACAGTGGCCATAGCTTTCTAGAATTTTAACAATTATGATGTGAGATTTTATTGTTTATGGTGCAGAATGTGAGTGACGGCTTTTTGTCAGATCTTTGAGTTTCTGCACCCTTTTCAGTGAACACATATTAAGCAGCAGATTTTGTGTTCCTTGAATGACATGGTGCTTTCAGTGACTGTGATGTGAGTTTTTATGCTTATGGTGCAAAATGCGAGTGACGGCTTTTAGTCAGATCTTTGAGTTTCTGCACCCTTTCCAGTGAACACGTATTAAACAGCAGATTTTGTGTTACTTGAATAACATGGTGCTTTCAATGACAGTGGCCATAGCTTTCTAGAATTTTAACAATTATTATGTGAGATTTTATTGTTTATGGTGCAGAATGCGAGTGACGGCTTTTTGTCAGATCTTTGAGTTTCTGCACCCTTTTCAGTGAACACATATTAAGCAGCAGATTTTGTGTTACTTGAATAACATGGTGCTTTCAATGACAGTGGCCATAGCTTTCTAGGGATTCAACAATTCTGATGTGAGATTTTATTGTTTATGGTGCAGAATGCGAGTGACAGCTTTTTCTCAGATCTTTGAGTTTCTGCACCTTTTCCAGTCAACACATATTAAGCAGCAAATTTTGTATCACTTGAATGACTAATTGCACACAAAATTAATGGTGCTTTCAATGACAGTAGCCGTAGCTTTCTAGAGTTTTGACCATTATGATGTGAGGTTTTATTTTTTCTTTGACACAGGGTTATGCAGCAGGCGATGGAGTGTCCACCGATATCAGGCGAAAAGACTTTTTTCAGTTTTCTTTCAGGAATTCACAGTTACTGCTTTGGTACTGAGATGAACTTTCAGCGACATTGTGTGTGACAAAAGAGAATAAAAAAAGCAATTCATGATAACACCAGTTAAACTTTTTGTTAGTAGTATTATTCATTAGTTTCAAACGATGCTAATAATTATATGTATGTAAAAGAAGAAATCATCTTGCCACTTTTTACTCAGCTATACTGTAAAGCGTCAAATGAAAGGCCTGGGTGTGTTCTGGATTTTTCTTATGAGCTTTGCAACAATTGTTACTACAGTTGAACATTCCTGTTGATGGGAGCCATCACAACTTGTTTTTGTCCCTCTACATCCACTTCAGCTGAGGCGAATCTTGAAAATATCCTTTGGACTGGCATAAACGCCGAGGGTCCTCCTGGATAGAATTTGTTTTTTAGACGCTGATTGGGTTGCCATATAGAGTAGTCAGGTTTCCTCACGCGAGCGAGCGAGTGCACGTGGTTTGTCTTGACCCAAAAGGTCAACTTAATGTCACTTGAAATTATTAAGTTTCAAGAATCACAAAGATGTTTTGTTAAGCTTTAATTAAGTAATTAAAGACTCTGAAATACAAGCGTTCTTTCTGCGTTACTTTTACGAATGTTTAAGTTCAAATTAAAGATGAGTAAAGATCTAAGATCATTTAAATTTGCTTTAATTTGAAATTAAAGGTGCTACATTTTAATAGCTAATTTTGGAATAAATTAAAGACAATTAAAACGAGACCTAAAGGTTATTAGTCTTTAATGTAACCAAAAGGTCAATTAAAGGTAAACTAAAGGGACAGAAAACCTTTCGGAAATTTAATGTCACAATTAAAGGTAATTAAAGATGGAACAGAACTTTTGGTGAGCTTTAATTTTTCACTAAAGACACCAAAATGAAGGCGTTCTTCCTGTGCACTACCTTGCCAACTTAACCCTCAGACGTACACGCAAAATCATACCCCCCACCATGGTACAAGAGGATGGTAGATGGAACCCCTCCCCAGAGTTTTTGATATGTTGCAGTATTTTGAAGCGATTTTGCCTTCACTGAAAAGCCTTTGATCTTCTTAACAAGATGAAGTATATTTTATGAATGGTGGCACTGCTGGAGGCCTGTTAAGTCACCAACGATGGTCGCCATCTTTGCCGCCATCTTGGATATTACAAAGAATTACAAAACAGGTTAAAACAAAGAGAAATGTTTTTTGCTTGACATGAGTAATAACACATAAATAAGCACTTTGCATGATTTTAGCTACAACATTTTTCTTTTATTGTTGAAAAAAGTTGAAAAAAACACATATTTTCACTCAAAATGGCTTGACAACCTGCTACTTCTTACGTCATACCTCGTAACCATAGAAACTGATCATCACTGAACTTTTCTCAAAATGCGTGCGAGGGATAAACGAACATCTACTAAAAACCTCAGGTGCTGATGTTTTATCCTCTTGGAAAAATCCCAGAAAACCTAAAGGGGGTGGCATCCACCCCCCACCCCTTGTATGTCCGAGGGTTAAAGTGTTATTTCTTTGAGGAAGGAAACTTATGGCAAAGGATAGATGTGCAGCCCGTCACCCCTTGCAGTTTTCCACTAAGCTGATAATTTAAGTATCCAAAAGGCTGGTGTCCATTAATTAAGTAATTACTTTTTACTGTGCCGTGTAATCGACAGGGAAACCAAGTTCGCATTTACAGTAAAAGGTTTGGTGATCTTATCAGTACGCATGATATTCATTTGGCAAACAATGGTGAAATAAACGACCACAGGAGCCGATCGGCTCCTGACGATCATGTTGCATAAACAAACAAGAGTTAATGAAGTTTAAGTGGCAATCAAATGATGCATTCTTACAAGTTTTACTCTTTCCCTTGGTATCAAAGTCTTGAAACTTGGTGAAATACATAAAAAATATTAATAATTAACAAGCGTTTTTACTTATTAACTGAGATTTTCGGACAACCAACAAAACTCAAGAAGTTTAACCGACTACCGACAAAGATCGAAAATTCTAACCGACTACCGACAAAGTAACTGAATTTTAACCGACAACCGACAAATGGACCCCCCCATTCAGACCCTCTTGATGGGATCATTTTGAGCAGAGGAACGCCCAGAAACATCCATAGTATAAAACTAAAACTCGTTTCTGTTTTTAAACATTACACACTAGTTGCGAGCGAGATACAACTATGGAGTACACGTTTAATCCATCAGGGAGTTCTCAGCAGTTTAAAATTAGAACGTTCAGGTTCTTCAACGACTATAACGTTGTTTACTTCCACTGCGAGTTGTTGGCTTGTTACAGATACACTTCTAATTCCAGGTATGTCTATAGTAAACCCTCCCTGTTACACCGAGGGAGCAATACTTAATCTGCGCACACCGAATTGAATGATATTCTTATTCCATTCTTACTCTTTATTGCAATGCAATTAAATTGCAATGTCACCTGAAATGTTCTTGCTGTATTCAGCATATCTTAAAGCTCATAAGCATGGTACCCAGGAAACTACATTTGCAAGACCCTTAATACCTACAAGTAAAATGGTAATCGAAATCACGCTTGGAAATTTTGACCTAAAATTCGGCCAACTTTTCACGGCCGCGCGGAGGATTGGGTCCATGTGAATAAAAAAAAAAAGATGGCGGCTCAAAGGGAACCTAACCAAGTGGAAATATTAGTGGCATTAAAGGAGCATTAAATCGCCAGAAGTCGAATTTTTCCCGGCGGATTTCAAATTTACATAAGCTGAGAGATCTAGATCAAATATTTCAAGCGCTAGGGAAAGTGGCTGAGGCTGTTGTGAATTGAAAATACGGTCCCCTTCGGGATCGATATCAGCATGAAATTTGTCCCATATCTTCCACGTTGGAGCGCACAATGATACGTGCTAAGAAAGGAATTTATCGCCGACTTAACCCGCGGATGAGTAAAATCCATCCTTGGATGATTTGTTTTGACGTCCCGATGCCACAGGAAGTGTTCAATTGAATTTATTGAATAAAGGGGTTGTAAATCTTACACGTTTTGGTGTAGATGTTTTGGAGCAGCCTTATTCAGTCACAATAACATTCTCAAGTATGAGAAGACTGTGTGCCCTATTTAATAAATTTGAGGACTGCCAAGGATTCACAAAGAAGCTAGGAGTTGGAAAAGGGGAAGTGAAACTCATTGTTGATGAAAGGAAGAATGGAATTATGAAATATAAATATAAAGAAGAAATGTTGGAATTGAAATTACATTATGGCCATTGGAATGCTTTTGGTATCCTTCATCATTGAAGAGGGAACAGTGTTTTCTATAAAGTTACTAATGAGTTGAGGTAGCAATATATATATATATATATATATATATATATATATATATATATATATATATATATATATTTATTAAAAACTGAATCATTGCATAATGCAATTCTAGCATTTTGATTGGCTTAGCCGTTATGGTATATGAGCTAATATACCATGTTCTCCATATATGGTCGGTGTACGCGTCAGTTTAAAATTGGAAGCTAGCTGAGATTTTTTTTCGCGAAGGATAGAACGGCGCCCGAAGCAAATCGTTTTAATTCATTTCTTAGAATACTAGAAATGCAATTTCAGCGCAAGAAAAAAGACAAAAACAAACAAAAAAGCCACAAGAGCTTGTCTGAAAGTTTGTCGAAAAACACATGAAAACACATGGAACTAAAGTACCTTGACCAGCTACGAAAGAAGACAAGTGTTGTTTCTTCATGATCGCGAAGCCATTCTTCGCCGATCAAGTCACTCGCCGATAGATAACTGCAGCTTGTTTATCCGACATCAAGAATATAAATCACAAGTAACCAGCTACAAATACAGGCTATGCAGCCATTCACTAGAGCAATCGAGGCGGCAGTATAGCTTCTTTTCTCGTTCAGCAAAACCAGCTTGTGGCTTCAAACAACTTCACAACAAGCGACCGAGGTAATACCGGTAGTTTTTCTCCGTTGTTCTTACTTTTATAACTGCATCGAAAATCCAAATTCATAGTAATTTCGACGGCTGTCACTTAAAAATTCCTTTCCTTCACATTATCTGCCAGGTTTTTTAAGCTGTTCTGCTGTGTAAAATCCTAGAATCACGATGAGTTTTTAAAAAACTAATGTTCATCGCTACAATGTTTTGATTTTTCATTCATGCAGTCTAGGCGAGTCCGTTCGCGCGTTGACAGTTTTGATAGACGTGTGACATGTCAATAGCGGAAGTCCCTTGTCTTTTCCGGTTTGTTTTAGTCGGGGCAATTCAACGAGATTTTGTGGGCGTTTTTAATAAAACAATTATTCCACTCGGGCTTGTTGGATATGAAATGATTATAGCCAACTCGGCACTATGCGCCTCGTTGGCTATCTATCATCTCATATCCAACGCGCCCTCGTGGAATAATTGTTAATATATATATATATATATATATATATATATATATATATATATATATATATATATATATATATATATATATATATATATATATATATATATATATATATATATATATATATATATATATATATATATATATATATATATATATGTTGTAGTTAGTTTTTTTATCTCAAGTAATTTTTATTTTTCCTTTATTTCATCTTTATTACCATACCTAAAAACCCTGAGTCGAATACCAATGAAGACAATTGGCAGAAGTCGCATTAGCAACTTGGGATCATTTGAGTCACCCTGAATTGCTTTCACTAGATACATAAAGCCATGCAAGATTAGGCGGGAATCTTTACCAGTTAACCTGTAAGTGAAGTCTTTATCTTTAGCTCTATCCTCAAGGAGCCACCTATCTAGTTGTTTTTTCATTCTCCCTGCTTTAACATCTTGTTCCATGGCCTTTAAATATCTGGACATTGCCGAATTGGAGGGCAAATCATCAAGACTATTTAATTTTGGGTGGAGGTTACTTACAGAAATAGCAAGATCAAGTAACATTGCATGAAAATGTTGGACACCGTTATTCTTAAGGTGAAGTGGTTCAGCAACTTCCTTGTCACATAGCTTACCAATTAATGGTTTGAATTCTTGTCTGGATTTTTTTACAGCAATAAATTGAGTTACTTTGGATCTCTTTGTTGATACTGCTAAATGACTAGGTATTTTTTTCTTGAAATCTTCAACCTGTTTTGCAACTTTGATTCTTTCTGCATACTGCCAAGGCTTCCACTTACAATCATGAGATTCTCCATACTTCCCATTCAGTGCATTACAGTCATCTTTGGAGACATTAGCAAAGCTAGAAAAATGTTTAGCTGCATTACTTAATTCCCCATTTATATATGCAAGGAATTTCATATCTCCTGGCAGGAGATCAAAAGAAAAGGTGACATTCTTACCCAATACTGTGTAAGATTTGCTCTCTATTTTTTCCATGTCTGTAGCAAGTTTCACTGTAAAACGAGAAACGACCATGTGGTCCTCCTTACAATTAGCTCCAAATAACAAAAAATTGTCATTGGGACTAGCTACCCTGGGCCCCACATTCAAAAAACTTATCAGCCATGACATAGATTTATCCCATTTCCCAAAAGGAGCCCCATCACCCCCTATGGCAATTTTAAATTCTCCCTCCCTCTCACTGAACCACACCAGTTTATCCCCAGGTTTCCTGTACTGATCAGTCTCAAAATAGAACTTGGCCAGCAGAAGTAGAAAGTTCTCCAGGTTTCTATAGACCCCATCAACCTGCTGATCAGGTGGAAGGTCATGGCATAGGGTTTCCCTTATTGAATAAAATTCCCCCACATCAATTTTTTTGATTAACAACCCATAGGGAAGGAGTTTAGGAATTGGGATACCCATACCAAACAAAACTCTTTCTTTTGACACAGAACCTAGTTTCTTGGTGTGTTTCTTAGTAAATTTCATAACAAGAGCTGATCTTGTTTGCTCATATTTTACCTTTCCCATCAATCCTCCTGCATAAAGCATAGAAAGTGAACGAATGACATTATGATCACTTTGCTCATACTGCTTAACCTGAGGTTTTATTACTGCTAGACTAGCTTTTCTCATCTTTTTTGATGAAGAAAAGTATTTAGATAGAGCTGCTGTCTTCGCATATTTAGTCAGCGTAGAAAACATGCCATCCAAGGCTGGGGACCTGTCTTCAACAGATCCACCATTTACCGCTGTTGCTGCAACCAACGTTTCAAGTTGTCTTCTGCTGGCACTTCGCTGCGGCACGTTTAGCTTTCCCTCATCAGTGAGCACAGTTGGACTTTTTTTTCTTAGAGTGGATGTGTTAGCTGTCACTTCAAAAACTAACCTTCTTTTAGTCTTGACAGCGGGAAGATCAACTTTTACCAAATCAACATTTTCTTTTATGCGAGTTTTCTGCAAGTTCAAGAACGTAAGTTAACCCTTTAAGCCCTATGAATGATCAGCATCAAATTTCTCCTTGTGATATAAATACTTTGTTAAACAGAGTGGTCATGAGAATTGCGGACATGATCACACAAGATGAATTTGCTTGATATTTTATCAACTTCTTCCCACTACTTCTGTACGAAAGGAATGTAGCGAATTTAACTTAGAGAACATTTACTCTGGAGTAAATTTTAGCGGATCGATGGAAAAATCGCAAAAATAAGAACCCGCAAAATGTTCGTGCCACACGGTAGTCCTCTCCTTTTACTAAAAAAAACTTTTTCAAGCTAAACTTACCTTATTCTTGAGTAGCTGAAGCCTTTTTTTTAAGGTACAAATTCCTTTGATTTCAAAAGGTACTCCGCTCGAAGCGTAGCCCTCTGCTTACTGAGCTCCCCAACAGGAAAATTTGACTTGCATTTCTTCGATGTAGTGCTCTTTCTTCGTGACTTGCTCCCTATGTAAACCGCTCAGCGAACCATATAAACGCAAAAATCTCTAAGAACCAGAGGCATCCGGTAAAAAACCAAAACGAGGAAAACACAGCCGAGGTTTCAGGTCTTCTGTTTACGATATCATACCTGGCAATAATACGTTTCCCAGCGAGAAAATTTTCGACAAAAATACTCAATTTTTCTTGAAGGACTGCGAACTCAGTGTGCATGAAACAGAGAGTAAAAGTACAAGGAAAAATTTTGCAGAAGAAAGATGTAAACGCATGCAAATCGCATATCAACAGAAAGCTTAAAGCCTGTAGAAATTTGTTTTTGAGTGGGAAAAACTCCCCTAGTACCCATTCCTCCGCAAATGGCCAAATTCTGACCAGGACTCTTGAGCAAAAATGGCTGCCAAATGACCGCGCTATAGAACTGCTAATTAGGGACTGGAAACTGGGGACACTAAACTTGGCCAAAATTGGCACAAAAATTTCCAAGCGTGAAATAACATATTAGGTTGAAAAGACTGGGGATCTCCACTCTTTATCATAGTTTTACGACGGTTGCTTCAGTCCTATGTCTTGCCGCAAGTGAGATTTGCACCATATCTGAAATGCTAACGGCTCTGGTGATCTAAAATCTGGATACTGTCCATTTAACAATTACTCCACGAGTGCGCCTTAGACATGAGATGGTAGATGGCCAACAAGCGCGAGTAGAACAATTGTTCTGTTTATTAAAACATCCTCAAAATATCGAGAATTCCTACCTACATTATTTGTAAAACCCACCGATTTTCAGCTTGTTTTTACTTTTGAGCAGACGCGTTAAGTTACCATATTTGGAGAGCATGGTATAATGGCTCGTATACAGCTATTTCTAGAAAGGTTGTCGCAAAAACTGTGCACGCGACAATCCCGAAAGGTAATATGGGATATGATCAATACACTTGTTCCTGACACTGTAGCTGTCGAACCTTCTTTTGTTGCTTTCCTTTAACACTCGCAAACATACGTCCATGGCCTCTCTTGCCATTTTTTTTGAAATTTGTTTGAAAAACAGTGAACTGAAAACCGCCCACAATCTCGGGATTGTCGCGTGCACTTTTTCCGACAACCGTTCTCGAACTAGCTGTATACCATGATGGCCAAGCCAATCGGAGCTCTAGAATTGCATTATCCAATGATTCAGTTTGTAATAATTTGCATTATCCCCGGCCCAGTATCCTATTATCCCAAGAAAAAAACCATCTTACGAATAAAAAAAATCGAATTTTGGGGGTGAATGGGCTAAACTCCAAACTAAAGCATAGAATAGCTCAAACGTCGATTTTATTCGGAAGACTCCAGGAAATCCTGGAGAGTTGGCACAATATGCAATATGAAAGCGGTTGAACAAAAGCAAAGTAAGACACTTTGTAAGCCAAAGGTTTTGTTTACAGATGCAGCCGGGGTTGTTTAAGTAGCAAAAGGAGAAAGAAACGAGACGCAGTTGAGGAGGAGAGTACAAGCAGACATATTCTCTCCAGCGGCCCAATTATCATCAAGACTAAGAAGGAGACGAAGATAGAAAAACGTGACGCAGGAGGTAGGCCGCACAGACAACTGAGGGCGTGTTCGATGGACCGTATCCCGGACTAAGAATGAATGGAATAGACTCTAGAAATCACTTGTTTTGGCTTTCATTGCATTCTTAATTAAATAGGCTTTGATAGATTGTGCTCGCAAAAGTAACTGTGCTCGTATATTTTTAAAATTATGCCAATAATTATGCTAGTTTTTGTGAATTATGCACCTTTTTGCAAAGTATGCCGAAGTTATGCTTCTTTTTTTTTTTACTTTTAATTTGCTAAAAATACTCTAATAACTATGCAACAAACAAGTAAATGGTAAACACATTTACTTTATTTACATCCAGAAACATTATGAGTTGCATAACTCATTCTCTGAAAACTATTAAAACTCCCAAATCAGTCCTAGAGGAGTTAAACACTTTTCTGTTTTGTCGCAAGAATTTGCACAATTGCTGGCCACTTTAGTGAATACATGCACACTCCATATCCGTCTGTCACTTATAATAGCTTTCCCTTCTCTTTCTTATTACCTTTAGCCTTGTCTAACTATGGAGGTTTATTTTTTTCCTTTGTGATAGATACTGGGAAAAGCCAACAAACTGCTTTGACTGGTGGTGCAGCGGCCGTGGGGGGACTGGCCCTGATTGCTATCATAGCCTTGGCTGTTTTAGCTGTTAAATACCGCCTTGCCCGAAGATTCATGTACAGGAACAAGGTCGGAGCCTTGTACACTACCCAAGATGAACAGATGAGTCGAAGAAATGCCTTCATCCAAGAGGACGACATGATCGAAAAGGAAGACTCCTTTTAAATTCAATCCTTACGTTGAACACTTATCTCGTAGCCAGGGTTATTAGTTGAGCACGCATGCGCACTTATAACTTTTACAAGGCTTTGAAGTGTCTTCTTTAACAATAAGTGCTGTAATAGTCGATGTAACTGATTTCTTTGATTGTTTCCACGTAATATGGGAAACCCCAGCGCATATGCACGCTAGTTTCCTTAGTACATCAACCTAATTATACCTTCTTCCTGAATACGACCAAGAAAGGGAGCAGAGCTAAGTGTCCTCAAATTACGCCGACACATCCTAATAAGAGAGACAGAAGTTTTAAGAAGGCCACTAGATTTAGTATGTAGACATATACACACGAAGTGATCTCAACAGAATTAGAAAGGAAACCATTGAAAAAACGATCAGTTTGATTGATGAGTTAATTCATGCAAGGAAGTAGCCGTGAACAGTAGATGCGCAAACGTGAGATCTTTACAGTATTTTCAAACATGGCAAATCATAGCCTATAATTAAAACGGTTTTAATCTGTAAGCTTTAGCATCAATGGTTTAAAAGAACACGTCCACAAATAAAATTACAACCCCTTGTGAGTAGAGCTTTGTTTGCTTCTATAGACTCACCGTGAATGGGTAAGTTGTTGTTGTTGTTGTTTTTTCTTTTTTCCGCTTCTTGAAAATGCTGTCAACAGCGGCTACTATCGAGGAGAGCGTTGCTTATCTGTAATGTCCTTTGCCTTGTTAACTTTCTGGCACGTACAATTTTCGAAAATGTTTGCTGTCCTTTTTTCCATAAATTGACTTCTATTTCTATGCAAATTTCGTCTTTCGAGGTAATCCCGTGTTTACAAAATAGTAACAAAACGGCCTCAGTCTTCTCTGTAGTGGTAAACATTTCGTCGAGCTTTTCAAAACCTCATTAATAATCCATGAGCTCAACAACCTATCACGTCTGCTAAAATCCGTCACGTGCTCGTGTTTTAAACCCCGGTAAAACACTGTCAAACTGAAAAGCCTGGGGGCGGCATTTGATTTCAGTCTCAGGGGAGTGCCGGGCTGATTGCATTTTGCTTCATTGATATTCTCTACTTAAAAATTTCATTAGTATTCTTCATATAAAAAATACTAATAAGGATGACATTCTATTTCATTGCACGTGACCTATGAATATTAATTATCAGCACAGCAACTGACACAACAAACAAATGGTGGGTGAATATTTAATGTTCTTTCAAAATAACACATGCAATAAATTTACTATTGCAAAAAATTAAACTTTGTTCTTTCACCATTTTAATCAGCCAAAAGTTCAGTGACACAGCGGTAATATTGCTATAGCAGTGTCCAAGTGTTGCACTCAAGACTTGCAGGTTGTGAATACGCAAGGCTCGAGTACTGGATTTTTGTTTATATGTATACCTACCGTTCGGCCATGCCAGAAAAAGCATACTTTTTCAGTGGAATAGTTGACTTTGGAGTACCAGTTTCAATTAACTTCCTCTCTTCCTCGACATTTTTAGGCTTCTGAAAAGCTCTGGAACGAGACGCTATGTCCTCTTCGGTTAGTGTCGTTTGTAGAAGGGAAAATTTCTAAACATGTGTGAGATTTGATTTTCTTTCATAATAATTTCATACGTAATGTTTTTTTCATATGCTAATTTCCAACGTTCACAAAAGCATCATTGTTATCAACTGAGTTGAGACACGCATCTCCAGGAATGTTTTTGAAGCCGTTCAATAAACGAGCGGGTCGGGTTTTATCGGGGTATAAAGCCACTCGGCTTCACCTCGTGGTCATTAAGGGAACCCACGCTCTTATTTGTAAACTGCAAATGGAAATTAGATAAGAGATAAAATCTTACCTGTTTTGTTTTATTCTTGAATCTGCCGTGGTGCGAAGTGAAATGGAAGTTGTTTTACGATACGAAACCTATGTTCTGTATGCAATTTCTACGTTACGCCATGTCTACTTCTACGTCGTCACTAAAGTTCTTCCTATATTCAGGGTAGCACAGTGGACAAAGCGAACAGAGAGATCAGAGAATGCGTCAAGTGGTCGCTTACAAGAGGTTACTGAAACAAAAGAAAATCAAAAAGCTTTCAGGCACAAAAATTGCTCTCGGACGCTTACAGGAGGTGGTCGTTTATAAATCCAACTGTAAGGCTTTAACTGGGAAAGTTTCGGTGTTTTGGATAGGTGGTCGCTTATGGAAGGTGTTCGCTTACGAGAGGTGGTTGCATATGGATGTTCGACTGTATACTAAAATTGTTTAATTTACTTGTCTAAATGTGAGTGTCAACAATATGCTTTAAGTTCTGATATCTTTACTTGTTTCTTCAAATAACATTGGTCAGTTTTTTATCCCCGATATTCTTCAAAACGAAGTATTCGACATGAAATGTTTTAGACTGTTCTGGATTGACGTTTTATTATACAAAAATAAAATAGGCCAAGGAACCTTAATGATTTTTTTGTCCTTTAAACTTTATTAAATTCCACACATGAAAAAATATTTTCAAGGTGATCACGCACGGAGGACTTGCGTTACGGCGTACGCAAAATCACGTGATTTCTAAGAAAAACAAATCCCATGTTTTTCAGTGAAAACGAAGTGTTGTCGTGTTAGAATGCTGTCTCCGAATAAATCTTTCAGCGAAGACAACTTGGAGCAAGTCATTGACATGCAGCACTATAATCCTTTGATACATCAGTAGTTTTGAGTGTCAAGGATTCAAGTTCTAATACCACCACCGACGGACTACGATCGAGGCAAATCCTAAAGTGTTTCAAGCTCTTATGCAACAGAACGTGAGAAAATGGCAACCCCCTGGGAGAAGAGCCGAGATATATGGTCCAGCAACTATTCGAGAG